>CAHIKZ030001113.1:2497500-2795000 GCA_903632075.3 Acanthosepion pharaonis
CACAACTTTATTTTTTATTGTGCTCACAGTCAGTTAAATATAATGTAAAATAAAAAGCTCTTTTAGAAAAACGCATTTTTATCTTCTGTCTCAGACACATAAAAAAAAGAAACATTAAACTTGATGAAGTTAGTGTGATTGTCTCTGGAAAAACTCACACCTGCAGACGAGAAAAACCGAATGATTTAGATAAGGAGACAAGTCCAAAAGCAGTAATCTTGGATGGTTCATATTAGAATTCTTTTGAGGTTCTTTTGTTCTTGGTAGCATTTTTGTTCTGGTCTATTTGACTAATAATCAATAGTAACACTTTATTTCTCTAAACAAACTAAACATTTCATTTCAGTTATTAGACTTAGGTCACTTGTGTATTACCAACTCAAGAAAGAAAGATAATCAGGATAAAAATCTAAATCAAATTTTGAAGAACTCGTATATGTGGAATGATTTTCTGGTGTTGGTAATTAGTAATCTTGGAGATTTTGAGGTTTTGGTAAAAAAGAAGCCAAATCATTCATTTTATATTCTGTTATATCTTCCTTTGTTTTTAGATGGAATTTAATTTTGAAAATAGTTGACAAAATGACGATATCTACCATGCAAATTGATAATGATACTTTTTATTAAAAACAGTTAAAAATTATGACTAACTCAGGATTTATTAAGATATGTAGAAAAAAATTAAGCATTCTAAATTTAAAACTTGATATTTTTTCATAAAAAAAGACGATTGGATAGCATTTGTTCATTACAATTTATGATGTTTAATATTTTTAATGTGAATTTAAACAGAATATTTAGGCCATGGATTTCACTCTAACAAAATTTACTTGTAATTTTTTTGGTTGGTCTTCAGTCTTTTTGTTAAAATCATATCACCCCATACAAGACAGTAAAGCCACTAAGACACAAGGGGTTACTGAGTGTGGAAGATCAAGAAGAAAAGAGAAACATTAGGGAGTGAGAGGAATAATCAAGACAGTCAATAACGATTGACATTGAATTTAAATTTTTGAAGATCAAAGTTGCCTGGAAAGTATGGAGTGAGAAGATATTTTCCTGAGCAAGAATTGTAAGAGAGGAAACTGTTAGCATAGAACTTACAGTTATATCTAGGCAATTCAACTGTGAATTGTTGAGACCTTGCGACTAATCTTGTACTGTACTTATATTCAATCTAGATACTATAGTGAAGAGTTCATTCGAACAATTACTTTGAAATATTTATAGAAAGAGGGAAGCTACATTATGGCAGTGAGAAAGTGACTTAAGTCAAGATGTCAGGTCAGGAACAATAATATTGTTGATTCCTCTTTGAGTTTGATCAAGTATCTCTAAATATATGGCAGGAGCACTGGACCAGATGTAGCAGCAATATTCAAAGCATGGATGATTGGTAGACTTATAAATATGCAAGATAGGTTCTGGAGAGAAAAACTGTCTAGCATGACACAATGAACTAGCTTTTTAGCAGCACACCGAACAGTGTATTCAGTATAGTCTTTCCATTTTATATTGGCCAGTAATGTAGGGCTGAGAACGTGCAACAAGTTACTCTCATGGGGATTAGTATCAGCCATGCTGATGGGAGGCAGGAAGGAGTTTTTTAAGTGTTTGATAGAGATAAGTTTCATTTTGGAGGCATTAAAATTAACAAGCCATTCTTTGCTCCAATTAACAACAAACTACAGGTCATTTTTAGATCACCTGCCAATTTCACCTTATCAAACTGATTAGGCTTATTATCAAGACAGGAGTAAATGGTTATGGCATTAACATAGATAACAAGTTGAGAAGTGATGTCATCAGAAAGGTCATTGATGAAAATTAGGAACAAAGTTGGTCCAAGGAGACACCTGCATTCGTACAAAAATATCTAGAACAGTGACCATTCAGGTCAACATTTATTTCCTGATTAGCTAAGAAAGGTTGAATTAGTTCAAAATTCATCTGGAAATACCATAGCCTTTCCACTTGTGAAGAAGTCCAGTATATCAGATTCAGTCAAATGCTTTTGAGATGTCCAAAGCAATGGTTCGAGATTCACCAGTCTTATCTCAAGCTTCATAAATTTTTTCAGCAATAATCATTAGTACATCAGCAGTTGACCTAGGGAAGCTAAAGCAATATTGCTGATCTGAAAGAAGCTCTGTGGTGCTTACCCAATTAGGAGTTGATTAAAGCCTCTAGTAGTTTACCAAAAAGGGGTAGAAGGTCAATAAGTTCAATGGGTCAGATGATTCCCCTTTGTTCTTAAAGTCGCAATATTTACTTGTAATTCTTTCTGTTAGATTTCAGTCACTCAAAGTTTACTGGTAATTCTTTCTGTTAGCTTTCACTCTCACAAAATTTACTTGTAATTCTTTCTGTTAGATTTCAGTCTCACATAATTTACTCGTAATTCTTTCTGTAACTTTCACTCTCACAAAATCAACTTGAAATTATTTCTTGATAAAATTGTACATTTAATTTTTACAGCAGAAGTTACTTTTCTCTTCCCTGACATACCAGCAAACCCCTTTCTCTGCTTGATCTTACATTTGCTACCAAGCAAGCAACCTTTTGCTTCATCTGTAATCCTTTCTTGCTATGTATCTGACCCATTTTTCTAACTTGAAAAAGAGGTTGGTGTATATGTAATCATTCTCCTTTGATTTTGTTTTGTTTCATTTCAAGTATCCAGGAAGCAACTGTATTTCTTTTATTAATTCATTTTCAATAGCTTATCAACCTTTTGAAGTAGATTTAAAGCCATAAAATGTTTTTTTTAGATTGTAAGAATTTGTTTTTGGAGATAATGAATTAGTAATTCAAATGTTATAATCAACCCATATCTGGATGGAGAAGAAGTGGATCCATACCTTTTCCATGGATGTTTGCACGTAAGGGAATATAACTAACCTAACGGAATTGGAACTCATTATCTATTATACTGCCCACATATCTAAGCTTACAGCATCTCATATTCCCAAGTGGTCACCTATCTAGATATTGACCAAGCTCAATACTGCTTAACTTCGGTGATTGTACATGAACTAGTGTTGCAACATGATATGGCTATAAACCTCAGTAAGCAAGAAACATGTTTTAACCTATTGGTGTTGTATTATTTTACTGATAACTTACAGAATGGCAAAAAGATTATGTTCATACCATGAATGGTAGAAGTTACTCTATGATGATAATCATGCTCCTGTCAACCACTTTCGTATGGCAGCTGATGAAATTTATCTCATTTTATTCACCTTATTACAAGTGATATAACAGATTTTTTCTATTGTCAACACTATTTGGCTACTGTCTTAACTGTCTATCTATACTAGAATTTTCTGATTTTGTAATGAAAATGCTCTGAGATTTTGTAGTAAAGATTTGATAGACACCCTGCAAAGTTTACATTTCTAAACATCTTTTTCAATATATATATATACATCTGTTATATTGAACACAAAGTATCATGAATGACATTTATCTACATAGATATTATAATAACCACGTTCACTTTGTTGTATTCAAGTACAATTTGTCTTTAATACATTCATGTATGCAGTTTTAATCTTCAAAAGAAAAAAAAAATCCCACCATTCTTTATCTTTGCCCAAAACTAATTGCCATCTATTTTCCAGTTTTTAATCTGCTATTTAACAAGCATGAAAATCCTTTTTGCTGACCGCACAATTTGGAAAAAAAGCAACTGTTCAAGGTTGGCTGCATTTCTCTGATCACTTGTATTACAAACGTTCCAGCAGCAACTTTATGAGACTTTTCAGACTGTCATTTGGTTAGCAGCATCTGATTGCCATTTTCTCCAGTTCCAGACAATGCAGGAAGACAGAGAATTAGGAATTTTATGGGAATTATATAATCTCTTTGCCCTCTCCTAATCAGTCTACCAATCAAAGCAATACTTTAGAAGCTGATGAGATTAACCCTTGAGTGTCAAGATCTGTCTGTCTTATGTACATTCTTGCTGAAAAGTAACAAAAACCTTTCAGAGACTTGGTTGCTTTAGATATCCGTTTACAAAGAGAATAACAAACTAAAATCTATAACTGCTAATTATTTTAAATTTGCAACTTCAGTCTTATTTTCACAAATGCTCTCTTAAATTATTTTCAAAATTCTCATTTCACTGTATATATTTAGATAAGTTGTTTATTTAATCAGTGATATCATGAGTAGCATTTATTAAATATGTATAAACTTTCATTTGCACTCAAGATTACTATTAGATCTATATAGAAATTTTTTTTATTCAATTCACCTCCAAGGAAGATGATAATGCCACTAATACACAAGGGACTACTGTGAGTGAAAGAGAATGAAAAAAAGACTTTAGAATGAACTAGAAACACAATCCTAAACAGGAAACAAGGGATAAACATCTACACCTATTAAAAAGATCAAGATGGTAGAGGAGCATGAACCCAATTATAGGTGAACCTATCTACTCTTATTAAAGCTAATTTTCATTTAAATCAGCAGCAAAAGGCTTGACCCTTGCTGGTTAAAAGTGGTTCAATTCCAAAGCTGTATTTCAGCTCTACCAATTTCTCCATTGTAAGTTTTTGTATCATGTACCTGGTCAAGCTTTGTCACTTTGAACATGAAATTGCCATTGCTATTCCTTTCTTTTAGACTTATATATCTGCTCTTACAATGGGTATATAATGTTTTAAGTTAAATTCTGGAAGTGTTTGATATAAAATTAACCTTTTGTTAACTTTAATCATTAGGGATGAGTAATATATTTTTGTGCAAAAATGATTATATATCAGAACACAATTAAAAGGTTAATTCTAAAATCATACACTATTTTCTGAACAATCTAATATGCTGTTTTAATTGTGCTTGTCCCTAGTTTGCACGACCGTTATGCCTCACCAATACTTCATATAGTAATAATGGACTATGTTGTTTTGATAGAGTGGAAAGAGGGGAAAAGTCCCTGTTTGATTTCAGAGAAAAAATGAAAGAAAGAAGGGAAGACACAATCAGATTAAGCTGATAAGAACAGATACTACACTAGAGGAACTGTTAGATCTCCATAGAAGTGAATTGCATTTAAATCACTGCCAAGAAACTTCGCACTTGTCTGTGTTTCTGAGATGAAGTATTGTAACTATTTGCACTATTTACATTATTCAGACTGTGGTGTTCGTATTCACAACATTTTGGCCATTGTATTCATCTGGGCTTCTTCAGGTGATATGCACTGGAATTTTGAACCAAATCTTTTATTTAGTCCATGGGGGTAGATTGTTCTAGTTCCACATACCATGCCTTTTCTAGATGTCTCAGTTAAAGGATAAGAAATGAAATGATAATCAAAATTGTGTTTTAACTTAATAATGATGAAGATTTCAGTTTTTTTATTTGCTTCTCTGTTGTTTATAATGTTATTTCCAGCATTAATAGTTGAAATATTTTTGGTGACAGAAAAGAAATTTTGCAGACTTTCGCTAAACATTTGAATAAGATTAATAACCATATTTTGAGCATAGAAAATCACGAAGAAAGAATTGCCAATTGTCAGGAATAAAATCAAGAATCTTCATATTCAAATACCTTTCTATTTGGCGGAAAAGGACTATTTCATATATATCAATATATATGTATATATCCATAATGAAATGATAAAATAGAAAGTCCTTTATGATGCATTTTGTCCCCAGCAGGAATTTCTTCAGTTTGAGAAATGTTTTAAAGACTGAGTCATCCTCCCTCTCTTTCTCTCTCTCTATACATATATATATATATATATATATATATATATATATATGTTCAGGATGCTCAGCTTTAAATTTAAATTTTGATTGCTAAATGTTTAACAACTGATCACTTTCAATGTTTTACAGGAAACGTTCATTGACCCACTAGTGTTACTGTCGATTAAAATTTATAAATCTTTCTCTAGAAAGCTAGATTTCTCATATACACTGTTATCACTTTATAGTATTGGGGGAGTTTCTTTCCTAACCTTTTGTTTATGGTAGTCAGGAAAGTCAATATCTTGATTATATCATTACTTTTCCTTCTAGCTATATGTGCTGCCCATTTTTGTTGTTGTTGCTTTGGAAGTATTTAAGTAATATGTTTTTGTTATTTGTTAATGATCTTTTGCTTGTGATTCTGTAGTGCCAGTCAATAAAATTTGATGAAGAATTGTCTTCATTAAGACCAAGATGGTTCATTCACTTGAAAAACATTTTTAATCATTGATCTAAGAAAACAGTTGTCTATAGACAACTCAAAACCTCTAGATATCCAGAGCCTAGCAGCTGATCTCTTGTCTGACTTAGCTCAGTACAAGAAAAACTGCCTAGTCACATTCAATACCTTGCAAACTAAACTAGTGATGTTCCATTATCACTGAGTAGACCCCGAATATTTGCTTGTTGCAATGAATGGGTGTTCTCTCAGAAAGTTCTCATACCTTGAGTGGCTGTTGAGACTTAAGTTTGTTGGTTGGTTGATTTTGTTTAGTGGCATGTCAACCTCTGTCGGTTATTTAATGCTGAAATCTAAATATTTTGTTTGCAATTTTACTTTTTGGAGGTAATATTTGTAGCAATACAAGCCTTACTAATTAACCATTGCTGAGGGGAGAATAGGTGTACTCCTATCCTTTCCCAAGGATACTTGCATGTAAGTAAATATAACAAACTTCACTAGAATTGGAACTCGGCTCACTGACTTCCAATTTTGAGCTGTTATTTATTACACCACCTTCACATCCATTTTACAGCAGCTGGTATTCCCAAGCAGTCACTCATCTTGGTACTGACCAGATTTGATATTGCTTAACTTTGGTGATTGTACGGGAACCGGTTTTTCAATGTGATGCAGCCATACACTCAAGGAATTAAGCTCAACCCAGACCTCAAGTTGAAATATATATGATCCATTATGAAAGATGCTGGAAAAAGGGGCAATTTTTGCCTGTATCTGACCCCTAAAAATTGCTGCCACATATAGGCAGGAGCTGCCCAGTCTTCTCTTTTCAGTTTTGATAGTTCAAAAGTGTCTCTGTATCTTTATGAATGATTAATTATTTCTTACAGATGAAACATTGACTGCCCTTACTACTCTGTCACTATTTCTTTGGAAAATGTTCAGATGACCTACATTCCTTACTTCCCCCAGTTCTAAGTTTCATAACTAAGACATGCCATGCCACACACATTGGAGTGAACCACCTTCATTCTCTTCATATTCCATTGATGAAAGTTCCACTCAAGCAGCTTCTTCCCATGATCCACTGCTCTGTAGAATCAACTCCCAAATGTATGCTTCCCCGAGCATTACAATCTTAATATGTTCAAGTCTAGGGCTAACTATATTCCTACAAACTGTACCTCTTACACTGTAAGCCTTTACCTCAAGTGCTCTTGGGCCTCTTACAGAGTGAACGTTTCTGAAAAAAAAAAAAGCATTGCACATCTATTGATCTTTCTGTGATTCTAATGTGACGTCGCCCTCCCCCCTGGTCACAGCGTCGACTCTGTCGTTCGATCTCGTTCGCGGCGCCAACTGTGACGTGACGTGGTCCAGGGTTCTGGTCCTATGGTCACTACACCAGATGTGACGTCTTTGCCGTGGCATCAGCTGTTCGCTCCTCGCTGCTCCAAGTGTGACGTTCTAACCCTAACAGGGATTGGGGCCGTATGCAAGCTGAGTTCAACGGGGGTGATAACACACAAGAAAAAGAAAAACTCACAAGGTCAAAAATTATTGAAGAAAAAGGTAACAACTTTTTATATCTAAATGTTCGTTACACAAGATTATTCCTACCTCCCGACCCGTTTTGTGGACTGTGGCACCAAGCTTCTACCATAAAACTTTAAGGCTTCGAGTTGCCTGTCTCTAGAAATTTGCATTTCGGGGTGTGGATTGGTTTCGACACTGGGCGCTGATCTCTACCTGTCGTTCACGGCTGATTTTTTCCTCGCCGTCAGTGAGCGAATCGACTTCTTTCTCTTCAGCTTCGGTTGGACGAGCTTATTCACCGGCTTGAGTTGGGCGAATTTCTTCACTTCGACTTGGGTTGGACGAATTTCTCTTCTTAGGCTTGGTTTGATTCCAACTTCTCCGAGGCGCAACTGCAACTTAACTTCTTCTTCGTCCGAGGCGCAACCCCAACTCCAACTTAACTTCTCTCGGCTTTTGGGCAATTTCTTCACTTCGACTTGGGTTGGACGAATTTCCTCACTTCGGATTCTCTTGCCTGGGGGCGAACGAACGGGCCTGCCCCGCGCTCAAGCTCCCTCGCTGTCTGCGCCCAGCTCCAACTGATTTCTGTCGATTGGGGTCCTGCTTTTATTGAGGCAGTCAAAACTGGGGTGGGTCTGTCGGCGCCAGGGTTTTCTTTTTTGATAATTCTAAAGACTTATTATTTCTGATTAGGGATTTTCCATTATCGCTCTTACTTTCACTCCTACTTCCTTACTGTGCCTCTGGAGGGAAGGCGTATACCGCTTCCCCTGGTCCCTCGTATGTCAGGTGGTGACCAATGGGGTCCTGGTCGGGCATCTTTCCTCCTCCCTCGCACACATCACATGACCGCTCTCGGCCAATGAGACTCTGGTCGGGTGTCTCTCCTCCTCCCTCATGTATCATGTGACTGTCCTCGACCAATGAGACTCTGGTCAGTATCTTCCCTCCTTCCTTTGTGACGTCTCTAATTGGGCATGTACAATCCGTGGCTTTGTTCTGGGGGAAGAAACACCTTGTTTTAAAAAAAAAACAAAATTTAAATTTGCCCTTTTTCGTATGTGATCGAATGACGCTATTGGTCCCTTCCACACGTGGCATCTGTCAACAGCCTACCGCTAATTGGATGCGATCTAAGAAAGGAATTTTCCCAGACTGCGAGCTGGCGCCACGCCTAATACAAATATTCCACCTTTTTCTTTTCGCTCGGAGCTTGCTAACAAAATCTTAATTATCTCAAAAAGCGATATCAACCTGGGCGGCCCCCCTCAACTCCAAAAACCACCTGACTTTCGTGTATTAATGTTTTGTTTTCATATCCTTAGATACAGTTCCCCATCTGTTACCTACCATCTCAATGACACCCTTTTCGTTTGTTACTTATCAATATTTTTTCATTGTCCCTAAAATTTTAATTTCTTCAGCCAAATTTAACAAACTTCCCTCTTCCGTGGACACGGAATTAGATCAAGTGCTTGACCTGATATTTTTGACATCTGATATGTGCCAGTTGAGCGTGTGTGTTTTCGCTTATGACCTGGTTTCGTATTTATATTTTTTCTTTCTTTTTCTTTTTTCCATTATCTCTAAACTCTATTTCTTCCACCAATTATAACAACTTCCATTTTTCGTGGATTTCGGTCAGGTACTTTGACCTAGATATCTTTTGACACCTGTTATGTGTCAGCTAAGCATGTGTGCTTATGACCGGGTTTTGTACCATCTATTTCTCTTTCCTTTTTTCTTCCTCCTCCCTCCTTTCTTTCTCTCGGATCGCCTAAATGCAATTAGAGAATTATTCTCAAAACCCAAATATTTCTCATCTCTAAATAACTATCAAATGGTTAACAAACCGAAAAAAATAAATCATATATTTATGAATATCTTTTTTCAGTTTTCTAATTATGCATGGTGCCACACTAAGTTTATTAGAGAAATTTTCATGCAGCTGACATTTTACATATATTCATATACATACAGATAGTATAAAGAACAAACAGGAAACATTTATCAATCTAACATGTTTCATTTTTATTAAAACTACATCAGAGAATAATTTATCAATAAAGAATTCTGGTATTTTTATTTTTGTTGTTTGAACCTTATTGGTTAAGCATTTGACTTGTTAAGCAATGTTAAATTTATGGTGTTCTGAACAAAAAGATGATACATCCTTTAGAAGCTCCAAGAAATTAACAGATTCTAATCTTAACTGAAAAAAATATAAATGTTGCTTTATATATGTAAGTGTATTATAATTCTAATTTATCTATTTGGGATTTGCATGATAATATATATTCATAAATGTGTGTGCGTATGTGTGTCTACAAGGCATTATTTATGATTGTCTGCATTCATATCAAATTTTTTTTTGTATGATTTTTTTTATCATCAATCACTATTTTTTCTTTGCAGATTCATATAAACTTTAAGAATGTAAACTTGTTTGATTTAATGAAGGAATAAAAGGACAACAACAAAAAAAATATTATTTGTCCTAAAATTGAACTTCATATGGAATAAATAATAATGCAGAATCCTTTGAATTTTAATTTTCAAAGTTGTTACAAAAATGATTATTTCCATATATTCATTAATTTAAATTGTTAATCATTTCTTTAGTGTGAAGGATAAAACTGAAGTCACTCTTTAAATTAGGTTAATACAAGGCTTCCCAACACCATCTTTTTGAAACTGTTAGAGAAATCTTGAAAGTATAATTGATGTTCATTTAACTCTTTATTGCTTATAAATCAGAAAACTAGTCTGTCATTTATAAGACTTTGGACAAATTCAGAAACTTGGAGGCAAAGTTCTAAATGGATTCATGGAAATAAATAATGGTCAACATTTAAGCAACATAGAAAAATATTATTTTGAGATAAGATGATCACTGAGATGGTTTTATTATAAGAAGTTAAAATGAATTAAAGCATGTTGAGATTCAACTCCTGCTTCTGAGTGTTAACCTGAAAGGAATCTATTGATTGTCCTTTTTTTGTATTTGGTAGCAGTCAAAGAGAGTGAGAATGGAAATTTTCCTTTCATACAGTTTATTCTCCAAGCCTGTTGTCTTCACACTATCACATGTTTTATTCCATGCAACATTCCTGGTCAGTGGTTTCAGTAACTTCAAGAATTGAAAACAAAAAAATACATTTAAAATGCTATTGTCTTTTTTCTCTTGTTAAGAAGTGAACAACATTATAAATTTTGAGTTGCATCTCATCAAAATGTCTAAATCAATATACTCTTAAGAGCTTTGGTTTTTCAGTAAACAACAGAAAAACTATACTTCAAAATTCTTGAAATGTCTCATGTATCTATCTTTAAAATTACTGTATTAATTGAAAATTTCTATGCAAATGTTTGAGACAAGGAAATAGTTGTTATTATCCAATTATTCTTTCAGATGAACATCCTCATCTTGATTTTTTCTATGCATACCATTTTTGACAGTTTTATGTTTTTTACAGCTTACTCTGGAGTTGGATCCACTCTTAGAAATTACTTAAAAAGTATTTTATTTTGAACATTAAATTTAAAAAAAAAATACTTTGAAATCCTTAGTAAACCATAGGGAGGAAAGATGCTAAATTTTGACAAATGATCTGAACCTGTACCTGACTGAATAACCTCTGGGTCATTGAGTTTAAAATAATGGCTTCTAATGTCAAAAGAACAAGAGTGGAGATGATCAGAGAATAAAATAGATAAAAAAATTGTAAATAATAAGAAAATTTTCATCAAGACAAATAGAAAGGTGTTTGAATGTGAAAATTTTGAATCATAAAATTTGGGGTGTGATTTTGAATTGATAAATCAACTGATGTAAGGTCTTGTATAAAACAATGTAAATAGTTCAAATGATCAATTCTTGTGTCTTCCATATGAATCAGAAATACTTCTTTCAGACTGATTAATAGGTTCATATTTGGTTCTTTAAAAAAAAAAATTGTGATAATGAATTCTTTATATCTTCTTCACCAAACAAAGCAAATTTTACTGGGACAGTTTCAACCTAAGTTGAGAGATACAGGCTATAGTCTTTTTGAGCAAACTCAAACACCATTAACTAGTTTCTTCCATTCTTCTCTGTTGATATGGTATGAAGAATTGGATTTTCTTATCATTTTATTTTTTAATTGCTTTTACACTTATATTTTGTATGATTCAGTATTAATAGTCAAAATTCTAAATAGGAATGGCAGTATTCAGTTAACTAGAATTGGTTGATCCATAACATTTTATTTGACTGTCAAAGTTGTGATAACAACAGTAAGATAAAAAAAATACTATTGTAACTACAGTGATGAATTAGTAAACAAACAATATAGTTTGAATAATTGGAATGATGAGATAGCAACATGGGAGTAGACTTAACCATTGAAGGAAGTAAAGTTCAAGAAAAAAACATGTAGATAATTTCACTATGAAACAAAAGATGCTATTTACTGAATTGCTGTCTTTAGAAAAAACTTGAATTGAAGAATGTTCTTTTAAATTATTTTAAAGTACTTTGAAGAATTGGCAATTATTAATTTGTATCTTTATTATAGAATTAGATTTTTCTTCTTTTTTTATTTTGTATAGATTTTCTGCTCAGTTGGCACAGATTTGAGAAATTTTAAATTGTTAAAATATTAATGCCAGTGTTTCTTTCTGATGACATAAATTTTCAGCATTTTTTTTTAATTTACTATTCCTTTCATCAAATATGAGATTATTTTTCTGTTTTTTTTTATTTTCTGATATTAAACGTATATATTTTAGGAAAACAACACTTGTTTAATTTTTTTTCTTGCATTAATCAATCTGTTATTAAATACAAATTATTCTCCATCCATTATTGTCTGTCATGCAGTACAGGAAATATTCATTATTTTCACATTTGAGAACACAAATATGCATTTTTCATCCCCTTTGACTGATCAATAAATAAAATGATTTAATGATGCAGAGGTTTTATTGTTGACTTGATTTTCTAATGTCTTGCAACATAAAGTTTAAAGACAATAAATGATATGATTCATCATATAATTTTTTTTTTTAAATTCATTATCATGTTCATTTTTAAAATCTATTTAAAATCTTCTTAGGCTCAGGAAAAAATGAATTGAATCCATTAATATTCCTTTTGAATATAATGTATTTGCAAGTCATTTGTTTTAGATAAGTTTCAGGAAGGATTATTCACTAATTTCAAGACAAATTTTAGTTCTGATGAAATTCAGTTTTTTCATTGTAATATTTCAAATTTGTTTATCAGTGATTGACTGATCTAATCATATGAATTTCATATTTCACTTTATATATCAGTGATTGGGTTGACCTCATCACATATGCTGCATATTTCACATTTGAAATGATTTTGTTAATGTCCATGTGAACAAAAAAATCCAAAATGTTGAAAAGATTATCAAACTGAACATATTGTTTTTGTAAAAGAATGTTTACTCAGCATTGCTTCGCTGAATTGGTGAGCCTAAGAGACAGAACAATTTTATTTGAATAGTAAATAGTCAGCGATTGGTGGACTTAATCGCATCCATTGCAGATTTAAAATCAAAGTTCTGACTGAAATTTTAGTACGAATAAAAAACAATGTGTCTTTAATAAGTCTGCTTACTTAAAATTTGGCTTTTTCTTTTATGCACCATGTCCATTCAGGACTAGGCTGATAATAGCTCTTCATTCTTTTTATTATTTGTATTTCTAATTAAAGTTTGCCCCATTAATATCTCTACCAATCCTGTGCTGCCATCAATTTACACATGTTCTTTAAATAGGTTACTAAATGTTTCCCCCTGGTTTGCTCACCATCATTCTGTCCTGTGAGGGTCAAATTTTCTAAACCATCTTTCCACATTATATGTCCTAGATATTTCAGCAGTCTCTTTTTTTATTCTAAGTACAAGTGGCCATTTTATTTCCATTTTCCTTAAAACTTTCTGGTTGTTCAAATGTTCATGGTATTTTCATTATTCTTCTGCAGAACTACATCTCTGTAACCTTGTGTTCATTCTGTCAGGAAATTGTCCTGCATTCATTGGCATATAGGAGGATTATTAGTACAGAGCATTTCAGCATTCTTTTGTTTTTTGTATCTTATAAAAAAATTCTTTTTTCTTGATACTTTGTTTAGCCTTTGGAATGCATCTTTTACTATTCAAATAAAATTGTTCTGTCTCTTAGGCTCACTAATTCAGCAAAGCAATGCTGAGTAAACATTCTTTTACAAAAACAATATGTTCAGTTTGATAATCTTTTCAACATTTTGGATTTTTTTGTTCACATGGACATTAACAAAATCATTTCAAACCAATTAATTAGACAGAGAATACATTTTAACCAGTTATGACCTCACTACACACTTTCATTATTTTAATAAAATCTTTTTTTAAATTTCAAATAATGTCTTCTTATTTCATATAATTGAGGCCATCATAAAAGGAAGGAAGGGTTACTGCTTACTCTTTTTTTTCATTCCTAATTATACTATCATGTGTTTTGTGTAATATCTAGGGCTTTTTTTCTGAAAAATTTATATATTCTTGGCCAACAAATATGGTAGACTTGTAAACTTGCCATGATGCTTAAAGATAGAAATTACAAATTTGTAAAACTGCTGTGATTCTATAAATTGCTCTTCTGGAAATGTCATTCATAAAATTTTGTGGCAAATTTTTAATAAAGATTTTCGGTTGAGATCACATTATTCATCTGAAAATGAGATCTGGTTAATATTATATGTCCTAAGAAGTTGTCATAATTGTTACGACTTATTTGACTGACAAAATAAATTGCAAACATAACTGTGGATTTATGACAAATAAAGTAAATCTAATATATTTTAATATAAAATAATGTCTGTTTTAATATATCATATCTTTGTTTTATTGTTTTGGTTTAAATTCAGTGAAATATTAAGAAGTGTCTGTAACAACTATCTTGGCAGCCATGGTGCTTATGGTCAACCAGAATAGGACATTATTGCATCTTTTTTTTGTTTTGGAGGATGTGGTAGCATTATATTTCAAGACCAGGTCTAATATAAGCATTATTTTATATTAATTCTAAAAAAAAAAAAGAAAAGAAACAGAATTAATGTTAATAATAATGAAAAAGTATAATTATAGAAAACAGTATTATCTCAATTGATTCTGGGTTAATATAGAAAAGGAGTAATGTGACAATAAAAGTGATGTTATTACACATTAGAAACAATCTGTATTGGCAGATTTTTTCCCCATCATAAAACTTTTTTGTTCAGTAATTTAAGAAAGAAGAAAATAGTATTTTCTAGTTGTTATGAATTGTATCCAGTTTGTATGAACCACCAATATTGCCACATTATTTTTACATAATCTCCTATTTTTTTAAGTCATTATTTTTATACTACTTTGCTCTCATTTATTTTTATATTGTTAATCTATCTGAATTAATTTGTTAGCTTTATATATATTTATTCTTATTTATACAATTCTCTTTCTAGTAATTACTTTCATTAAGAGATTGATGTATCTATGGCTACACAGGTTGATCTTTGACAAATATTGCATGACATGTGACAATTAATTCTCATTGGGGATGATGACACAGGAGCTTCATTGTGCTGTTTCCTATGTCATTCCAGTATTGCCTCCCTGAATTCCTTTGTCCTTTTACCTTCAGAACATCTTTGTACTATAGCCACTTGTTTTCCTCATTTGCAGATATAGTGTGACAGTTGGACATACACAATGACCTTTGATCAACGTTTTATCAATCATTCTGATTGCATGTTCTATCCAGCTCAGTGCAGTGTGGAAGGCATCACCAAATTTGAGAGAGCTGACATTTCAGCCCAGAGAAGGAATTCTGTGATAGTTACCATATCTCATTAAGTGATCTTCATTATCTGACATAGGTGTTGTCATTGAAGTTGGCCCTGTTGTCATAATTGCCTCTGGTACTGGCACAAAATATCATATTTGTACAGTAGAGTACATATAATTACACTTCTGTATACTTTGTTCTTTGTAGTCAATCTGAGATTTGGGACTATACTCACTTCTTCAGCTACCCCAAAACTAAGTTAGTTTTACTGGTTCTTGACTTGACCTCAACATCAAAAGAGGTAAAGGATGGTATGAGACTATCCAGGTAGCAGAATTTGAGGGTTGGATTGAATCAAGAGTTCTTGGATATATTTATTTCCATCTTTGAAGTATTTTTCTTGAAGTCTGGGTTGAGTTTATGGTCCAATAGGAGGTCAAGGTATGTAACCTCCCCAAGGAACCATTCATTCATCATGATTGGTGATAGTTCAGGGTCCACTTGGAAAGGAAATAATTTCTTCTCTCCATGATCTAGGGTTTAATAGCAGAACAGATTGGGGCATCTCACTTTGGTTGGTAGCCATGTGAAAAGAATTAAAACTCAATTTAAAATATGTTGAGTTTGGGACTAGCAACTCCACTCTGTAAAAACCTGTTTGTTATGAAAACTTTTCGAGCAACACCTATTATGGTGTGGTAATTGCTCTACACAGTAATGGTGAAGTTAGCAGAATTTCTAAGCCACAGTATTCTCCTGACTTTTCAATTTGATGATGTTTACCGTTCTTGGAGGCTTTAGCAGTATTCAACCTGTATAGAGATTTAATCATTAGATTTCCATTTGCCAACTCCAGTTGATGGTCAGTTGAGCTTTCAGCTTCATATTTAATTCTGTTGATATTGGAGGTCACTGATGCCTCTGTCATGATTGATAACATAATTTATAAAATGCAAGGTTATGGCTCTTGGATGTATCTATGTGCATTTTAGTCTATGTTTGAATAATGCATTTGTTATGCTATACATCAAGTCAAATATACACCATTATTTGAGTGAATGAAAATTTTGGTATATATCATAGGTTACATGAACATCTAGTATACATATAGAAAAGATATGTTTTATTATATATGTTCTGTTTCTTTTGTCTTGGAATATATATATAAGTTTGTAATAATGGGTTTCATGCATTTGTGATCCTCAGACAAAGTGAGTTTGTCTGAGGATCACAAAAAGCGTGAAACCCAGTATTACAAACTCACATCCAAGCAACTAAGTATGTTAGCTCTATCACTGATATTGACCACTTCCCAATAAGTACCACACATATATAATATATAAATAATATGTATATATACATACATACATATATATCACAAACAAATATATATATATATATATATATATATATATATATATATATATATATATAGAGAGAGAGAGAGAGAGTTAATGTATGTTATATTTATGAATTAAAGTGTTCAGCATCAGGGATAGAGCACATATAAATATAAAATGGACATTGAAGTCAACACCCAGAGGTGACAGTCTGTTTCATGCTAAATGCAATCGTCAGACCATCATGATTTTTTGCATGAAACAAACTGTCACCTCTGGTGCTGACTTCAATGTCCATTTATATATATATATATATATATATATATATATATATTTAATTTAATATAAGTCAACTTTTTTTTAAAATAATAATAAAATAATATTGATATGTAAATTAGACAGTTTTTATATATGCATATAAAAAAATCAAATATTTAGGTTTTAAGTTAATTGTTATGTCAGTGTTTTTAATTAGTGTTTATAAATATATGCTCTGTCAATAATACAATATTCTTATCTTAATCCTTATAAATGACATAAAGCTTTTCGTCAGTTCCAGATAAGTATTGTGAACATTGTTTTCTTAATAATAATAATAATAATAATATCTCCCCCTTTTCATCCACATTCTTTGTCTCTAACTTTCTTTTCTCTCTCTCTGTGTATATATATATATATATATATATATATATATATATATATATAAGAAAATAAATGAACACTAAGTCAGATACATGTCCTCACTAAAATTAATGTTTATTATAATATATATATATATATATATATATATATATTAAATCAGTAAGTGATAAGCATAATCCAGATAGGTCTATCTAAAATAAAATATTAAAAAGATAGATCAATGAAGAGATCTTAGTGTATACAGAGCAATATGATAAACATTAAAGGAAAAACTCAATACATCATTAAAGAGTTTCGTAATAATTTATTTCACACAGACAAATGCCTCATCAAACTTCAGTCATAAAATAGTTTAAATCATCCAAACAATTTATTAAAAATTACAACAGGAAATGAATAAAAGATTTGACCAAGACAAATCTTTGAAGAGATAAGAGGAAGTGAAGGAGAAGAAAAAAACAAAAATGTGTCAACCCAATGAGCAGGCCTGGTAGAGGAATACAAAGTTACATCAATGAAAAACATTGAAAATAAATCAAATCTATATCATCATCATCATCATCTAATCCAAAAAGTTATCATCATCATATATATATATGTTTTTTTTTTCTTTTGAATGTCCTAAGATTACATCGATTGACTTAAAATGACTCATCAATGTTGACATGTTGTTAAACAAAATCTAACCAATCAACCAACCAACTTAATATTACATAACATCATTACACGAAAAATTAAAAAAAATATTGCCACTGGAAAATTCCAAATGTTTCCTAGCAAGTTGTATTGCTAATTGTTGGTTATGCAATTCCAAGTTGTGATTTTCCAATATTTTGCATTGACTTTAATATCTTATTGTGAATATCCAATATAAATTGATGGACTTGTTGATATTAAGGAAAATAATAAAAAAAAACCTATCACTGTTATTCGACTGAATCAACTGGTCAATCTGGTTTGCATTAAGATTCTGCCTTGGTATTTTTGTCATCTGTTTCTTTTACATCAACAGAATATGTCCTAAAGAAATTGTGTTCAGATTTCATCATCAGTCCCAGGTGTAGTGGTAGTGTTGCTGTTCAACTGAACACTGAACTAGGTCATTCCACATATCTGGCTTGAAAGCCCAAAGCTTATTCATTCAGGTTGAGCTTGTTTTGTGCATGTAGACCTGTTGGTGCTCATCCTTCTTTACATCAAACTACAATAAAACATGTCCTCCCCCTTGAAAGCTCACCTTGGCAATGGATATGTGGCAGCTGATTCCATCAGAAGAATATTATGCCCTGGTTATTGATGTTAGTCTAGAATACCTTCTGCTTAGTGATATTGTGTCAACACTATACTGGCTACATATATAGCTATGGAGCGCAATCTACCCCTTTCTGCTAGATGGCTGTTGACCCTCCAACATTTGATAAGTTTTGTTTTTAACCCTTCTGTATTTATAGCCACCTTCCTCACTAGTGGAGCATGGTAAAGGAACCAGTTCAGTGACCAATGACCCAAAACTCTGGCATTTATTACTTGGTTATATGGTAGCTGTTGCACTCAGAGAGCGACCTGGCATATCTCATAAACCTATCTATTTCTCATGAATTGCAAGTAAGCTCAAGCTTATTGGTTAAAGCATAGGATTCATTCATAAATGGTTGGCATCATAAATTGATGTTTCTTTGAAGATCAGCTGATATTATTAATTGGTATGGTGGAGTAATGGATAGTGAAAGGAAGCATGTTGAGGTAATGGGTAGTGGCTCAGATTGAGGAATCGGAGAGCTGAGTTTGAATTCCATTACATTCACTTACATGATAATACCCTTGGGAAAGATATGAATCCTCTTCTTCTCTCCTCCAGCTATGGATAAATAGCAGGACACACCAGGTTCTATAACCTTGGATAGCAACTGGTCTATCGCAGAAAGAAATGGCAACCTACTGTGGGCAAAAAACCTGCCTCGTCAGTCATTTATTGAAAATGCATGATCACCTTAGCATGTATCACACATGGCACAAAACTAACTGAGGATTTATGAAGTTTCATCATTTCCTAGAGTATTTATCTGCAAATGAAGCTGTAAGAACAAGGCAAAGACTTGGTTTACATATATATTACTCAAAGAGAAAAGAAGTAATAAATGATGACACCTATGTGCAAAGAATGCACAACTCCACTGTACATGGAATGCTTCAAGGAGTATCATACTGTTAAGTGATATTTAGGAATGTAATATTTGTTTTATTTCCCTATTTTTTTTGCTTTTATAATGTAAAAATAGTTAAAATATAATTTTTGCTGCTTTGGTATATAATAAGAGTGAAAATATGGATGAAAACACCCTTTAAAAATTAATTTTCTTGTTTTTTTAACCATTTGTTGTGCATATTCATGGAAACTCTTCCTTGTTATGTGAGAGCTAAAAGCTGAAATCTCAAGATCAGTGTCCAATTGATAAACATTTGGCAATGAAAGCAGAGGTATTCCTTTTCTTCAATGTTGGTTTTGTTCCCAGGAAAATCCATGATACTCTTGCCAAATGAACATCTGCAGTTTTTTTTACTGTTACTTCACCCAATACAAGGTCTAAGGGTCACTCATTGTAGTACATAGTATGTTTTTATATGAAGTGTATTTTATTGAATCATTTCATGCAAGTTTTTCCTTCTTGTTCTTTTTTGAGCATTGTATTTCATTTTAGAATTAATTATTTACTTAAGAACATCTGACTGAAGCAAAATAAACAAAAAACTGTTGTCCAAAAAAGAGCCTACATATTGTAGTCATTTATTTCACAGAAGTTATGAAAAAAAAACCCTGAAAAGTTGCATTCTATCAGAGGAATTAAAAAGTATTTAAATTTAAAAAAAAAAAGACAAAAGGTGTATGTTTCTTCTCTATACATTAACAACATGATAGAATTGCCTCAGTGTATACATTGTTGTGATGTGAGGAGGGAGAATTTTTTACCTTCAGTTTTTGGCCATTTTGAATGAATCTGGGGAAGGGAAACAACTCTCATGAAAATAAGGAAGGAAGGAATTGGTGGTAATTGATATTTCCACAAAGAAAAATCAGTGTAGAAAAAGAAATGAAGATAAAAAAAAAAACTACTGTAAAATTAGTTGTATTTACTTATGGGAATGATGAAATGGTAGCACTGCTACAAGGGAGGTAAACTAAGTAATTTTTGTGCAATTTTCCTTGCTATATGCTTTCAGTTAGACTAAAGGCATACTGTTATTGGTTATATCAGAAGCAAATTACTTTGAGAGAAGCAAGCTGTGATTTAAAGTAACTCATATAAAAATATTGAAGTGTCAAGTCTTCCTTGTTATATTCATCTTTTCTTACAATTTTGGAAAGGATTGATGATGTGGTATTCTCAGTCCAATACCAAAACTTTTATGCATCTCATTTTAGAATTACATTTTTTGAAATCAATTATTTTGCTTTGGTTTCTAAGCTGGAAGCCATTGTGTTGCAATTGTTTTTTTTTTTTTTGATTGATTGATCCAATTTCTCAATCCTCTTCTGGTTATTTAAAGCCTGGAAATATTCTTAGACTGTAAGAATTCTTTTCTCTGGAGGGATAATAATGGTTATTCATGATACAATCTTACTAATTAACCCATAACTAGAGGGGGAAAAAGTAACTTCATACCTTTCCAAAGGGTATTTGAATGTAAGTGAATATAACGAACCTGACTGCAATTAGAACTTGGGTCCCTGATTAACAGTTCTGGTCCATTATCAATTATACCAATGACACATCCAAGCTTACTGCACCTGATATTCCCAAATCATCATTCATCTAGGTACTGACCAGGCTTGACATTACTTAGTTCGAGTGATTGTACGGGTACTGGTGTTTCAATATGATGTGACTTTAAGCATGTTGCATTTGTAAATATTGATCAGATTAATTTAGAAAGCAGAATTTTTCAGAGATGCTATGTAAGCACTGGTGTGGATTGCTTCATTGTATATAATGATTGAATGAACAAAAAAAAAAAAGGTTGCTTCTATTGGAAATTGAACTCAGAGAAAGCATTTTGAAAAAAAAATGTACTTTACTTGAAAGTTCATCATCATAAGTCCCATGACTGGGTTTGGTTGTAAGATTCAGTGCAACTGAAAACCTGACCATTTCCCTGCACATATCTGCATCTATTTTTCAATTCAAACTATAGCCAATTGTTGCTGTCAGTAGTCCTCAAGTGATATGGTTTCTATTATTTGGTACAGTTCTTTGTGATTCTGTAGCACCAGTTCACAATGTTCAAAAAAGGATGATCTTTGCAAAAACCCTCAGGCTTTACTCACTTGAATCCCTTTCTCACCATTGATCTTAGGGAGCAATTGTATACAGCTGACAGTTTAGATATTCCTGAATGGGTTTGGCACCATGCATGACATCCATATGAAAGTTTCAATCTGACAAGGACATAACTTGAGTTTTCAGGTTGATGTTTTAGTTTCGTAGCAATTTGTGATGTTGGCTGAAACTACCTCTGGCACAAGCTATTCTGTGTTCAATTTCTTTTTCACCTTATACTTAATTTGTTACAGCTGATCCATACACTGAGGTATTTACTAATTATACATCCTGTATTTTTAAGATGAATTCCTGGTATCTGCCATCACTGCTTTTATTTCAATTCCAGGAATGCAGTCAGGTATAACAAGCAGTAATTCTAGCACTAGACAGTTTAGGTTTAATGCTCCAGGTTCAAGACTCAGGATTGTTTCATGGGACAGTAGCTTTTTTGATGTATGCTTTTGTTCATGAATTTGTTGACATAGTAATTATGAGTTCAATCCTTTCATAGTGCAGGCTTAAATTCAGTGAAATCAGAGTGAATTATTACTGAGCAGTACTAAGTAATGAACAAGATATATCCCTGGATATAGACAGTAAAGCAAGAACAATCTGCTTCTGTAGATTAAATAAAAACTTCAGTTCAAAATTTCCAGATGATTTCCCTGGTCAACAAGCAACTAAGGAAGCAAGACAGCTGAAATTTTGTGACAATAAAAAACAAAATCTGAGTGTTAGTAATGTAAATAAAAGTGATTCATATTTTTATTACTGTTTCTCTTTTTCCTGTTATAAACATTTCCATTCTTTCTATTTTAAATTGTAAACTTGTATCCTCAAAAATCATTTAATATTAGACTGCAGTTGGTCAGCAATGTATAGAAGTTCAAAATAGAATTAATTTTATATTTTTAATACAGGGAAATTTCCATTAATTGCAGAATAGTTCTTATGTATTTGCAAATATTATTCAATAAATTCTATAGGTAGGAAGGGAACTGACATCAAGATTGATGGCTAACAATGTTAGACTTAAGCAAGTACTTATTGACAATGTAAGAGGGAAATGTTTTAATGTAATTAAGCATATAATGTTTAAAGCAATCTATAAGTACATTACAAAACATATCAAAGCACTTTATCTACAGTTGAAAACATTACAGTATATAAAAAAAAGCTGGCAGTAGATCTTGAACATAATGCAAGAAATCACAATATTGAAAATATTCTGCCATGAAAAGAAAGCAGTTTATAAAAAAAAGTAGTCTACCATGACAGATGAACATAAACAAAAACAGTTTGGATCAACTAGTACTGATGAACTTCCTTTTCCAACCTTGATGATTGCCACTACAAAATTACGAACCAAGTATAGTGCAGAATAAGGACTTTCAGTAACAGCAACATCTAAAATGGATAGTACATATAACTTGAAGTGAAAATAATGACCTAATCAAGATGTTGACATTCTGTACTACTTTGGAAAGAAAGTTAGGAAAGAGGTCCCCATCTATACTGGAAAGAGCAATAATAACGACTGGACTTGAGAAACCTATTTTCCTGAAAAATTGTTTTAAGAGAAAGATTTTATAAATTTCAACCAAAAGTAACATTGGTTACTTGGTCAATGAATTCTGGATGTATCCTTATAAAAAAGTGCTAATATTATCATTAGTAATTTGTTATGATAATTCTATTTATGGTACTGGTAGTAGTAGTTGTAATAATAATAGTTATAATAATAATGTGTCTTCTCATCAGACCTATTCAATTTTTACAGTGAGGCAATCCTGAAACAAGTCCTACCAGGATATATATTAGTGGACACAATCTTACCAGCATGTGATATGCAGATGACAAAGTATATTATAGCAGACATAAAAGGAAACTTCTACAGAAAATAGTAAAGAAAAGAGAGAAGAAAGAACTAAACATCAATTGTAAGAAGATAGAATGTATGTTTGTCAACAACAGGAACAGCCCAACTATTTGTGAAAATTAAAATATCTAGGAGGTGTTTTAACAGAGGTTGGAAAGTGTGATACTGATGTCTGAAGGTGCATTGGAATGACAAAAAATACCTTCCAAAAGCTAAGCAAAGTATTAAGAAACAGGAACATTTTATTAGAAACAAAGAAAAGTGCTGAACTGCTATGTAATATCGGTTTTCCTATATGGTTGTTAATATTAGGTAATCCTCTCACAAATGAAGAAGAGAGATGAGGAAACAGAACTAAGCTTCTACAGAAGAATGTTAAGAATATCATAGACTGAATATGTGAGCAATGAGGAAGTTTTAAGGAAATGGAAAACAAAACACATGCTTATACTTAGAATCAGAAAGAGGCAGGTATAATTTCTAGGAGACATAATGATGAAAGAATATTTCGATAATTTGACAATTGTGGGACATATTGAAGTCAAAAGAGGTAGAGGAAAGCAGTGAGTAACCTGTTTAAGACGTTTGTGTAAATTGAATGCAAAACAAAGAATGGGAGGTATAGCAAAAAAACTAACTTTACTAAGAGCTAAAAAATTATAAGAATTTGTGGAGATGGTTGAAAGCCAATCTCCTCAAAGGACATGACACACAGAATAAAAATTTCATTTGAGTTTATATTCTCATTATGAAGTCAAGCTTGGCAGAAGTAACAAGTAAAATTATTATTGGGAATAAAATCAAACTATTGGAGGCCACAAGTTTGCATATAAGATAAAGGACAATTTTTTTTTAGCTATTTTGGAAGAAAAAGTTTTTGTTTTTTTATATGCTATCAAATATGATTAGATGAAAGAGAAAATTTCAACATTTCAGTGTTGTTTCCTTAAATTATATTTATTATATGAAATAACCCTGATGGTGGCTTCTTAGTTTGTCATCTGCTCACAGAAGTAAAACAGTGACTGTTTCTGTTGTGTTACTGGAAAATAAGAGACATCAAACACTCATCCTTATCAAATCTAAGAGAATAAAATTGTTATTCTAAAAAATATATATATATATATATATATATATATATATATATATATATATATATATATATATATATATATATATCAAATATATATCAAATATATGTGAGTATATATATATATATATATATATATATATATATATATATCACATATTTTGCATTAGTGTAACAATGCCTCTTTTGCAATTAAACATTTAACTTTATATTTAAAACAGATTGAGGTTTTATTGCCCAGAACAGATTTATTTACTTTTTATTTATTTTTAGTAAAATATTTATTTTTTTAATTTTATTTTCTATAATAAATTCATTTATTCTTAATCAAATGTTTATTTTTTTAATTTTATATTCTAAAATATATTTATTTATTTTTAGTAAAATATTTATTTTTCAATTTTATTTTCTAGAATAGATTTACTTATTTTTGGTAAGTTATTTACTTTATAATTTTATTTTCTGGAATAGATTTATTTTTTTATTTTACTGTCTAAAATAGATTTATTTAATTTTAATAAAATAAAATATTTAAAATTTTATTTTCTAGAATAAATGGCTTTAACTTTTATTAGTCATCATATCTTAAAAAATACTAATATTAAAAAAAATAATAATAATAGTTCCCTTTTTCTCTTCTTTGATGAAACTATGCCAATTACTCTTAATTCTCATTTTATATTAGTTTTGCAAAAAACATAATTATTACTTTCATTCCATCGCAGAAGAAATTCAAGTGTCTCTTAAGACAGGGCATTTTCTCCAACAATGCAGCTACCTTTAAATGTGTGTTTTAAATGAAATATCAAGAGCAAACAAAACTGCAAAGAATCATTGAGTGCTGTTGCATCTGTGTCTTGGAGCTGAGTCAACTTCATTTGTTGTGTCGACTTCAAGTGGACATGCTGAACAGAAGATTAATGACTTTTACTCTTCATCCATCATTCATTTTTCTGCTTCAGACTTCATCTGATTTGTTTAAATTTAAGATCATTAACTGATGATCTTTATCCAAATTCAAAAACAACAGTCTGATCATTAAATTAGGCCTTCACACTAGATGTTCATTATATTCAAAGTATTGAGAATTTTCATTGGATGAAAAATAGATGTTTTCCTTCACTTGAAATCCATCATGATTTTTTTTTTATGCAGTATCACAAATTTGAATTTTCTTTTTTTGCTAAAATTCACCCAATACAAGACTCAAGAACCACTCAAGATAGAGGGTTAGTGAATGAGGTATGTGATATGAAAGTAAGAGGAAGTAAAAAGAAGTGAATTTTATGAGGATATGGAGAATAGATAGGGATTGACTCATAACATATTAAGAAAATTAGGAAATTAAGATTATAGTGTTGAGGGAAAACAAAATAGCAGTTCTTGGGAAGAATCTGTCTCTAGGGAAGTTTTGCCTTACATTTGGAATACGGATGAAATGAGTATGACTTGATTTTATGGATTTGAGCTGTAAAGGTCTGAACTGGTGGAACAAAGAATGAAGTTCATCTGAACATTTGCCATGGAAATTGTGATAGAGTAGTGATGTTGCAACTGATGGAAAGAAGTCATGCAAGGGAATATTGGTAGTCCATTATGTACTTGTAAAATCAATGAGCATCATAAGGTTTTTTATGAGAGTGAGGCAAAAATATATTATTTTGCAAAAAGGTGACAAAAGCTTTGATATTTTCCGGCATATTGTTTACTCCACTTGGCCTGAAGCAGAAAGAACACATATTTTTCTGCCAAGACTATATACACACACACTTCACTCTGATGATGGAGAAGGAACACCGATTTCTATTTTGTATTAAATGACCTTTGTGTACATTAATGTGAATGAAAAAACCCCTTACTGAAATGTATTTATATATAGCAAACTAATGCTGGAAACGGTTAATAGGTAAATATCAAAATATAATTCCACTTTCACATAAGGAAAGGTATTTTCTTTATGAAAGAACAAAAAGAAACCGTAACAGATTGTAACCGTAAAAACCATCATGTTTTTTTTTTCAAATACCACAAGAAATTAAAAGATGGAAAATATCACTAAAAAAAAAAAAAACTGCTTGTCATTAAAATTTGTGTTGATTTTCATGTTTATTCACAGAATTGTGTGTTTATGGGAAAAAAAAATTTTTTATATATCAGAACAATTTTGGGAAAATATATAACAAAGTGGGAAAAATTTTCATTTGATGCATTTTTGGATTTCATCAGGCCAAAGTGATATTTATGTTGATGTGAGAATAATAAAGCAAGACATCAGAAGAGAGTTCCACAAACATGAAGTGCATGAGAAGAAACTCTTTGCATAGAATTTACAGTTACAACTGACTGTAAAATGATGAGACCTAGCTGCCAATCTAGTACTGTGTTTAAATTTTTAAATTTGAGTTGCCAAAGAGGAAAGCTCATCAAAACAAATTACTATTAAACTATTTATAGAAAAGGCACAGCGAATCTACGTTATGGCAATGGAGAGGTGACTGTAGCTAAGATGACAAGCCAGGGCCAATAATATTGAATATTCTTCTTTGGATTTTATGAAGAATCTCTAAATACATAGCGGAAGCACCAGATGAGAGATAGCAGCAATATTCAATGCATGAGCAAATAGTAGACTTATAAAGGTATAAGATAGATTCTGACAAGGAAAATTGTCTCACACAACACAGTGAATCAACTTTTCTAGCAGAAAACCTAGCAATTGATTCAATACAATCTTTCCATTTCATGTCAGCAGAAAATATTAGCCCAAGGAGGCACAATGAATCAATTGATTTTAAGATAAAATGGAATGTTAAGTATGAAAGGCTCATTTTCATATTTTCAATTGTAAAGTACAATGATATTTCATTACACACTTCTTAGAACCATACATTCTTATTGCAGCATTCCTTCCATTTTTTTTTTAAAAAGTCAACATTGTTTTCTTTTGATATCAACTGCCTATCATAGTTTTCATCATAATTTATAGTTTGAAATTTTGCATTCTGAGCCTGTTTTGTCTTTGAGAAAAGCCAGAAGTTGCAAGGCATATATCGGGACGATTACCTTTGTAATGCAACATTTTACAAAAAAAAAATACCCAAGATATTCAGTCTAGGCAGGGATTTCTTTTCATGAAGAAAGCAGTTATCACTCAGTAAACAAGTTCACTTAGTGACATTAGAATGCTGACTGAGTAACCCCATAGGAGTAAAGTTCCTGATGATTTTTTGTCAAGTTACCTTGAAACTACATAAATAGTTCTGATATTCTTTATAGTTACTAGAAAGATCTCATGGCATATCTTTTCCCCAAAATTTATTAAATGTATAGGAAGATTACTTTGGATATTAACAGTTTAGTTTCATTTTATAAAATTTAGAACTTTGGTCTTAAAGCTGAAAAATATACTTCCCCGAACCAAAAATTAGAAAAAAGACTTTTTCCTTTACTTTCTCAATAAATCTTCATGGACATTTTGTAGGAAACTATAAAGCTTTTTGTGTTCTGCATGCATACAGTTAATTTCAGTTAGAGAATATATAAGATTGGGTCTTTGTTAGGGTTTTCTTTCTCTCTTATTGAAGATCCCTGCAATGAACTGTGACTAATTCAGAATGTTTGGCATGGATTCAAATCCAAGTTTGAATTCCTGTTTGGCAAAGTCAGTCAAAGCTGAGCAGAAATAATTCTGTCCAGAAGTTGTTTCCTAATTCCTTTAAGTATATTTATATATATGTTCACTGTGACTGAGTGGATCAAAGTAAGATTTCATTCAAGATTATTACCAGCCTGTTTTTCATTCTGAAAGGCTCTTGTCACAGTGTCTACTTCAGAAATAGCTCATTGGTTAAAGTAGTGGCTTTTAGAAGCATATAGTGAATTGATGACATTTACAAAACTTTGCTTTATGCAACATGAGGCAAAAGAATGGAAAGAAAAAAAAGGAGAAAATTGTGTAATATCAGTCTTCCAACAGCACACCTGCCTAAAAAATCAGCTCTTTACCTGGTCTTGAACTCTAGAATTATATATTCTGTGATACATATATTTAATATAATTAAGAATTATATATTCTGTGATACATATATTTAATATAATAAAGCCAAACGGAGGAAACTCGGTGTACAAAGATTATGCTGCCACAAAATTTTACTTGTGGAAGATCTGTTTGAAAAATAGTCATTTGAAATCAATAGTTTTTAACATCAACCACTGATGAAAGTGGGAAAGACAAACCATTTCTACAGATGTTTTCTCCCAAATCCAACATTACTAGCCTATTTCTGTTCTGTTGCAAATATTCAAATGAACTCCACTTATTAATAAAACCAGTTCAGATTGTTACAGCTGGAGTATACCATGCCACTTACATGGAGTTGAAATACCCGCATTTCCTCTATGTTCCAAAGGTAAAAAGAAAGTACCTCTCAATAATCTTCTTCCCAAGAATGACTCCTTTGTGAAACAGATTTCCTCATGTGTGCTTCCCTAAACATAACAGTCTTAAGTTATTCAAGTCAAGGGTCAGTTTCTATCTATCCAGCTCATCATCATAATCTTCACATTCAGCAATCCCCTCTTTCCTATCCATTACTATTTTAAAAATAACCCTGTGTCTAGAGTGGCCTATCATGAGGGAACACTATGTATTGTAAGTAACCTCCTACAATCAAAAATATGTTTAATCATTAAATAACCTCAAAGGGTGGATAAGCCACAAAAAAAGCAATCAATCAAATATCTGCTGTGGCTTTTGAGGTTTATATTAGGTGAATTCTGGAAAAAAAAGTTCTGAGGCAAACCTTTGATGTGTCTCCTGAAGCTGGTTTCATTTGAAATGACGCAAACATATACAATGTTTTGCTTAACTCTTTTTACTTAAAAGAACTCATTATATTATTAGCATCAGTTGTGTCTACAGGATCAACCTTAGATATGAAGATGTTAGATTTGGTAATTTGTAAGTTCAAATATTCAGAATTATGCAATAATAAAGATATTTATAATGTTAATCTAAGTTATTCCTGACACTTCCTTTTTTTGCTGTTACTGATATTGCTTCAGGAAAGTTAAATAAAAAAAAAATGTCCATATCTTTAAACAAAAGTTATTTCAACTCTTTGCTGATACTAAAATATTCTGTTATAAATATTTCTTTACTACTGTCTTTGTCTTCTTGCATCACTAAAAGTTGTTGATTTATTTGTTTCTAACCCATTCTGATACCTTACCAATCTTTGACTCCTTATCACATTTTGCCATTCTGAAAAATTTACATTGCTACTGCTTACCAAGTAGGTAAGAGAGTTAAAAGATAATTTCTAATTATAGAAATTCCTGAATAGTATCTTACAGTTATAGAAATTGAACAACCCTCTCCAAAGTATCAGATATTTCAACAAGAAATAATTTCTTGAATGAAAAACTAGCCATTTTTTACACTGTTAGCCCTTTAGAGATTTCAGTTGTTAAATTCTTGGAATCTGAACTGAATTGTTAAAACATATGTCCATTATGTGATGTTAGTGCAATTAAATTAATATATCTCAAAAACCATTGGAAATCAAGTATTACAAGTTCATTTTACATGAAAGTAAATTGATTTCTCTTTCAAATGATACCAAATTTCACCTCCTTATTATTATTAGTTATGAGATATAGTTTTGGAATTCTACAACTTTTACCAGGTTGTATATTTTAGACATCACTAGTTGATCCTGTGATCAGTGTTTATGCTGTGTAGTGAAATACACTGCTACAGAATTGTGGGTGCATTCAGGGTCTACTGAATTGTAAGTGTGCAATGAGAATATTTATTGTTTTCAGTTTTAACCCCATCCCCAGTATAAACATATACATCGGATTTTACCAAAAGTATCTATTTCAGACACAGACAAATAAGCACATCCAAAGCATAACATTCAAAAACCAGTTACAGACATGTTTATACATCAATCTCGATTCTTTTTATGCACGTCTAAGCTTGAAACAAGTTCAGTTATCAACTCATATATCTGTTAGAGGTGTTAGCTATCACTTGGGTACTTCAAGGTGCCTCAGTTTCTTGTGTTACTATATTAAAAACAAATAAAAAGATTTATCTAAAAATAAAACGTTTTTCTCAAAATAATTGAGAGTGAGGGGCTAAATATTTAAAGATAAATTCCTAGTTTATATATCTGCTACATACAAATTTGTTTAAACCACAGACAAGAGTATGACTTGACAAATATATAGCATGTTTCTCTGGAGTTGAGCTAACTAACCAGTGTAGTGTTGAAAATGTTAATTTTACAGAAAGATTTCTTTGTATCTTAGAATGTTCATAAGTTGATTGTTTTTTAGTATGGGAGTTTTTTTAGTATAGGAATTTTTTAGTATAAGAGTGCCTGTACTTGTAAATTCTGCTGGGATCATAAAAGCAAAATATACATTTTTGCTTTTAAATTATGGTAATTTATTATTTTATTAAGATATGCCTTAAACTTTGTCCTGTCAGCTGCCACTGGTTTTGATTAGATTTCTAAGATTAAGCCTCATCATTTCTTATATAGATGATTATTGTAATTTTTTCTCCTGTAAGTAAAATTTTCAAATTAACCTTATTGAAGAACCACATAAAACTCCAACTTGGAAATGCAAAATCACTCATAAAGCAATGTGCAGCTTTTGTCAAATTGCTGAGCAGAATTTGGAATATTGTAAAAATATTTGCATTATGTTGTTTAGAAAACTGTTGGAAGCTTTTAAAATCACTTTTTAATTTCACACCAGTTTCATCAACTGAGAATTGACTCTGTGGTTGCCTACTTCCTGTTTTCATGTTTTCAGTTGAACAGTCAGAGTTTTTTTGGGTTTATTTTTTTAAAATTAAATATTGCAGTCAAAACAGAAAGGATGCAACAGATCATACAGTTTAATATGGAATGAATTTGATATGAATGGATGGAAGCTTCTTGATGGAGAATTGAGTAAAATTCATTCAAATAAAAAGAGCATTTAATATTGATGCTGTTATAAAAGATGGTTTTGAAAAGTTTTGTATTAATTCCATTAATGTGACACATTTTAACCTCTTCTCTCTCTCTCTCTCTATATATATATATATATATAATCAACTATGAACATTGACACAGTATCTTGACCATGTTTTGAAAATGAAACATCATATAAATACATACATACAACAATCTATTACTTGTTAACAGTTAATATATTTCAGCCTTGAAAATGGCTAAATGTATAGCTGAAAGTGCTCAGAAATAAAGAACAATTGGACAGTTTTTATATAATTCATCCTCCGAAAAGAAAAAAATTACAAGATCACATGAGAAATTGCATAAAAAACTAAATCAAAGCACTTCATCTGTCATATTCAATGAAACGTGCCTGAAAGAAGGATTACTGCCTAAATACACAAATTATATATATATATATATATATATATATATATAGGATGCAGCAGAAATGCTTCTTATATATACCTCCCAGATAATGATAAGACATTAGCTAGATGAAGACACCATTGCCACATATATCTTAGCATTGTGTGTGAGGTATTTCTGCTGCACCCTCTGTGTGTGTGTGTGTGTGTGTGTGTGTGTATATATATATATATATATATATATATAGCACATATAGTGCGGGTGTTAATAAATTTGTGCTTGATGTAATATAACAGAGCTATTAAGTATATATTAATAAATATACATATATTCCTCACTGATAGCATGACTCAGAGTTTCATACACAATGCAATCTTTACGTGCTGAGTTTACTCAGCACCTGAAGATTGTGAGGGATAATATGTATTTTTATTATAATTAATATCCCTGTTGTATTTCCTGCAGCTGTCACAGAAAGTGCTGTTCATTGTCCAATATATAGAATGTTGTGTAGGCCTCAAGCTAGCTTTAAAAAGGCACCAACACATGTAGGTCATCAGAGGCAGAATATGCTTTTGAGCCTTTATATGTCAAAAACAATGGGAGAATACAACATATATATATATATATATATATATATATATATATATATATACTGTAACAAAATAATGCTTTTATAATTTTATAGAAATTATTTTTAATTTATTTCTGTATAAACAATAAGAAGCTTTTTTAAAATGTGTGATTGTGCTCCTGTGTGTGAGTGTATATGTATATATATATATATATATAAAATCACAAGTGAGTTAGGCTGATAAATTTTATGCACTTGCTTATGTACAGTGTATGAAAACATATAAATGTATATCATGTATTTGTGTATCAAAGACACCGAGATGTATCTATTGATTACATAAAATTGTCTAATGTCAAAATTATATAAAGAAATTCAATAAATTTATAAATATTTTGATACTTATATATACATTGGCACTTTGGTTAAAATGTTATATTGTAGCCATGGATTAAGACTTGTGGTGTTAGTTGAGAGATTAAAGCTATAAACATATCCCAAATCAAGAATGTTAATCCTTGACATCAGATTGGCAGTTTTGAACAAAACTCTTGATTCAAAGTGGATTAGTTAGAAAAATGAAACAGAAAATCTGAACAAAGGGATACTAGTTCAATATTGCTTTGTTTGATAATTTAGTAGTTTAAAATTCAGCTTGATAATTGACATTTTCTCCTTTTTAAAAAAGATAAACACATTCATCTTTAATATGAAATAGTAAAGACTGAACTCAGATATATATATATATATATATATATATATATATATATATATATGGTATCAAATGACAATTGGAAAAAAAATCTTACATTTGCCGACACATTTCGTCTTCCGACTTTTTCAAGGCAAAAATGAAATCGAAATGTTTTTGTTGGTATAGTTACATTAAAAATCCAAATTCAAAAAGATAGACACTTCTGTCTAAGCCTTTTTTTTCTGGTTACCTTTATAGTAAGGGATTATTATTTTTTTTTTTTCCTTGTCAACAATATATTTAAATTCCCAGATGTCTTGTCCACAGAATTCATCTGGGAAATTTAATATATATATATATATATATATATATATATATATATATATATGGTCTGTCTCTTTTATTCTTAAGAATGATTCCATCAAGAAAACTTAGTAGTGTGAAGAAGTTATTTCTCCAAATGAAACATGTCACTTTTTACTTTTTTTTAATCAATTTACCCCAGACAAGGTGATAATGCCACTAAGCTGCAAGGGCTGCTAGACGTGAAAGAGAATGAAAAATACTTTAGAAGGAACCAGAAACCCAATCCTAAACAGAAAACAAAGGATAACCTGTACTCCTGACCAAAATACAGGGTAGGAATGTGAACCGGATGATAAGTCAACCTATCTACTCCCATAGTCAAAGATACTTATAGGAACTTCTATTTTGTTATTATCTATGTATGACATGGGAGAATATGATATATAAATTTCTATATATCAGCAATAATAGGCAATTAAATAACAAAGTGTAAAATTCTGTGTAAAATGTTTTATCCTATAGAAGGATTTCATCAGACTGAAGTAATGTTTTCTCAATGGAATTATATGTAGAGAAAGTTGAGTTGTTTATAATTATGTACTGAGGGGAAATGTAGAAATGTGAGAGCACTGAATTTAAAATTTTTGAGTTTGGACATATATTTCTGTGTTTTAGAATGTATATTTCACACATACAGAGCAGCACAAATGTCACCTTCTAATAAAAAACTTTAATCAACCCTGTATTCTTTTGATCTTCTATGTACCATATCTCTCTATAACTCCCTTTTGTCTCTTTGTTATCTCCTCAAATCCTGTTCTGTACTCCATTTACTAAAGCTCACTAGGTAGGTTATGTGTTATTTTCCTCTATCCATGTTTGCCTTGAATCTGTCCTGTGAGTATCAAATTTTCAAAGTCCTCTTTCCTCATTATGTGCCATAGAAATTTTAACAATCTCTTCCTGATGTTATGTTTAAGTGTCATTTTTATTTCCATTTTCTCTCAAATTTTGTTGTCACTCACATATTCAGTCCATGGTATTCTTAGCATCCTTCTGTAGAACCACATTTCTGTTGCATCAAGTCTCTTCTTCATCTCTGAGCAGATTTTCCAGCATTTACTGCAGTATAGGAGGGCTGATATTACATAACAATTCAGTGCTCTTTTCTTTGTTTCTAGCCTGCTCTATATTTTCTAACTGACCAGATCGATTAATGGTAAAACAAAAAATGATCAAATTACTGTTGTGCATAATGCATGGAACAACAGAAAAAAATGGCTTGTCATGAAATAATCATACTTGTTGACTATTTTTTCTTTGAATGTTTCTAACATGATATTAATATGTGTCACACAAGTCTGAAACTGTGTTATGACAAAACAGGACAAATATAACAGTTGTTTTGAGAGTAAATTGTCTTGGCCAAAGATCAGAACAAAAACTGGCATTTGTTATTTTAGCCTAGTTCATATAATTGGAATTCTACGAAGAATCATTACTCAATTCTGTTGAGTGTCTAGACTGATTATTACTGAGCATGAAATTGCATGGCTTAATATGAGAGACGAAAGAAACATTTTCAACTTTTTAGGGTTTCAGTCAAAGAACAAGCAAGATGTGGAATTGAATTTGGTCCAAAGTCAATTTCCTTTTTATTTAAGTAATTTTTTGGTGGGGGAATTGTTATTGCCAGAAAATGAATTGGGAATAAAACTTCAGAAATACAACATTTTAATAGATTTCTTTTTAGTAAGTCTTTACTTTTAAGATGAAAAGGAAAGAAAAGAAAAAGTGGTTCACTTCATGGAGATTTCTCTGTTTTTTTTTTCATTAGTTCTTTTCTCATTAGTATTTTCTGACCAGACATATAATGAGAAAAACTAATAAACTACTGTTAAAAATGAAAAATTGTAACTAGCAACACATACTAACAGATTTTTTTTGAGTTGCATTCTTTCTTTCTTTATTTTTTTCAATATATTTTAACCAGTTCATTTTATGTCCTTCTTCAAGTGTGATCATCATTAAAAAAGACAGTTCCCTTTTTTTTGTAGTGTTAAGTAAAAATTCAAATTCTAGTCAAGTTCATTACATTCACCAACATACTAATACCCTTGGGAAAGATTTGAATCCATCACTTCTCCCCCAGCTATTGGTAAATAGATTGGGTTCTATATCCTTGAGTGGCAACTGGTCCAGGAGAAGGAAAAACTGAATTCAAAACTCTATATCTGCCTATATTTCTGAGATGAGGTATTATATACACTATTTATATTGTTTGGACTATCATCCTCATCTTTGTTGCCATATTTATGACGTTTCGGCCGTTGTACACTCCAGGCTTCTTCAGGTGGTGCGAATGTTGAACTAAACCCTTTATTTCACTTACTGGGGTAGACTGTTCTAGTTCCACATGCCATATCTAATGGATGTCACTTATCAGTTTCCTGTTAATTCCCATCTCCAAGTTCTCCTCTGCCTTAAGCAGGTATTGAACTCACACTCTTTGGGTCCTGTCATTGGATCTAACTAATGCATTTTTTATAAACAATGCTTACACCTCAACTTTCTACACATATAATTCCATTGACAAAACATTACTTCAGTCTGATGAAATCCTTCTAGAGGATGAAACATTTTACACAGAATTTTTACACTTTGTTATTTAATTGCCTATTATTGCTGATATATAGAAATTTATATATCATATTCTCCCATGTCATACAAAGATGACAAAATAGAAGTTCCTATAAGTATTTTTGACCATGGGAGTAGATAGGTTGATGCTTTTATCCACTGTTCCATGTGTCCTTGAGGATGATAGCCTGAACAATATAAATAGTGTTCAAAACTTGATGTATCATTCACATTGTTATAGACAAGTGTATGGTTGCAAGAAAGAAATACAACAACAGCAGAAATAGATTTACGTGGTTTATTTCAACAGGAATATGTGGGTTTGGGACAGCTACCTTGTGGTAAAATTCATAAGCCGGCTTTCAAATCTAGGTCGATCTCTCATAGTAGTTCACACATGTTGACGGTGGTTGACGCTCCCCTGCTGTCAGTAGCTGACCGTGACAGGTCTCTACTCTGGGCACCTGTTGACTGCCATTGAACTTCCGTGTGACCCCTTTTATAACGTTTTTTATGGCTTAACAGGCTCGAAAAACGAAGCGAGTATAATTAGGAGGGAAGCATTTTTATTGGACGAAAAATTGAGCACTTTAAATATTATTTTATTTTTCGACCGGAACACGTGTGTCGAGAACATTTGTAAAGAAAGATAATGGTCATTTTGTGATGGGGCTTTACACCCGGTTCTTGCTCTTGAGTATTTGCCTGTAAATCAGCTGAGATATGTCTTATTTTATTTTATAACAACATTGACTTGATAATCCTGGCTACAGTCAGTTGCTTTTAAGTAAAAAATTGCAATACAAAAATTAAAATGTTAGAAGTAACAGTTTTTGAATGAATTAAATTTTTTTTGCTTCTGTTATTTTTTAATGAAAAAGTGAACGTCTCTTTTCATTTGGGCATTACAACTAAGAAAGGCAGGAGAATATATTCTCAAAATTTGGAAACAGAAGAATGAGATTATCTGAAAATCTATTTGCATTTTAATGACTCTTCTTCTCTAAATTACAAACAATATGTCACTGGCTGCATTCAAGCATTCAAGCACAAGTTTGGATTTAAATACCTTTTTTTAAAACACCAAATAATTTTTCTTTGTTTTAGATGAAGTCAAATTTGCCTAAAATAAACTACATGGTAATGTTAGCCATTTCCCTACAAGGAAACATTTGGCAGACATTAATCAAGCAACCATTACTGCTTTTGGCAGAAATTTATAAAATCCTTCTCTTAAAATAATTTTTCATGAAAATAGGTTCCTTAAGTCCAGCAGCTGTTATCACCCATTCCAGTATTGTTGGGGGATGGGGGGTTCTTTCCTGACCTTTTATTTGGAGTTGTGTGGAATGTCAGCATCTTGATTAGATTATTATTTTCTCCTTGAGTTATATATAATATTTATTTTAGTTGTTCTAGTCCTCAATTGATGTGGTTTCCTTTATTTGTTACAGTTCTTTGTTTGTCATTCTGTAGTGCCAGTCCAGAAGGTTTAATGAAGTATGGTCTTTGCCAACACACATAGGTCTTTTTATTCATTGTTCTGAGAAACTGGCTGTATACTGATGACAGTTTAAATATTTCTTAATGTGTTTGGTGCTATGCATGATATCTGTGGGAAAATCATGATCTGATGACACTATTTAAGAACATAATTTGAGTTTTCAGACCAATGTTTTGATTTTGTAGCAATAGGTTTTTCATTATTAGTTTTTCTATAAGAAATGTGGATAAAATACTGTAATAATATAAGGTTTAAATCTTCTTATGACATCTTTTTTTCTGTGTCCTGGGTAAGACAACTATGCCCAACAGCAAGGCTTCTGATCAGGAGGTTTTAAGGAGTGTTGCACTACCTCTTAATTGCTGGTGTTCCCAGGTCTACCCTGCCCTGGGGTAATAGCACCTGTTAGGTTCCCAGCTATGGGCAAATAGTTAACTCTCAAACTGGGGTCAAAAGAGTATGAAAGTGTAAAAATAGATTTTAATACCAGAAATACATTGTAAAAAAAATTATTACCTAGCAATACATTTTTGGAAAAAAAGATATTACCAGGAATACATTTTTGAAGGAAAAAAGTATTGTCAGCAATAAAAATTTTGTTGGCATTAAATAACCCATCAAGATTAATATTATGTAAAAGAAACCAAAACCAAACCATTTTTTTCCAGACACAAATAAGTAAATATCTATATATATTCGCACTTATATGTAAATTTATTGCAGCTCTATTCAAGTGATTAGAATGTTTGCTTTCTGACCATGAGACCCAAGGTTCAAATCTCACTAGAGTTGATTCATCAGGAAGGTGACTTCTTGATGTTATCAGTCTAGGGAGGTCATCCCAGGGTGTGAAATCTTTGGAAAGTTAAGTGTAGATTAATAAATAGGTGATGCAAGAATTGTCTTTAAGTGTTTGCCTGAGAGCTTTTTGCTTGGCCAATTTCAAAAACTGAGATCATAATAGTTGGAGAGTAAGCTGTTATATTTTTTTTAATTCATTTTTTTATATTTCTTTTCAATAGTTTTGATTAAATGAAAACATAAAAGCTATGTTCAAAAATAAATCTATTCTTCATTTTAGGTGTGTATTTAGTAAAAACCCTTTCTGAATTATCGAAGCTGATGTTAACAGTTAAACTGTTATTATTTCCTTACAATAACAAAAAAAAAAAAACGGCAAGTTTAAATTCTTGGCACCAAAATTAAAATAGTGATTATCTGCAGATAAATAAGACAGCAGTTGTAAAAGTTCAAAGTTCCCACTTGTCTTCTGCTGCATTATTTTATAAAGAATTCAACAATATTAAAGAAACACAAGAAAAACTTACTATATAAATGCAACATTTTCAAAAACCTAAAAACTACAAAGGAAAAAAATTTTGACCATGTCCTAAGCCTTAAGATATTAGATCTTGAAAATGGTTAAACAAATAGCTGAAAATGCTCAAGCTGCAAAAACCTATGAATGGTTCTAGTATATAATATCTATTGACCTAAGGAATGGTATAGTTTAGTAAAGAAAATAAAATTGCTTATCGGTGGCTTTTAATCAGATATGTATTAATGAAGGGTGTGTAATGATTATTAGTGTGGAAAATGAAAATGCTGAACTGAGTTCAAGCTAGAGACAATTCTGTCTTGTTCTCTTTACATTTCTCTTTTCCTACATAAATTATTTTCTGTCATCAAATACATGTATATTGATGCCTAAGGTTCTATTTATGTATAAGCATATGTATTTATAAATTTACATAATGGTTGGCTACTGTCATTTTCCAAGCACACCTGTCTACTTAGGTGGCTATCCAAATGCTGTTACAGACATCTGCTTAGTCACGGTTGTGTTTGTTCACTATCTTGTGATTGGTAAAGCTAAGTAACTATACTTATTTTTTTTCAAACATATCTAGTTTCAATTGGGATGAAAAAATAATTTCTACATATTTTTGTGAGAATGTTTTGGTCTTCCGCATGGAAAACAGAATAAGAACAATCTACTCTTGTGGATTGAATAAAGGGTTCACCATGAAATTCCAAGAAGATTATTGACTGCAAAGACAGAGATCTAAAGAAGGCAACCGAGTACAATGTTTGAATCATTGTGAATATAACATCCAAGGTGAGTATGTTGGTCCAAATAGTAAAGCATATAATTTTATATTTTTCTGTTGAAATAAATTTTGCTTCTCTGGAAAGAATTCCAGTGAATATCTCCAACTTTTGCACCTCAGAACACATGATCTATATTCTTCTGCTCTACTGTTGAGCATCTTCAAAAGATGGCAGGTTTTGAATTGCTTTGAAAATTATGATCAACTTTTAATATCAAATATTATTTGTAGTTAAAATTTCACTTCTTTGTTGACTATTAAAAATAAGATCAGTATCAATATTTACTCAACATAGCCCAGTCTGGCACAAGGCTATAAATATGGGGGTATTAATTTTTTTTAGGTTGACTTGTTAACCAATACTCCATTGTTATATGCTCTCAAGTTTTAATAAACTTTAAATTAAAAAAATATAAAAATTAAAGGTTCATAGTGAGGATCCATCACAACATTAGTAATAGTCTTGAAGGTAAGTTTTCAAGTTACCGCTTCATGGTGAAGTGTGTTGATATTTATCAGGTTCAACACAGATGTAAAGAATACTGTGAGAATCAAATTCATTTAATAATAGTCTTAAAGATAGTCACTGATAGGCTAAGTGCATCAATCTCGATGATGACTCTATGGAAAAGTAATAGCATTGTAGTGCTGGTGATATATGCACAATATTTTGCTTGTTTAGTAATAAACTGTTGTGGAGTGGTTTCACAGTGGAGCCTTGTATTTGTACTAAGTTGGTCCTAAAAAAGGTTTGACGTACAAAATGTTAGGAACTTGATATAATAGGTATGACGCAGAGTAAATCTAGTTGTGGTCGATGATACTTTAGTATCCGACTAACGGTTGTCTGGCATCGACTGACTGACCGAACCACTGAGCGACTCTTACTACTCCTACTTATTATAGGTAGGAGAGTCTATTAACAATAGAATAGGTGTGTTCCACTATAACATAAACATATTCTAAAAATAAATACTTTAAACTTAAAATAAAATTAAAAATTCATTTAATAATAGTCTTAAAGATAGTCACTGATAGGCTAAGTGCATCAATCTTGATGATGACTATGGAAAATGTGGTTGTAAAGCAATGACTCAACTGATAATAGCAGATAGGAAACACAAGGAGGGTAACCGACAAAATAGTGTCACACGTCCAACCTTCTCATGAGCGAAAAACCCAGTGTTCAGAAACAAAAACGCACCCGCTTTATACAGCTGAGGACCAACCATAATTTGCATGCGAATGATGAGACAACAAGATTTTGCGTTAACTGTCTGAGACCACCTGACATAAAATATGGGTGCCGCCATTTTGGTTCTTTTACCGTTGAGCAGCCAGAGTTTGCACGACACACAGATTCGTGGGCATTTCTGCGGTAGGCCATTTTCACAATTTTCCTCACAGAAAAGTAATAGCATTGTAGTGCTGGTGATATATGCAAAATGTTTTGCTTGTTTAGTAATAAACATATTCTAAAAATAAATACTTTAAATTTGAAATAAAATTAAAAATAATTTAACTTTAAAAGTATGAGAATTCTAAGGATTTTTTATTGTTTAAACTAGAATACATAACATGTCTAGAAAGCCAAAGAAAGAAAAATTGTAGTGTTACCTTTTAATCTCTAATAATCCTTTTTTAAAACAGTGCTCCTCTGGACTCATATCAAAAGCAAAGCTGTCATAAGTGATGTTGAGGAATAACCTGTCACCCCCATGAGCGACTACATTACAGGTAGTAACTAACTATAAGTATCTGTAAGTCAACAGACTACAAAGTCTAGCTGGGACCTTTTCCAGCTGTGCTGGTCAAACTCCCAAGAGGATCCCAAGACAAGGCTATGTCAAAGGGCAGAGTCTTGTCTCGGGAAACAGCTACCTGACCTACGGGGAAATTTGGCCAAGCCTACGGGCTTGGATTACTCCACACTAAACTCAGCCTTGTGCCACATCCTACCTCATGGGGAGGCTGGTAAATATCATCTAGCTGAGATCTGTTGAGTACAATTCAGACTTAAGCAAGAACTACCAACCTTCCAATAGTAGCACTCACTCCTGGATTGACTTGCGATGACCTTAGGCATAACTGTACCTTTATTTTTATTGTACTGGTTTTTATAATAAACCTTTACTTATTTTATCCACCATGTTTTTCAAGTATATATTCCTATTAGTATGGAATATAACAATGAGACTTCTGGGTTTTTTTTTTATTTTGGAAGGAGAAAGTGCTAAAAGCATTCAGAGAAGGTTAGTGAATATTGACTAAAAGGCTTAGTGACAGGCCCCACAGTGACAGGCCAGCTGTTGCTGTGAATGAACATTAGGTCAAACAGGTTGATCTCATTACAGCTGAGAAGTGAATTATTTTGCAAAACTATGTAAAATCCTTCAGATGAATCTTCTTAATGTTTCACACAGTCTGTTAGTTACTCAAAGGTCTGTTCAAAGTGAGTTCCCAGAACGATTACAGACTCCATGAACTTTTGGAACAGCAAATACAGATAGCAGCTTGCTAAGCAGGATAGTTGCTGGAGATGATTGCTGTGTGACAAGGCACCCAAGATTACCTGGAATAGATGAAAAGCCAAAACTAGAATTGTAATATTTAAAAATTTAAAGGTTATTAATAAGTTGCATGTTATTTAGTTATTCAGGAAATGACAAAACTTGTAGCAAGAAAAATATCCTGTGCTTTGCATAATGTAAATGTGGCACTTTGCCATGTGAAAGGTTAAAGGTAGCCTAATCAAATTCAGGTTTGGTCCATAAATATGAGAATGGCATCACATGTCAGCATATATAGTCATTTTAAGAGTATGTCAAAAAAAAAAACTGTCAATTTAACCAAAAGTAAAACTGATCAGAATACAGCCTGAATAAATGAATGTGAATATTTTGGAGCTTTATGGCCATTAAATAAATATTGGCCATTGACTTTTATATTCTTTTTTCGTCAACAAAATCATATTTAGGTTTTGCTCTCTGCTTGTTCATAGTAATTTCACTTGGAATCCTTATTGGATGATGCATTGCTCAATTATCACATTCTTCTCACTTTCTCTACTTTCACTTTATTTCTTCATTTTTTCACTGCTTAACTCTCAGTGTCTTTTCAGATATTTCCCATTCACACATATAAGTATATATAGATTCAGATAAGTTTTTTTCTGTCAATCTCTTTTTTATTCAGTTGAGCTAGCTTGGACATTCATGAGTTTATCATGCCAACCATAATGGTCTTGCATCAAGGTTGGAAGATCATTAGAGTGGCATCCTGTGTCATTACATCATTGGTCAATATAGCTGGTTGCTGGGTGACCAACCTTTCTTTCACCATAACAGGGTGTCTAGAGTAGTTCTTGTTTTGCTCACAGGCAGTGTCCTGCAAAGTGCATTTTGCATTTATGTAAGATTGTAAAAGTATCAGGGATGGGTCCATAGAGCTGTGATTTAGTTGGATGTTGTCTTCAAGAAATGTTAAGCATCTGAATGTAGGTTCCATCAAGCTTAGACTCAAGAGTTTAATTAATACCCAAGCAATGGCAACATACATTAAAACCAACTCTAAAGTTTCTGGAAAGAAGCTTCATTTGAGGTTGTCTCAGATTATCAGGTTACATCCATTTTATTCAAGGCAGCCCAGGCTTTAGCTATGTGAATCTTCACATCCTTTTTAGTAGAATTATTTTGCTTTCTAGGTATGTAAAAGATTTGACAGATTTATCAATTCACCTGAGACAATTTGCATTGAGCCTTGCTGGTTGAAGCATATGGATTCAGTTTTAGAGGCATTGACAACATCATTAGCCGCATTTTCTAGATTGATTTAGTAGGCTTATGTCTGCAGTGATATCTAGGTCATCTGTATAGTGTATATAGACTTGAGAGTCTTGGTGATAAAGTAAAATCTAGATAATGATGTTTGTCAACCTCTAAGAGGCTACAAAATTAGAGTATCCTGAAATTTTAATGAATTTTAGTCCATCCTTTTAGCATTTCTTTTCATCGCAGCCCTTTCAGTTAATACAATTTCTCTTAAGAAATGCTGATGAAAATGATTCAACCTGAACTAGAAGTCTTTTTTGCCCCCCCCAATGCTGTTTGGTCATTTGTTTGGATTTTGGGAAATGGGCTATACCAAGAACTTATCAGTCCCCACTTGTATTGGTCTTATTTAATTACTGATTTTACTTTATCTTACCATTAATTTTTATAACAACAGTCTGGACCAATACACTCTTCCTTATTACTATTATTTTATTATTGTTGTTTCTTATCAGGACATTATTGGTCAGTATGTCATTTGTTATTACTTTTATTTCATTAATGATTTTGATCTTGTTTTTATCACAAGACTTCATCCATACACTCTACATTATTACTATTATTTTATTACTATTTTTAGTTCTTTGTATTCAGTTATTGTAAACAAGTTTTTCCAGTACTGTGAGAATAAGGTACATTAAAGTTAAAATATACTGGACATAGCAGAACCATAAATGTTGCCTATGTGGAAATGAAGACAAAACTCTTATGCATGTCATAAGTGAATACAAAAGTTAATTCAGATTGTGTACAAATACAGGTGGGAATGGTGATCCACTTGGAATTATGCAAACAAGTAGCACTTTAGCATTTAAGCTAATGTTATATTCAAAAAGTTTTCATAGTGGCATTATATTGAAATTCAAATAAATCATCTCATTATGGTCAATAAGATTTTTGTTAAAAAAAAAAAAAATTGGTCTTCTGATCAGAGAGAGAGAGAGAGAGAGAGAGAGAGAGAGAGAGAGAGAGAGGACCTGACCAAAGAAATATAAAAATGTGGAATATGAAGGTAGCAGTGGTGTCCATCATTACTGGCACACTTGGTATTGAAGGATGTTCCAAAAATATTGGAAGTATTAGAAATCCATGGAAGAAAATAGATGACAGGATTACTAAGCATACGTGGGGGGAGAAAGAGAGAGAGAGAGAGAGAGAGAGAGAGAGAGAGAGGAAATATGCAACCACTTGATCTCCAGTAAGAGTCATCAGATATTACAGGTTGGAAAACTGAGTTAATACATGTATAATAATATTAATAATACAATTGCAACAATTGACAGTAATATTTGAAAAAATATATATTGTATTATTAAATGTTGAAATGTACATTAACAATATAATGTTAACATATTCAGTTTCCTACATTTTACTTTTGAGCATACAATTCAAATAAGCAGCCTAACATTGTAATATATTCCATACAAGTGTGCAAGTCAAGCCAATGTAGATGTCAGTAGGATTTGTATGTCTCAGTAAAGTTGAAGATTAATGGCACAAATAAAAAAAATATATAGAGAATTACTGTGTTTAATGTATTTCTAAAAATGGGTTGGTGTGATTAGTATGGAATCACGTGCATTACACATGTTTCTGTGCATGGGTTAGTCTGATCATTATATTTGATCTGATTTCTTTTCTGTTTCCTCATGCTGTGTTTCCAGGCTAAGTTGTTCAATGTTGAAAATTAGGCTTATCTCTGTTTTCAGGCAAAACAAGCCAAAATTCAATTGGAGAGATAGTGACTAAAAATCTCTTACCCCAGACAAGTTATATGTACTCTCAGACATTTGTGGAAATCTTCAATTGAAAGGTGTTGCTTATGGGTGACCTTGAGTCCTGTATTGTATTTGATGAGTATATAGATTACAGATTTTTTTTTTTTTGTGGGGCAACAAATAAAGTCTGGTTTACATGACTAAGAAAATTGAGATTCCTTTCTCTTTTTGTATGGATTGCATGCTCATAGGTAATTATTGGATCAGCTGAAATGTTTCAGTTACAAAAAAATGAAGCAATATTAAGAATTATTTTATTATTTAAAAAAATTCACCTCATTATTGCTTTCATATTCATTGTATAAATAAAGAAGGCTAGAAATTGGCCAACATTTTTCTGCTGAGAAAAGCAACAAAAAGAATGATAAAGTGTTCTGTCAGGGATTCACCAGGCAAATGAATGTTAATATTTATTGTATATAAGTAAGGGGGAAAGGGGAAGGCTGGTCAAAATCTGTTTTATACTAAAACTTAGCTAGCCACAATCACTGACTCAGATATGCTACAATAACCCTTGCACTAAAACACCACATTCCTACTTACCATTCTTACTACAACCACCATAAAACCTCACAGACCCTATGAAGTCCTAACTAGTCCTCATATGTACAATTTTGTCTGGGGGTAATACAAAAACAACTTTTAAAAAATTATAAACCCCAATGAATATTTACAATTTACAAAAAACAAAAAGTATTAGTAATATCAGCCCCACAATCACTAAATATAGCAAAGACATTAGTTAGCCAGACAAAATTATTGCAGAACTTAAATAATGAAAAAATATCACTCAGACAACCAAACACTCACAGAAATGCACCCTCACTCAAACTCAACAACAATTACAAAAAGTCACACCGGAAAAGCGAAAAGCATCATCCCTCATCTACCAGATAACTGACATCTTTTGTCATCTAACGGGGGAGTGAGGGAGGGGATTAAAAGAAAGAGGGGGGGGAATTAAAAGGCGGCAATGAGCATACATACCCTAACTAAGTTAACTCAAATGAAGAAAAAACTAAAGAAAACACAAACTTAAACTAACCTATTTTGGGTGGGGTTGCCCATGCTCAATCCAGCAATCTCAAAATCCTTAATGTCTAGCTGGCATCAAAATGCCACTCCAAGTCAGTATCTTTCACTCAGCACAAACATGCAAGACTCACCTACCTTTTGCCAAATTCTGATGGATAGAGTTGTTTCCTTTCCATCCTGATCTTGACTTTAAGCTGGTGGTTAAAGAACAGGATCAGTTCAGAAGAGGTAAACTTCTCATCCCCATGGAATTCCTTCTGTCATGTCATCCATATCACAACTCACATAACACCCAGTAAGCAAAAGAACACATAGTCAATGGAGGTACGATATTGCTATAAACAGAACTGGCCTCAAGAACAAAGAACTTTCTATGCAACATACAAACCATGATGTCTTCAACAAACTTGCACAATGGACCTATGACCCTGCAATGAAAGAAGGCCTGGCCTAGGGTCTCCATCTTCCCACTGCAGCAAACACAGTTTGGAGACTTTACCAAACTGGCCAAACAAAGTTTTTTGGCAACCCCAAGGACCCCTAGAATCACCAGCCAAGGTGAGTGATTTCTCAGTATAAGACATTTCAACCTGGGCACCCAAGGTCATATGGAGCAAGCATCCTTCTTCGTCAGACTGAGATCACTTATCAAATCATCATGAACGCCCCCCCTCCCCCCTTAACTAACATCTGATATAATGCCTTATTGGACAATGGCTGGACATTGGAATGAATGTTCACCCTCTGGGAGAAATACCAAGGATTTATATTGAGCTCCATGGCAGAACCCATTATAAAGAACAGGTGAATTAGGCCAACCTACAACAACAAAGCATTAGTTTCTATCAGCTGGTGGTTGTGAGTTCAATTCCTGCACTGGACTATACATAAGTATATAAAACAATGACAACAAATTACTTTATCAGACAGCTGATGATGTTATCTTAGGTGCCTCCATGAGATCACTAAAAAAAGAGCATAGCATGATGAAAAAGACGCCAAACTTGATGAAAACAAAATTTTATCGTCTAAATGCTTATGTTATTATTAAGAGTAAAGATCAAAGTTTATTTTAATTATTTTTAAAAATTCTTCCTTCTTTTTAGAACATTCTAAATTTTGATTAAAAAAACCTTGTTTCTCTTTAGAACTAGTAAAATAACATATACAATTTTTAGCACGTTTTTTGTATGACACATTAATTTAGAAAATCTTGCAAAAATAAAAATAATTGTCAGATGTTAACGAAACTTTCAGAAACTATTCACAGATGATCAAAATTATTATAAATATGTTTTTTTTTTAGTAAAATCATGGCAGAATTTTTTTTTATATTTATTACCCACCATAACTAATTTTATGAAAACACTAGAAATTCGATCGCTTTAGGTTTAGTGATTACAACAGTTAAAAACACAAGGCTTTGAGGAATGTAAATCATGTTTTTTTTTTGTTTTTAATTGAACCCCTTACCTGAAAATCAGCTCTGAATTGTAAGATACGAAACTCAATAAAACAAATATATCTAATTTCAAATGGTTTTATTTGCTTTTAGTTGTTTTTATGTATATGGGCAATATTTTCTGAAAGCAAAAAAAAAAGACCAACCAGAATACAATTAAGTTGCTTTATTTGAGTTAAGCATTGTTCTCTGCTGTTAAGGCCTTTACTTTTGTGAAACACATGTGGAGAAGTTAATTTGATTTTTCAATTTCAACTGAGAAGGGTACCTACAAGTATCAGTATCATCTTATGAGATTTATATGATCTTATTTTTATATTAATCTCAGTTATGACATTTTTCCATAAATGAAATATCAAAATTAATAACAAAATGAATGGAAATAAAAATGCAGTAAATGCATAAGTAAAATAAAATAAAATTTAAATGTACATAAAATTAAATAGTTTTTTATGTAACACTTAACAGTCTTATTTTAATTTCTATATAATAAATTTTTTCATAAGAAAGGTACCTGAAAGTTTTCCCTTAAAAATAAATAAAATTAATTAAATACTTTTTCCTTATGAACAAAATATGAAATTTAATGTCATTCATCACCCGTCAAGGACGTAAAGTTTATGACCTGCTTTGTTTTATTTTAACAGTCTTATTTTAATTTAAAATATATAATATATTTTTCTTAAAATAAGTTTTAAAGCATAATTGATATTTAAACGAATTTCAAAAAATTTTTTTAAAAATGAAAAAAAAAAATCAACCCTCAAAAACAAGATTTTTTGAAAATTTTGGACCTAGTAATGATTAAAAAATGTAAAAAAAATAAACTTATTAATAACATAAACATTTAGATGATAAAAATTTTGTTTTCATCAAGTTTGGCATCTTTTTCATCATGCTATGCTCTTTTTTTAGTGATCTCGTGGAGGTACCTATGTTATCTTGTATATTTCGATGCACTCTGGAATTGTTCATGTCAAGAAAATCAAAATTAAATCTCAGCAGTAATGTTGACATACATGATATTCTATTTTCTTAAAAGGGTCACTCCTCAAAAAAAGGAGGCCACCTGTTTATTGTACCCATGTCTACTTTTTTTTTATTTGATGCATACCAATGTTTATCTATTGTTTATTAAAAGGATAGAAGTTGGCATTAAATATCCTGGAAAAGGTTGATATGCTGTAAAACAAAGCAAACCAGATTTATTTTCTCAAGAAAATTTTTTATTTTGAATTATTAATATTCTTTGATTTGTGTGTGTGTGTGTGTGTGTTTTATCCAGTTATTTTTTTGTTGCATTTTATTTCAGGTCAAGAAAGTTGCTTTGCACCAAATCTACTCTCTATTTTTAGAAGATATTGACTTAGTTATTCTAAACAGGAAATAGTAAATTCAGCTGATGTTTTTAAACCTAATATTCTTTGCTTTCATTGGCTATTGACTTGTCAAAGCTAATGTCCTCATAACAAGAACTATTGTTAAGAAAATGTATGGAGATATCTTTTAGGATCTTGGAAAGGAACCATACTTTAGCACAAGAAAAAATGAATTTTATATTCTGTTACCTTTAGGTCAAAGGATCAAAAGTCAGAAAAAAAGTTAAAAAGAATGAAGAGGAGAGAAGCGTGTATCTCCTTTTATTTGGCTAATGTCAAGAGACCAGTTTCTAGACATAATCAAATCAAAGAAAACGTGTTTGGAGAGTTACATTAGCACCTGAGTCAGTAACAGTATGAGATACCTGTGATGATGAATTGACCTGTTCTTGCCAATGACATAAGAAGCCAAAAGACAGCCGATAATGAGATTTGGTGAGCATTAGATTTCACTTGAAAACTTAGCTGATGAGTTTTCAGTATTTAATGATTCTCCAAATGGAAGGTACACCATACCCAATGATTAAAATCCTTCCTTCTCTTTTTATGCTCTGTCTCTCTTCAGGACATGAGTGATCATGGTTATCCACAACTTCCTATCATTAACAGAATTTCTCTTTTTATTCCCTCCTAATCCTTGTTCTGTCATTCCTTTACACAAGCTTGTTGAGTCATCCTTGTTTTCTTTGGCTTTTCAAAATGTCCTGCAAATGCTAAATTCTCAAAGCCCTTTTTCCACATTATGTGTCCCCAAAATTTTAACTATCTCTTTCTATGTGTCTTTTTGTTTCTATTTTCCTTAAAACTTCCTTATTGACCACATGTTTCATCCAATGTATTCTTCATATCCTTCTGTATCACCCCATCTCACTTACTGCAAATCTCCTCTTCATCTGTGAGGAAATTGACTGGCATTCACAGTCATATCAGAGGATTGATATATTACATGATATTATATAGCAATTCAGTACTTTTTTCCTTGGTTCAAGCAAAAGTAATGCCTTAACTAAGACTATGCAGAAAAAAATGTTATTTTTTCTCATTGATTATAAACCTGTGGCTTTCCAATAATGAAGTAACCTTTTTCTCATTGCAGTTCTGGATTTTCACCATTTTAAAATGTCATCCACTAATTTTTTTCCATTATACTTTAAAAGTGTTAATTACTGAAACAATATGAAATCAAATTTTTTAAATTGCAACTGAGAAAGGAAATCAATCTCAGTCTTTGTTCTGCCATCCATTTGTTAGGAAGATTACTCAAGGTTTCCCTTTGGTCATCTTATTATCAATATGTCTTTTGAGTGTTAAATTCTCCAAGCACTTTTCCTCATTATGTATCCCCAGAAATGTCAACTGTCTCTTTTTGATTCAAAGTATAAGTGTCTTTTTTGCTTTCATTTTCCTTAAAACCTCTTTCTTGTTCATTTGTTCTGCCCATGGTATTCTCAGCATCTTTATATAGAACCACATCTCTGTTACTTGAAGTTTCTTCATCTTTGAAGTAATTGTGATTTGTTTAAATTCAGTGTTTTCCAGTTTTAGGTGAAGTTTTGGCTACAGATAAGAAAATACACTCTAATGATATCCATATTATGAGGGGAACAGAGTTTTTTTTGCATGTTTCGAATATGAAATTCTAATTTTTTAATGAGTTTCTATGTAGTTTCTCTAAAGACATATTGAAAATAAGATAAATTTTTTTATTGTGAATATTTAAATCTTGGAAACTAAAAGTTTTGCTTTATTGATTAAAACAGAATTATCACTTTTGCTAATTCTGTAGTGTAACATTATCATCTTGTACAGACAAATGAAAACATACGATGTAATCTCTTATACATAACATTACACTTTATTCAACTCCAAACTTCATCATTTACCATTGGTCAGTTATTGTATGTGCAACTGGGTCTGTCACCAAATGTCGACCCTGCTTTTTTGTGTGGATGCCAGAGACTGTCTTCTGTCTGGTGGATAATTATACATCTATCTGTTATACATATTTCCCCATATACGTTCATCCTAGGCACAGGTGGGTTAATCATATGCTTACATATTGGAGCAGTTACTGACATTGGCTGCAATGTAAATCTCCCTCACAAGCTAGGAGATTATTCCTCAGGTTAACCCACTGATGCACCTGGCTTCTTTGATGGTCTGGTGTGTTCTGGCCTCATCTCAAGTAAGTCATATACTTCAATAGAAATACTGTTTTTGTTTTTTTTACTGTTTCTGGTCTTCTGAAACAATTTTTTTTTAAATCTGTGTTTTTATAATTATTTTTTATCATTTGGTTGCAATTTTCTATCATAGCCAGAATGTGTGCATGGTGTAATGCATACCAGCTTACAATGAGAAATCAGAAAGCTCAGTTCAAATTCTAGTTAAGTTCATTACTTCCATTTGTATGCAAATACCCTTGGGGAAAGACATGAATCTACATCTTCTCCTTACTATGAGTTAAATAGTTGGACAGACTGGGCTCTTCAGCCTTCATTGGCACCCAACTAGTAGAAGGACAACAATTCAAAACTAAGGAAAGAATCATGAAGTTTACAATGACTCTTTGATCCTAAATATAGTCAGCCTGCTTTTTATATCACACAACATTAAATTGTTCCACCAATAATCAGCTAGGCTAATTTTATGGATACTTGGAAAATATACAACTATCTTGATCACAAGGACATTGATATTTATTAACATGATTTCAACATAGAGTCAAACCCAAGTTGAGTAAGAAGATTGTGTTGCACCAGTTTTGTTATTTCTATCTTGAAAACTCAAAAGTTTATGTGAGCATGAACATTAACCTCTGACAGTAAAGAGAAAATTGCAGTTATCCCAGTGATGAGCCAATCTCTGTGTTTCTGATTATTGCTGGAAATATCAGTGTCTATGGAAAAATTAAACTGTATCTTTTATATTTTTATTTTATTATTTTCTTTTTACTGGTATTTCTGTCTCATCCTTAATTAGTCATTATTTGATTTGGATTCAAATTAGAACCCAAAGTAATTATCATTGCTTAATTAAGTCATTTACTGGACCTATGAAATTAGCAGCAGAAATTGAACAAGTTGCAATGACGTGATTTGATAACTCTTTAAGGTAGACAAGATTTAATTAAGAAATCAAGAAAATATTTAAATATTAACAAGAATTTTACTGCAAAGAAGGAAAGAGTGCTTGATGAGCATATTCTTGCTATTTGCTTTAAAATGGGAAGATATACAGTACTATGATGTGTGAGAATTTAATTCCAGGAATTGTCTTGTCAAATCAAAGTTTGTTTATCTGCTTATTATTGGCTGCTTTCACATTCAAACTTCTCCCCTTATGAAGCTATACACTTCATGAGATAATACTGCCACTGCTGGAAACATTCTTGGAACTCATTTTCTATAATACCTTTCAGTAATATAATCATGTATTGCTGGATAGCAGGGATGTTAGAAGCTTGCAAGGCATTTTTGAAATTTTCTAAATAGCTAAAAATCACTGGTGAATGATTTGCTTTGTAATGAATTTTGTAGCGAGAAACTCAGAAATTCTCCTTCCCAAATCCTCTGTTAGAATGTTTCTCTTGACATAATCAGTTCTTCTGTTAGTACTCACACATTTAATCTTCAATCTGAGCATGCCAAAGTTTGTGCTGTCTACATATGTATCTGTTCTTTGTGTTTTTGGCTGCTTACTACTTTACATCATTGTTCATAGTTTTTTTGCTTTTCCTTGAACCACATATGATGCTCAGAAATACTCAATATCTTCATGGTATATTCTCCATAAGCATTTTTTCATAGCACTAACATTTCACTAGCACTTTTAACAATCTTCACAGAAAGCATTAATGTTCAACCATTGTATTCCCGCATTTTCTGCCAACAGTATAACATGAATACATACAATTTCTTCTACTGCTCGGTAATGAATGACTCATTTGTTCTGTATCTTAAGAAAGTGAAAGTTGAAACATATCCATATGTGCTTGGATACTGATGTTTGCCTGGCTCATTAGTGAGACACTGCAGTCATTTCAGGAATTAAATTTTCACACCTTGTAACACTTAATTTAAATTTTAACACCTAACTCTCAGTAGCATTCTTTTTTTCTTTCTTACTTAATTTATTGACAGGCAAGTTATGTATGTACATCAATAAGTGTGTAGCCTAATGAACAAACAAGCATTTATTTGGTACAACAAATATTTCTTTCTCAGTATGATCTCCTTCCTTGTCTATACACTTAATTCAGTGATCTAATAAACGAAACATTATACTGTTAATGTTTCAGACTAAAATTTAGCTAATAACTATATTTCCAGTGACTAAATTATTGATCCTTAATACACTCTCATATCTACACACACATTACAGGTATATCATAGATGTTATTGGTACACAGAGACTGGGCTGGTGCAAGGGTCTTGTGGTCCCCCTCTGAATTTATGATATATCCTCACACTCTACTATATCTCAGTTTTCATAAGGTAGTATTTATATAAAATACAAATTGTATTGTAACCTAATTATGTACAATAATGGATCATGTTATAGACAAGTGTATGGTTGCAAGAAAGAAATACGACAACAGCAGAAATAGATTTCCGTGATTTATTTCAACAGGAATGTGTGGGTGTGGTATAGTTCATAAGCCGGCTTCCGATCTGGGTTGATCTCTCATAGTAGTTCTCACTGGTTGGCGTGGTGCTCCTCCTGCTGACTGCTGCTGACTGCGACAGGTCTCTTCCCTGCCCTCCTGTTGACTGCCGTTGTACTTTCATGTGACCCCTTTTATGGCATTCTTTTTATGGCTTAACAGGCTTGAAAAATGATGCAAGTATAATTAGGAGTGAAGCATTTTTATTGGTCGAAAAATAGAAACACTTTAAAATATTATTTTATTTTTTGACCAGAACTCGTGCGTCAGGAACATGTGTAAACGACGATAATGGTCATTTTGTGACGGGGCCTTGTCCCGTTCACATCAGGCTCTCACTCTTGAGCATGTTAGTTTATTTGCCTGCAAATCAGCCGAGATATGTCTTATTTTATTTTATAACAATCATATACAATATAGTTGAACAATTCAACTAGAAAAATTGAAAATAAATACAGTGTCTCTCAATAAAAATTAGAGACATGTTATAATAGATCATTCTATCTTAAATGAATCAACAATGGATAAAAATAGTGAATTTTATATAGTGCTTTTTTGAGATTTAACATGAGTAAAATAAATTCACAGATTTGTACAAATAAAAAAAACACAGAATGATGTAAAAGTTTTCATTCTTTAAAGTTGTACTTAGTTTAATTTGTAACATATATAAATGTAGGTAGAAAAAAAGCAAATGTTGGTAAGTTAGTGAGAGCCACAAAGCACATCACAGGGCCCCAGTCAGTGGGGTTGGGGGTAGTATGCACTGGCCCTGCAAAGAGACATAATTACATCAGTACGAAAAAATCATTTATTTTCTACAAATATTTACTTTTCAACACCATCTCCTCCTTTCTTGATGCAATTTACATAACACCTGACCTTTAATAATTTCAATTGAACATTTCAGATGAAAAAATTCAACTAGTTTCACATTCTCCACTTAGGTTTTATTTAGAAATTGATTATTAATGTCTGTTTCATATGAGGAACAATTCACAAGTCTCTTAAGTTGTTTTGAGCTTATGAAATAACTTATTTTCATTTTCTTTTATATTCCTTCATTTTCTTGCATTTTCTCATGTGATTTGATGATTTGTACAATAAATTGTAGAATTTTAGAATGAAGCAACTCTGAATAAAATCTCAGAGCTGATAAACTTATCAAGTACTATAGCAACATTTTGTCTACTAAAACTGTCATAAAATAGAGTTGCTGGCCCTAATCTTTTAGTTATTGTTTTTCCTTCTGACTTTATTCCATGCTGTATTAATTAAGAAATAAAATTTATGTAAAAATGGAAATATTTGTTCATTAAATATTTCCATTATTAAATACATTTTGTTAGTATTCTCATATCTCATTCAGCAAGATAATCAGTCTCATTTCCAGAATAATAAATGAAATCCTTATCTTACAACTGGTATTGCTATGGAAATCATTGATTTTGGTACCAGCTATTATTTAAACCATATTACATGTCAAATATCTCTATGACATCATTTTAATCTTTTCTGACATTCATTAAGTAAAAATCCTAACACCCATTCTCAAGGATTTGCTCATTGATCCCCATTGGAGGACAATCATTTTGAATTCTGTCGATTTGTATTTTCACTATAGTTATTTTTTCAATGTCCCCATGTCACTACCAAATGTGACACAAGGTCAAAGTTTAAAGTGAGTTTACTGGTGATACTATGCAAAAATTGCCTAAGTCACCTTGGCACTTCCCCTTTAAACCCAATCCCATCTTAAAGGAGAGGTACTGCCTGGGGGGGTTAGCCACCCTCGGACTTGGAAATGAATTTCTAAGCATAGCTTAGATGTGGTACAAAGATGGAAATGTGGATCACCCAGCAATTTAAGAGTGTATGGACAAGTCTGTTTATGAAACTCTGGAGTTCAGATGCTGAGGGTAACATCAATCAGCTAAGTGACAAATTTTACTTACATTAATCTTATATATATATAGGAGGATGCAAAAGTAGGTATACAGTAATGGAAACCAAAATCTATGCACAAGACATATTGTATTGATAGTACAAACATATCAATTATATTACTGGTATGATTTCAGCATAGACAAGATCATAGAAATATTAAATGAAATTTATAACAATACTGATATGGACCCAAGTAGATCTATTTTCATAGCACTGTCTAAGAAGCCAGGTGCAAATGATTGTGAACTCTATTGGACATTCAGTTTAATGAGCCATATAACAAAACTTATCATCCAAATGCAGATGAATAGAACATGCAGCAGAATCAAGCAGAAAATAGAATAAGTATAGCGTAGGTTCATCAATGACACTTGAACAAGTAATGTGATATTACAATGTTATCAGAAAGAGCAATACAAATGCAGGATGCATACCTGTGTTTTATAAATTATGCAATGGCATTCAGTAAAGTACACCACAAAGATCTACAGCCTTAATTTAAATATCTGAGAAATGTTTTGCCAGGGGACAGAAAGAGCAATACTGAAATCTGAAGCTGCATTAGGATAGCCAAAGATCCATTCCAAAAGTCAAACGGAGTATTAAGAAATAGAAAAACTTCATTAGAAACAAAGAAAAGAGTACTGAACTATTATGTAATATCTGTCCTCTGATATGGCAGGGAATGCAGAACAATTTCCTAAAAGATGAAGAAGAGACTTGAAGCAACAGAAATGTGGTTCTACAGAAGGATACTGAGGATACCATGGTTCAAATATGTGAACAACAGTGAAGTTTTAGAGAAAATTAAAACTAAAATTAAGTCACTTATAATTAACATCAGAGAGATACAGTTAAAATTTCTAGGGCACATAATGAGGAAGGAGGGCTGGGAAAATCTGATACCCACAAGAAAAAGAGATAGAGGAACACAATGCATAACATACCTACTGAGCTTGTGTAAATGGATGGTGGAACAGCATTTAGGAGATATAACAAAAAGTCAAAATTTATTAAGAGCTACAAAGGACAGGACATTACAGAGAGCTATGATCACCTACTTCCTGAAGGGACACAGCATATAAAAAAAGAAGAAAAATAATACTAGTTAAGACTTACTGTATACCATATAATAATAATATATAATGTAATATATTAGATCATTGCAAAAGTTTGTGCTAAATTAGAAAATTAAAATATAATTTTACACACTCATGAAAAAAAAAAAAAATTATTAGTCAATATCTGTTTATATTTCTGAGATGAGGTATTATGTACATTATTTATGTTATTCAAACTATTGTCCTCATCTTTGTCGCCATATTCATTACAATGTTTTGGCCGTTGTATGCTCCGGCCTTCTTCAGGTGGTTGCAATGTCAAACTGAACCCTTTATTTCGCTCACTGGGGTAGACTGTTCTAGTTCCATGTGCCATGTTTAATGGATGTCAGTTATCAGTTATCTCCTGTTAATTTTCCCTCTGAAAGTTCTCCACTGCCTTAGCTGGGTATTATTCTCTGTGCCATGTGTCCTTGAGGACACATGGCACAGTTGATAAAGGCGTTGGTTAGATCCAATGACAGAACCCAAAGAGTGTGAGTTCAATACCCGGCTAAGGACAAGATGAGGACAATAGTCCAAATAATGTAAATAATTTATTAGTCAAGTATATAGTCTCCATTGTTTTTAACAACTATCTTCTATTGTTCAACAAGCTCATTGATGACATTTTCATAGACTTTTTTTTATTTTTTGTTGGAAGGTTGTGAGGTAGTTTTTGACTAAACTGTACAGTGTCAAAGTTTTTGTCATTTAAATTGTGCTGTAGAAACTGGAACAGATGAAAATCTGAAGAAGCCAATTCAGGAGAATATGGTGAGTGATGGGGTTTTTTTCATTTCCACTATTTAAACTTCTGCTGCAAGATCTGTCTTGCAACATTGTTTTTGTGGAAAATGACACCTTTTTCAATTTGCTAAAATCAACCATTTTTCTTGAAATCAAATCTCTTCAAATAGCAAAAGGCAGCTGAGATATTGATTTTCAAACTCTTAGCAGTCTCTTCTGTCAAAATCTTTAGTTTATACTCCACGATGGCAAGCAAAGTGTCTTCATTGATATCTTATGATGGCCTGGAGTTTGGTTGATTGTTCAGTTTAAAATCATACCAATTTTTGACCATCTGAAACACTGGAACACAATCCAAATAAACCTTCTGAATGTTTTTTGTCTTACTTATTTGCAAAATTCATAGAGCATATTATGGTGAAAGTACAACTTTTTATCTTCCCTCTTTAATGCATTCACTTGTTGACAAAATGTCAACATTTAACAATAATCTGATTTGCAACTGAACAAGGCAAGGTTTCAGTCTAGAACATACTAGAAATCAGCACCAAAAAAAAACTGCAAGTGTCATATGATCAAATAGGTATATATATATTAATGCTAAAAAGTTCTAAATCCTACCAATGATGCTCTTCTTCACAAAGAAATTTGCTGATTGGTCATTTGGTCAGGTATTGGGAAGTGGGTTGGGCCAAGAATTTTTCACACCATCTGCTTGTATATATGAATAGACATTGCATTTCATGTATATTGATTATTTCATAAATAAGATAAATACATGAAGGGATTACCTTTCTAAAAATAAAATACTTTAATCAGTGAAGGATTTTATAATTTTCATTGCACACTTATTCAAATCTCTTTCAAAGTGGAATTTAATTTTCATCATTTCCTAAGCGATTACTGTTAAGTTTTTCTTTTATGGCCACAACTGTCAGCGCAATCATTACAGAATTATTAAATTTGAGATGGTTCTTGTATAAAATACTGTCTGCTCCTGTGATGTTGTGCCAAAGTAAGCTCTTTATCGGTCTCCGTCTGAGATTTATATATCAAGAACTAGAGAAAGTAATCATCCTAATGTTGTTTATCTATGGCATATTCTGCCTTTTAGTGTTTTATTTAAGTGTTTACATGTTTATCTGTAGAATATGTTTTATCAACTGTCACAGAAATGAATGCTTAAAGCCCTTTCTAGCCTTTCTGAAAGAAAAAATACTTTAAGGGTTTCCTAAGACATTTGAACAGCTGTATTATTTACACTAATCTCCCATTTATTCAATATGAGATTGTACAAGAATAAAACAAATAATCAGAAATGTCTTTTAATCAAGATGACTTCTTTTGCACAATGAATTAATCTTTGAATTTTTTGGCTTCCAGTTCAGTACTGTGGCAAACAAATTATTTTCATTTTCAGTGGTCAATCCATAATTAGACATGTCAATTTTGAAATCATATGAATTCAAAATTACATACATATATATATATAATTTGAATGTGGCAAAAGAGAAAGTCACTTACCAAGAAAAAGGGCATGTGTGTTCTGTACAATATGCTGAAGATGAAATAAGCAAAATAGAAACAAGTCAATTGCAGGTGTTGGCATAAATGCATCTCAGATATGCTAATATTGTTTATCCTCTCTCTCACCTGTTGACCAATGAAAAAATTGTTCTGTTGATAAAAGCAGTTGTTCTTGAACTGAGGAATTATTTTTCTACCTTGTCCATCAGTTTGCCTGTTGGATTTCTTACCATTTATGTGTATTGAGATTTGTGACATTGGACCTGCAATTTGTGATTTCAACATTTCTTTCTCTCCCTGGATCTTTGAGTTTGTTTATTGTGGAAGTGAGATGCCATATGAGTTTTTGAACAAGCTATTTTGGTAACATGGTGGATGGCAAATTCGATCTAAAATTGATTCCTGAATTTGACAACTGTGGGTCAATAGTAGAATGGGTTGAGAAAGCTGAACTGGTATGTGACCTCTCGTGTGAAATGGCTTGAAACCATAATTCCCCTTCAACTGACTGGAGGGCCATTTGCAATTGCAATCAGCAATTGACCAAAAAAGTACAGAAACTACACCAAGGTAAAACTGTAGACATTTACTTGGCTGATTTGAGAAAGTTGGCAGTACTGTTCAGAGGAATGCTCGACCACATGATGGTGTGCGTGTTTGCCCATAGACTTCCTGCTTCTGTATGATGACATATTTAGTTGGCCTGTAGGATGGACTTGCTGCCACTTGAGGGGTTACTGGTCCAGTCCCAGGAATTTAGGAAGGAAGAGACAGAAGAGGAACTGATGTTATTCTACCAACTGTAGGTCCTTCTGAGAATTAAATGAGACAGATGTAATGGCCCAAACCACCTGGTGAGGGACTGTCTCCAGAAGGGGAAAGTGACTCGGGAGCATTGCTGCTGCTGCCATGGGTACCAGAAGACAGGTCACCTGTCGTGAGATTGTCTGGAAAAATGGGTCAAGGGTGTGATGCCTCAGTGCCAGCATCACCCACCTCCAGGATGTAAATGCAGGGCTACCAGTTGTGATGCCTCTCCTACCTGAACATGTCAATGTCACTCTCTGTTCTCCACAGGTGATCAAAAAGAGATGCTCCCCCTAATCTACATAGGCATTGATGGGATGAAATGTACAACCCTTGTGTATACAGTTCATTTACAAACATATCCAGTTGTCATTCATAGAAAAGACAAGCAGGAGACATGTTGATGGCTGACAGAAACATTCTCAGATGTCAAGGAGTCACAAGGATGGAAGTCCACACAGACAATTGTGATCCTTTCAATATAGATGTTCTGGTTAGTGGAGAGCAAATTGTTAGGATTCAACTTGTGTCTCATGATGGATATCATTGGGTGGTGTTCACATTACAAAAATGGGTGAAGTCAGGTTTGTTAATTGCCATATTTGTGCAGACATGACTGTAAATCAATCTATATACCAGGACCTGGACAGCATCATAAAAGTGGTCAGATCGCCACCCACCAGAATATCTGAAAAATCAGGTATGTGAGTATCCTGTGTCTAAGCAGGCAAGGAGTGAATATAAGTGTAAACTACAGGCATGGATAGATGACAGATGACTGATACCTTACCCTGAAAAAAGATCTCAGTCCACCAAGGGGTCTGATTCCATTAATGGCGGTGGTTCAAAAGAATAAAGGAAAGGTCTGCCCAGTGTTAGATTACTGCAAACTAAATGAGCATGTTGATGCATACATGGACCATGGTGATGTTTGTTCTGATAAATTGAGAGAATGGTGGAGAAAATGACCGAATGTTTTCATGCTTGATCTTTGCAAGTAGTACCTACTGATATGCATGCATTGATCATTATGGACATTTCATACTGTCATCTATAAGGGTGGAGTTATTTCTTGATGGCAATAAGATTTGGGCTCAATGTGGCATTGGCTATCATGAAAGCCACTGTGGATATCATACTGGCAAAAGATGAGTCCATTCTCCAGGCCACATCAGCTTATATTGATGACATCTATGTCAATAAAGGTGTGACATCTGCAACACATGTAAGACAACATCACACTGATTTTGGATTGATGTCAAAGGCTCAGAATGATTGGAGGACAATACCTGAGTGCTCAGCTTGCTAGTCTTGTCCTGCACATTTATTCATAAAGTCTAGGTACCATAGTGAAGAGTTCCTCTGAACAATTACCAAGAAAGTATTGATAGAAAAGGCAGCATAACTCCTTAAATTGATTGAAGAAACCTTAGTTTGATAAAATCTATCTTGATGGCAAAACATGCAGCACACAATTTTTCCACTTTGTCATTCACTTGCTAACATGTACTAATATAGAAAAATTTATATATTATATCCTCCCATATCTATCTATCTATCTATCTATCTATCTATCTATCTATCTATATATATATATATATATATAAAACTTGCATATATAATTTATATTATCACTAATTTACCCATACTATAAAAAATGATGCCAATATTTAAACAATTTTACAGTTGCTTATAGTTTCTGCATACATTATATAGGATCAATATTGATACAGTTAACTCTATTATTGCATGTCAAAAAAAATTCTACCTTCTAACCAATAAAGTGTTTATAGCAATCACATTGAAATACTGGTTTGCATACAATCACTGAAATTTAACCAATGTTGTACTTTGTCATTATCTAGATGGTTACCTGCTTGGGAATACCAGGTGCTGTAAACTTGAATGTGTGGGTGGGGCAATGGATAACAGCTCAGAATTGAAAATTTGGGAGCCATGTTCCAATTGCTGTTGTGTTTGTTAGATTCACTTACGCATAAAAACCATTAGGAAAAGTATGTATCCAGCTCTTTTTTCTCCTCAGGGTTAATCAATGAATCTTTAATATTTCCAAAAGATTCTTACAATGTAAAAGTATTTTCTGGTTATAAATAACTTGAAGAAGTTTGATAAGCTGTAAGAAACGAATCAATGAATCTAAACCAATAAAATGAAAATATCCAAAGAGAGCTAACATGAAGCAAAAAAAAAAAAGCAATGAGCCAACTGTTTTCATTAATCATGAAAGAAATATTCTCTTTTTATGTTAATATTCAGCTGTTTTATCCTTGCAAGAGAACTGTTTCTCTTGTTGATATTGAACTTGTAGACTTGTTTTCTTTTTTGAATTGCCAATGGTATTTATTTTTTGAAGCATTATTCATCCAGTTGAAATCATAAAATCTGTTTTGTTGTGTTTGAGGAGTTCAACCATGATCTCAGAAACTATTTGAACTTACTGTCATGTGTACTACAGCGTATTTGATCAAAACTTAAATAGCAGTGCCCATAAGAAATCACAATCAGAGTCTTTATAGTCATTTATTTCCAGTAAATGGCAATTCCTTATTTTTCACAAAATGTGCCAGCACAGCTAGAAAACAATGCTATAACAATGAAAGTGTTAAGGATGAAGCAAGACTTTTGTGAAAGTAAAATCCCTAAGTGAATCAGAATCTTTCAAAGCGAATAATTTTGAAAGAGTTCTTTTCTCTTCAGTAGATGATTTTTTTGCATATTTTTAGCAGTCTTCGAATCTTTTATTGCAGTTATTATAACATTAGGTATATAAATAGTAAGTTACTTTATATTGATTTTTATGACAGCATTTGGTGACCACAAAGAGAGTTATAATGATAAAAATTAATTTGCCAGTTATAAAATAATTTTTATTATTTGAACAAGTATTTACACCTTATTGCACTAATGCACAATTTACACCTTATTGCACTAATGCACAATTTACACCTTATTGCACTAATGCACAATTGTAGTATTTTAATTCCACATAGATATCATCTCTTACCTCAATCATGTCAAAAAGTAGCTCACTTCTTTGGATAAATTGCAAAAAGCATTGTTATAACAATGTGCTTATCATGTGACTTCCTCCAATATAAATCCTTCCTGTAACACAAAATGTCTTTGACTTATTCCTGTGGAAATCAGTCTAACATGACAAGGAAGGATTGAGAAGTTGTCTGTTTGAGTGAATCTTTTACCAATCAAGTGACCTGGAAATTTCACATTAAGCTATCATCTAAACTTAATTCAGAAACATGACGAGCAGCATCCTAGTGGAAATACCTTTCCTGAGGCTTTTGATGCATTGGTTCTCTTCAGTGCAGGGGTCAGTCAGAATGAGTGTTATCATGTTTAGAAGTTAGAATCAGTGCAGTGGTTATTAAAAAGAAAGTTTCTTTATTGGCCTAAATCAATCAGTGATCATTTTATATACTGTAATTTAGAAATGAGGCTTCCTCTAAAGAATAAGTATTAAGAAACATTAAAAAGAGTAATGAACAGTTATGTAATATCAGTCCTCCTATATGGCAGTGAATGCTGGACAATCTCCTCAGAGGAAGAAGAAACTTGAAACAACAGAAATATGGTTCTACAGAAGGAAGTGGAGAATACCATGGACTGAACATGTGAGCAATGACAAAGTTTTAGAGAAAATGGAAACAAGAAGGACACTTATATTTAACATCAGAAAATTGAAATTTCTAGGGCACATGAGGAAAGGGGACTTAGAAAACCTGATACACACAGGACAGATTGAATTCAAGAAAGATATAAGAAAACAATGCATGGCTTAGTGAATTTGAGTGAATGGATGGTGAGCAGGTTTTGGGAGAGATGGCAAAAAGACAAAATTTATTAACAGCAAAAAAGGACAGGGAATTGTGGAGAGCCATGATTATGAATGTCCAGAAGAGACATTGCACAAAGAAGAAGAAAAAGAAGAATTAATATAATTTTCTGTATTATGTTAATATATAAATTAGCATTTTTAATATTTGATGGCATGATAGCAATATAGATTTTGAGGATGTGTAAATAGTGTAATGGTAGTGGCTCAGAACTGTTATAAAATAAAATAAGACATATCTCGGCTGATTTACAGGCAAATAAACTAACATACTTAAGAGCAAGAGCCGGATGTGAATGGCACAAGGCCCCATCACAAAATGACCATTATCGTCGTCTACGCATAATCCCGACGCACGAGTTTCGGTCGAAAAATAAAATAATATTTTAAAGTGTTTCTATTTTTCGACCAATAAAAATGCTTCTCTCCTAATTATACTCGCGTTGTTTTTCGAGCCTGTTAAGCCATAAAAAAACACCATAAAAGAGGTCACATGGAAGTACAACGGACAGTCAACAGGAGGCCAGGGAAGAGACCTGTCATGGTCAGGATAAGCGGTCAGCAGCAGTCAGCAGGGGGAGCACCAGTGCCAACCAGTGTGAAGTACTATGAGAGATCAACCCAGATTCGAAGCCGGCTTATGAACTTTACCACAAGGTAGCTGTCCCAAACCCACATGTTCCTGTTAAAATAAATCACGTAAATCTATTTCTGCTGTTGTCATATTTCTTTCTTGCAACCATACGCTTGTCTATAACAGAACCTGAAATTGAACTGAGCTCTCTGGTTTATTGTTGAGTTGGTTACATTCAATTTGCACAAATACCTTTGAGAAAGCTATGAATCCATTCCCCACTCCAAGCTATTGGCTAAATAGCAGGGCTGACTGGGCTTTCTTTTAGCACTGAACTCAGCTACCTGAAAAATGATAGACATGAGTTGCAGATATTATATCGTGAGAACAAAAGCTCTATACATCAAACATTTATGGATAATCTCTTGATTATCCAGAAAACTGTTAATTCCAATGTGCCAATGGACCAAAGGAAAGTGTCTTGTCATTGCAGAGTTTTAGGTATTAGAAAAAACATGTTTATTCTTGTAAAGCTATTTTAATTTGGTACAAAGCTACATTAGTGATATATCAATGTGAATTAAGATTGTAACACAAATGGATTCATTCACAAGATGAATTTGTTAACTCTTGAGCCATTCTCAACATCATGATTTATTCCAGTCTGACAAATTATCAGAAAAATCTAACTTCCATGTCATATATCAAAATATAATTGTTTTATAATATTTATTCTAAGAGTTATTTGCATTAACCATTGTTTTGCTGCTGTTAATGCAATATTTAAACTAATCTTCTTCAGGTGTCTTTTGAATTTTTTTTATCAAAATTATGACAAATCACAAATTTTCAAATATTTTTGTTGTAATGAACTTGATGCTAGAAATTAAAAACTGAAATTAGATAGATTAAACAATGATGAGCCTTCCACATCAAACATCAGTTGCAATATAGTAACAAACAAAAACAAAATGGTGATATTTGACCACAAATCAGGGGCTATGTATTTGCAAAAAAATAAGAAGATGAGATTTATCTCCATCTGACTGATTTTAATATCAGCATTCCATAAAATCATCCAGTGTGCCATTTAAATAATCTATGATGGTACAAACTTTTCTGATAACTTAAAAAAAAGATATTTTCATATTCACATAATATATACAAATATATTAAAATAAAGAGGGAAGAAGAGCAAGGATAAATAATAATACTCACCATAGTGAGGAATAAAAAAAATATGACAAAATAAAAACTAACAATTATTGTGCCTCACTCTTCTGATCTCAACTGAGGACAAAACATAAATATGTGAACAACAAATAAAATCGTGGAGAAAAGAAAAAATGACTCTCAGAGAATGAACACTATGAATCAAGAGACATATTACATTAATGTACAGCAATTATTCCTTCACATTTCCTGGATATGACAATAAACTACATCTGGAAGCAAGGCCTCTGATCAGGAGATTTTGTGGAGTGTGGAACCACCTCTTAATTGCTGTTGTTGCACCTGTTAGGGCCCCAGCTATGGGCAAATAGTGAAACTCAAAATTTGGTTCAAAACACTCTGAAAGTGTTAAAAAATATTTTTATACTAAACATTTCTATTTTAATTGTAAAAAAAACAAAATTACTGAAGCTCCCAAGGAAATTATATTTCAGCATTAAATGACCCATAAGGAGTTGATATGCCAAACCAAACTATTCCTTCTGCTTACAGATGGAAAGTTGCTTAGTTTTCATATACATGGTTTGAGCTCTTTCAAATGATAAACTGAACGTGTTCTGCTGATAATTGTCAAAAGATTTCTGGTAAAAGATGAGTCATATATTATTTATTAGGCATTACTACATCCAGTTCTGCAAATACAGAACTCAGTGTATTAACAAGGCTATACAAATTTTTATACTTTCCTTTATAGATCTTAGCTGTTATGTACTGATCAATTCTCAACTCCAACCTTTGATTAGTTCTGCCAATATATTTAGTATCACACTGACATTTAAAATCTAAATTCACATGATGGATGTTTTGAATAAACAAGTAAACTCAAGCAAATAAAGTTACCATTCATAAAAAAAGTAATAAATACCTGTTGGTTTCAATCACTGGAATGACTGCAAAAACATACCCCTCCTCATATAGACAAAATATACAAATACATGCTGGGATTTCTTCTTGGCCAATAAGTTTCATCTGATATATTTCTGTTCCTTATTGTCTGGAAGCCAGAACACTTTGATTGCTTGTCTGTACCCTCTTTTGTGTGTTAACACCATTCTTATTGTGTAAACTTTTTGCCTCATTACTGTTGCATTGTCTACTTTTATGTTGCATATACTGCTTGCTTAATATTATTTTTTCCCTGTTCTTTTCCTTATTATTTATTGCAGACTTTGTCAGTTCCGTTTGTTGGGCATTTCTGTTAATTACATTTAACCCTGGCTGATTACTCTTCAATACCTAACAGTACCAAGTGGTTTCTGTCCATAACAATAGCAACTATTCTACTTTGTTCTAGGCAAATAGATTACCCATTTCTCTCTCATTAGACCAGGCCAGCAACAAGAAAGTATTTAAGATGACAGCTACTATTAATGGAATAGGCCAAAGGGAGAATTGGATACATGCCTTTCCTAAAGGCATTACTGTAAATTTGAAATCAGTAGTCTTGGCTGGAATTTAAACATGGTTCAATAATTCACATTTTATGAGGGAATAAGAATTAGGTAACTTCACACTTTCAAATACTTGTCTATTGGTGGACAAGTGAGTTCGTGTAAAGACAAGTAAATGCCAAGTAATCACACAGCTTGCAGTCAAGTATATTTATCCTTAACTGTTTATGGCCTGATGCACCCAAATGAACCCACAAGTTTCACACATTTACAGTCTGGTAGTGCCTGAATGCAGTCATAATTGAGTAGTACTTTATTTCCATAGGCAGCAATAAGCTAGTTTTGCATGTTTCAAACTGAAATGTGGGGAATCAAAAATATTCATCAATGAAGCATAAAAATAATTTATTCTTTTTTGTACTGTGTCTCTTCAGAACATGAGTGAGAATATAGCTCTCCACAACTTCCTATCCTTTGTAGCTTTCAGCAATGTTTGTCTTTTTACTATCCCTTCAACTCCTACAATCCTTTTTATACAAGCTCATTAGGTAGGTTACTCACTGTTTTTCTCTACCCTTCTTGCTTTCCATATCAACAAAGGTTAGATTGGAATGAAAATAACTTCTATTGGAAGTTTTAAGATTGGGAACTATCATTATTATATTCTTCATTATTTGGGTGAGCATGTTCATCTTGTTTGTTAATACTCTCATCATTTCTGTCACTATATCCTCCTGTCTTCTTCAGGTATCTGTCAGTTGACTTGAAATTTTGAATTGAACCCCTTATTCAATCCATGTATGATTTCTGATTTCTTCTGAGATAGTAAGTTGAGTTCTATATCTCATAATGATTTGAAACGCACATCTAGAGAAATCCAGACTATATGTCAATTGAAATATTACATTAAAAGATCAAAGATAAAGCTACTAGTCTGAATAACTCTTGGAATAATGATAATGGTTAATCTAAGAGCTTGAAGCTATGAGACTGCCAATTTGCTTCAATCATCTTTGAAAAACAGAAGTGAATTGTTGTCTGCATCCAAATGGGGATGACAGTCAAAAATCTATGAAAGCCATTCTTGTTAAATCCATAGTCACTGTGTACTAAAGTATTTTGTTTGATTATATCTATTTTAATATTAGTGCTATAAGAAATTACTACATTCCTTGTCACTTTTTCTTCCTCGGGCATTTATTTCTATTGAACAATATTTTGTTAAATTGGTATTGATACTCACATGTTATCATACTGGCCAGCAGTTTTCTTTTCGTCTCTTATGAATATAAGTTTAAAATAAGTAATATCTTTCTGAAAGCTGCTTTTGATTGTGTGGGGTCAGTGGTACGTGCTGGTCAAATAAATTCTTAACACCCCGCCCATTGTTGATTTACAAGAAAACAGTTAATACTTCTATAAAACTTATTTGACACAAACAAAAACTCTGCTCTTTCTCTCTGTTTTATTTTTCTAATTTTCTCCTTGGGCTGAAGTGAATGCAACTTCTTCCTTTCATGTGCTGTGTTCCTTCAAGACATGAGTGATCATGGCTCACCACAACTTCTCATCCATTGTAACTCTAAGCAATGCTTGTTCACTTAATATCCATCCCAGTCACTGTTCTGCCATCATTTTATGTGTGCTTACTCATGGTTTCTCTTTGTCTCCCTTGCTTTCATTGTGTCAAGTTCTCGGGGCCTTCTTTCCTCATTATCCCAGAAATTTCATTTGTCTCTTTTTGATTCTAAGCACAATTGTCTGTCATTTCCATTTTTTTCTTAAAACTTCCTCATTGACCACATAGTATGTCCATTGTATTTTCAGAATCCTTCTGTACAACCATAACTCTGTTGCCTCATCATCTGTGAGGAAATTGTCTAGCATTTATATGAGGACATAGTCACTGTGTACTAAGTAGTTCAGCACTCATTTCTTTGTTTTGTTTTTAAGGGATGGTTTAACTAAGGTTCGCAAAGAACATGAACAAAGCATAAGAAGCTAAAAATAATTCTAAATCTGCAGCTATCCAATTGTTAATTAACCATTTTGCCCTTGTTGTCCTGGGTTTTCAGAGTAACTCTCCCATTTTGAAATGTCATCTAGTAATTTTTTTCATTATATTTTAAAGTGCTAATTACTGAAACAATTTCTGAAATCAACTTGCTTTATTAAATGCGATCAAGTGAAAAAGCAAATCCATATTTTAATTTAATTTAAATTAATGCCCAATTCTTCCCTGAGGATTCAGGTGTGACCTATTTGAAAATCAGTTCTAAATTCACATGATCATAAAAATGGAAAACTAACATTTCTCAAAGTGGGTGTGTGGATAGTATTATAGTCATCAATGTTTCATCTCTGAGCTAAATTGATATTCCAACTGAGTGTGTTGCTTTGACCATGTACCAATGCTCTTGAAATAGATATGAATTTATGGTGGAGTAATGGATAGCAGCCTGGATTCAGGAATCAGAGAGCTGAGTTTGAATTCCAGTTGAATCCATTACATTTACTTATGTGCTAATACCCTTGGGAAAGGTATTAATCCTCTTCTTCTCCCTCCAGCTATACATAAATAGAAGGACAAACCAGGTTCTATAGCCTTGGATGGCAACTGGTCTACTGCAGAAAGAAATGGCAACCTACCATGGGGCCAGTGGGGGGTTTAGGAGAATCGAAAGATACATGATCATCTAAGCATGTATCATACATGGCACATAACTGACTAAGTGGATGACAGAGGGAAGTCAGTTGTTGAGAGCTGCAAGGGATAGAGGGCAGTGGAGAGCCATGATTGCCTACATCCTGAAAGGACAGGGAACATAGAATTAAAAATGTACTAGCTATGGTTTAAGTAATAACAGTAATAATAAGAATGTACTCTCTAGCCTTGGATGGTAGCCATCCCCCCAAAAAAAAAGAAAACACTAGCTTCAAATGAATTGGGCATACTGAAATTGATCCTGGAGTGGTAATCTTTTGATGATAAGCCTTTAACTCTTGATGATAGATATGGTGTTGTAAGTAGTAACAGTAGTTCAACCTGTAATATTTTCTTTGAAGAGTGTAAGCATTAATAATAATAATAATAATAATAATATGTTGACAAACAACATAAGATATACAGATAATATCATGTTGATAGCGGCACACAAAGAAAATCTCCAGGAACTCCTTGACAATGTAGTAAAAGAAAATGGTAAAAAAAGACAAACCAACAATAGTGAGATGACAGAATATATAGTTGTAAGAAAGAAAAACAAGACATAAGCTATGAATTAGACATCAAAATCAAGCAAGTACACAAGGTCAATGGCTGGAAGTGTTTTAAGATATGATGAAAAGTGTGACAATGAAATTTAATTATGTATTGGAATAGCAAAAATACCTTCTAAAAGTTAAGTTTCATTAGAAACAAAGAAATGCTCAAATGCTATGTAATTTCAATATATAGCAGTAAATATTGGACAATACCCAAACAGTTAAAGAGAAGTCTTGTGACAACAGAGACTTGGTTCTATAGAATGATGCTGAAAATACCATGGACAGTGCATGAAAGCCACAAGGAAGTTTTGACGAAAATGAAAAGAAAAAGGGCAATTATACTTAGAAAGAAATAGTTGAAATTTCTGGGGCACATATTGAGGAAAGAAGGCTTGAAAATTTTGACACTTACAGGACATAAGGGATGCAGGAAAACAGCAAATAACCTAGCTCACAAGCTTGTGTAAACAGATGGCAGAACTAGTATTGGGATGGATAGTAAAAAGACAAACCTTGCTTAGAGCTACAAAGATAGGAATTTGTGGTGAGCCATGATGGTCAACTTCCTAAAGAGACAAGGCATGTAGAAGAAGATAATCAACCATTGTTAATTTATATTGGTATTCCTTTGATGTCATTTTTTATTCCTTTTCATTGCAACCACTTAGGATTATTATTTTCTGAATATCAATAAATCATGAAGGTCAGAAATGAAAAGTAAGTTCCTGACTCGAAATCCAAACACTTTTGCCTTGAGAAGCTTGTTTGCTCTCACCTCATGAACTGTGAGAGTGCTACAGATGAGAGAAGATCAAATCTAACCATATAAACTCTTTATTTTTCCCTGATCACTCAGTTCTCTACTTGATGTTCTTGATTTAATCTAGCAAAAACTAGTAATATTGGTAACAGGATCATTAACTTTCATTTTTTGTTTTATTATGTAAACATTATCAGTCATTATTAATTTTTGTCTAGTATTTCTTTCATCTTGATTTTACTTGTTTTCATCATGACTGTCATTCTACAGCTATCAGTAAACAGGATAAATAGGAAGAAATAAAAAAAATGACAGTCTGAATGGTTGTGGTGAAAGACAGCTAAAATGAATATCAAATAAATATTAGTAAAAAATATATAATGTTTAATAATGAATCAGTTTTGAATTTGGTGGCATATTAATTGTGGATTCAATTCTCTGGGCCTGGTAATGCAAACTCAGACTCAATAAAAACAGAATGAAAAATAACAAAGCAGTTCTAAAAAAGAACAAGATTAGATATCCTTCAGACATGAACAGTGGAACAAGAACAGTCTACCATTAAATAAAAACATGTAGTTTGAAATTCCTGATGGATATCCAGATTGGCAGACACCTGAAGATGGTTGGAGGGCAAAACAGCCAAAACATTCTGATAATTAGAAGAAAGATGAGGATATCAGTTCAAATGTAAATAATGATAACTCCTCATTCCAGAAATTCAGACGGAAATGAATCAGTTTTGTTAGCCGAAGTTACCATGTGTAAAAATTTAATAGAATTTTTGTTTATCATTATAAATGTTATTTTTTATGTATTCAAATAAATCTTTCAATTTAAAATGAATGACAATGTAAAGAAATATGATGATAGAAAAAATAGTAATAAAAGTAACCAAAAATGAATTACTTGAGATACTGGTGTGAGAAACAGAATGATAGAATAGGATTGATTTCAGGATATTTGATAATTTACAAGCGGTTTCTTATTTGTATTTATTTCTACATTTGTTTTGCTTGAAACTATATCTTCAGGATTATGATTCACTGAAATGATTTATTCAAGAACATGTGTAACAATTCTCATTGCTAACTTGAACAGCATTTCTTTTCTTTTCTTTTTCCAAAAGAAAATCATCATGAAGAAGAATATCTCTTGGGCTTTTCCTCAAGCTCATGTCTTGAATATTTCAGACGAACATGGAAACCTTAGTATTAGCAAAACTTATAATGCAATCTTAGAATTCCCCCTATCACAAAAAATACCCAAATTATTGATGAAATAGACAAAAATAACTGTTAGTGAAGTTGCATCATGTGAAAAGAAGACACTTGAATCAAAAGCTCAGTATATGATATAAGAGATTCAAAATAATGAAATAGCTGTGAGGTATAAACTGCTAACTATCGGGATATTATATGAAGTTTTTTTTATCAATATTATTTCTCTCATACAAGGGGTTGCTGAAAAGTTCTTGAACTGAAACACTTTCCAAAATCAGATAAAATGACCAAACATCAGAATTCTTTGCAAAATCCTTCCTTAGCTTGAATGAGAAATTTTCAACACTCACTCACGTATAAATAGTGGCCCAAAAGTCATGCACCTTTTGGTAAAAAAACCTGCATTAGTGAAGCAACAAATGGAAGGCATTTGTATGACATAATAATCTATAATTAACCCAGTACACCTTCTAAGTAATATATTGTTATAAACCAAAACATTATCTAATTTATTGAATATAGTCCTTGGTATGAAGATAAACTACATCTGGCAGCAAGTGCTCTGATCAGTAAATTGAAGGTTTTGAGGAGCATGGAACATCCTTTTAATTGCTGCTGTTCCTACATCCACCCTGTCCCTGGGTAGTATCACCTGTTAGTATCTCAGCTATAGGAAAATAGTGAACCCCCAAACAAAATCAAAAAAGCTATGAAAATGTAAAAATAGATTTTTATCATAAAATTACCAGCAATACATATTTATAGTAAAAGGACTAGCAATACATTTTTAAAGTAAAATGACTGACAATACATTTCATCTGTAGTTAAATGCATGCAATTGCATTCAAAATATTTAGATTTCACATTAAATAACCCATAGAGGTTGATAGGTCACTAAACAAAATCAACCAAACTAAACTGTTTATTAAATAAAAATGAAAGTTTTTCAGTTCTCCAGTAGTAGTTTGACTATTGAACAACTTTATATATTGGAATTGCTATTATTGTGTGAAATCACTACCATAATAGTTTAGCCATGCCATAAAAAAGATGGACTATTTTGTTAAGTCTTTATTATTATTATTATTATTTGAAGGCTTACTGGTTCCTATATGATTACTGAAGTTAAGTAACATTGAGCTTGGTTAGTATCTAGAGAGGTGACCACTTGGGAATACCATATGCTGCAATCTTGGACAGTGTAAAGGTTAATGGCTTGAAAAGCTGAGTTATAATTCCTGTGTGATTTGTTATATTCATTTATACTCAAATATTCTATGAATCAACATCAAATATTCCATCTTTTAAATTATCTAGTATTTCTTGTGTCCCACTGAAATATTTCACACAGCTCTTAAAATCACTTTAGTAAGAAATAATTAACTTTATTGTCTGTTAATTATTTTATTTATTTAAAGATAGACACTTTTGTGGCATAAGCATCTGAACCATCTGGGTAGCACTTTGTGTATTTTCATATTATGTGTATATATGTATATGTGTTTCTTCTTTTTTATATGCATGTGAGATTTAACTCTTGAAATGTGATAGAGCACATTCAAGATTATGCTGAAAATTTCATGGTCTGACTCACTTCCCAAAACCTGTATTCAAATGATCAAACATCTGTATACTGATTTTGGGAAGTAAATTTTACCAATAAAATTCAGTACATCCTTGTAGACAAATGGATTGATGCCTTTTCCAAGAGCTTTTATGGATTGATTTGTTTTCTACTGCTTATCAACTCTTTGCTGGTTATTTAAATCTGGAAAATATTTTTAGATTGTAAGAATTATTTTTTTGAAGATAATAATGGTTTAGTGATATAAGTCTTACTAATTAACCCATAGATGTGGAAGAGGTAAATTTGTACCTTTCCTAGGCGTATTTGCATGTAAGAGAATATAAACCAAACAGGAATTGGAACTTGGTTGTCTGATTAACAATTCCAAGCCATTATGAATTACACCAGCTGCACATCCAAGATTACAGAACCTGTTATTCCCAAGTGGCCACCCATTTAGGTACTGACCAGACATGATGTTGCTTAACATCAGTAATTATGTGGTGTTTCAATGTGATGTGGCTGTAAGCTTTCCAAGAGCATTAATGCAGAGTGAACATCAATTTTTTAAGTTGAAATTTGAACTTGGTTTGCAGATTCTATTTTTTAAGCCAATAATGTTTTGAAGACTCTGCAATCTCCAAATACATGCTGATAATGGGTTTGAAAAATAGTTTAAAAAAAAAAGAATAAAAAGTAAATATTTTGAAATAGATTAGCATGTTTACTTTCTCGTGGTTGGAAACTATTAATGATACTACTTGTATTGGAAAAGAAAAACAGCAAAGAAAACTTTTTGTGTAGATTTCTGACAGCACCTGTAGGAAAATTCCTCTCTTGAATCTTATTGTCTTTGTGGATTCCTTTGTTGTCATGATCAATTTGCAGTAAACTGATAACTTGTACATTCACTTTTCTTGCTTTTTACAATTTAACTTTCATCTTTCTCTCTTCTATTTTGAATTTCCTTTCGTTTTTGTCCATGATAGAATTTTCATCAAAGCGAGAGATACTGAAAGGCAGTCATAGGCAAATATTCTCACTCCAGATACAATTCAGTCTTTGTTGATCTTGAACCAAGAAAAATATAATTCAGAAATATTTTTGAAAATATCACAGTTACTTTGTTCTGCTCAGAATTTAAACAGAGTTATGTGAAATAATTCTACTGATAGTGTTATTTACTGATGCATATTTAGAGAAACTCTTCAATTCCTCAAAGTATAAAAACATTGCTGAAAGTCTTTTCTCTTTTTATAAAAGTTTAAGCATTAAAAAATAAGGATCATAGACTAGGTTGATGAGTATAACAAATATTAAAATAATATTAATAACTAGCTTAAAAAGCACTCTATCAGGCTGCATTTCAGCTTGTTCAGGAGTTTCAGAGTCCGTAAGTCTTTACATATTGTCAGCATTGGAAGTTCTCCTGGCTGTCATTTGATCTGGGTTTTCATTTGCATGGGACTTTTTTTTTCTCCTAGCTGTATACGCTCTTTTCTTTGCAATCTAGTCTGCTGTTGGTGGAGATTTCTTTTTGCAAGGCATACTACTGCCATATGTGATAGGCAACAATAATCTACAGAAAAACTTAAAACTGCATTTAAGTATTGCACTAATATTTAAGCTTACCTTTTAAAATTCAGTGATAATTCTTTTGCTGCCACTTAATTTAAAGACACTTTGATGAATGTAGGTCCTTACTTTCTGTACAAACAATTATTTTTATTTCATGGGTGACTTTTGCTGGATTTTGCAATTCATTTTGATTATTCCCAAATTTATTTCCAAGTTATAAAAAATTTATCACAAAAAACATGTAAAAAATTGCTAAAAACAATCACAGTAATGAAAACTTGAGAATCCAAAGTTTCTGTAACATGAGCTATTGAAAGGTAGAGAGGTGTGTCCTTTTAACTGTAAAAGTCTGACACAGTGAGACATTGACATTTGCAGTTGTTATTTTGATGAAGAGATTATTGATCGAAAAAGGGTTGGGATAAAAAAAAAAACAAGAAAAATACATTGGAGTAAAACTAGAACTGAAATAATAGTAATAATAAAGAGTTGAGTGAGAGTATTGTGCTAATAGAGTAACAATAATAAGTTAGTGTAAAAGTAATAAAATAATAGTAACAGTGTAGTTCTGGCAAAACACATACTAACTATGCAGCTAAAGAAAGGATTTTTTGCATTTACTCAATGATTCTAACTATGGTCAACTCCTTTTAATAGTTAAGAGTGTATTTATACAGAATATTTATTGTGATAAAAAAAACAGTAATAATCAGATGGAGTACAACTACTAAAAAATAATATTATTAATGAAGAGTGTATTGTGATAAAAAGAAGCAATAATTAGATGTTGTAATAATATTAATAACGAATAGTGTATTGACCCAAAGTATTGTGCTAAAAAACCACAATAATAAGATGGAGTAAAGCTAGCAATAATATAATACTAATAATGAAGAGTATCATGATGCAGAGTGTTGGGCTAAAAAGCTAAAATAATAATAGTCATGATGGAGAGTGTATTGACCTTGAGTAGTGTGATAAAAAATGTTATAGAGTAAAACTAGTAATTATATTAATAATGAATTATCTATTGACCCAGAATATTGTTATAAAAAGCATTAATAAGATAGAGTAGAACTGGTAATAAAATAATACTGTTGATTCAATTTATTGACCTTGAGTAGTGTGACAAAAAGCAATATTAATAAAATGTAATAAAAATCATCATAAAATAATAACAGAGAAAATGCTCAATCAAAAAAATTCAAGGAAGTTTCTCAATTACCCATAAAAAAAATTACCAATGAAATCAGTGGAGGCATTAAAAGCTGCTTTGCAGTCTAATTTTTCTACAATCTTTTGCTCATCTGCTGATAAATCGCTGAAGGCAGTATAAACTATTCTCTGTAGGAGCAAGACAATTCTCTCATTCCAGACAGGCATTAAACTAGTGTTGGCTGTATGAAGACTGTAACAGTAAATGTTATTTTCAATCTACTCGATGAATTATTGAACAGAGTAGGCTCTGCTTAGAAGGTTGCATTTATTGTATTGGCACAGTAATCTGTCTTCTTTCAAAAGTGTTCCATTGCCACAATGTTGCATAGAAATTGGTTCTCTGATTAAAAATTGTCTATTTGCCAATCCAAAATCTGCAGTAATTTTTTTTTTTGTATATTTTTGCTCGACATGTTCAATAGATTTTTTATAGATTTATTTTTTTATAAAGAATTATTGATAAATGCAGAAAACAATGATGTGTTTTTGATTAAAATGAATAATCTAATTCCTAAGGGTATCAGGCAGGATTTTTTTTCTCTTGCCTTTAATCCAGCAACCTTTGCATCTGACCTTTTATATATATATATATATATATATATATATAAGCACATGTCCTAACCCTTCTTTTTATATCACATTTCCTACATATAACAATTACATATATAATTTATGTAATATTTTAATGAATGTAAATTATGTTTGTTTTTGCTTTTTGATTGACTGCATTAAAATTAATTTATATTGGTGTTTAAAAAAAATTTAATAGATAGATGTCTATTTCTGTCTGAATTTCTGGGATCATTATTTATGTTCAGACTATTGTCCTCATTGATGTTATCACAACATTTCAGCCATTGTGCACCTTGGCTTTTTTTAAGTGATTTTTGATTCAGGTAACCTTGAGAAAAATGAAGCCTTTACTTAAAGCATGACTGTATCAGCATCAGGCAGATTAGGATTAAGGCTCTAAGCTCTGGACTCAGGATATTTCTACAGGACAATAACCTAGTGGATTAAAGTGTTGGTTTGTATATTTGTGCAGTCTTTAAGTCACTAATCAGTACTGAATAAAAACAAGACAAGGTATCCCTAGATGTGGACAGTAGAATGAGAACAATCTACTGCTGTAGGTTAAAGGTTTCAGTTCAAAATTGCATGACAATAACTTGAATCAACAAGCACCAGATGAAAGCTGAACAATGGTTAAAACCTGATAACAAAAAAAAAAGGAGGACAATAATCCGAGTGGAAATAATGTAAATAAATATGTCTTTTTGTTACTAAAATTTGATAAATTTAGATTTGTTCCAATTGCTTACAAATTTTGGTTAAGATTTTATAGTTTTAGAGGTTTAACAACCCAAATTCATAGTTTGAAACCTCTTAAAAAAATTCTAGTGGCTGATTCAAAAATAGGGGGTACCATAGATCACCAAACAGAACAGCTGCAACTGCGTCTTAAAAGCCAAGTTTAGAGGTAAGATTATTTGATGATACACATCTCTTCAAGTATTTTGTGACAGTACTGGATATTATAGTGTTAGCTGTAGGAAAGAACCAGTGTCAAAACACTTTTTTATGGTATATGACATTGAAAATGAATTAGAGATGGGGGCTGGTGGATGCTTTTCCAAAGAATGAGGGTAAAGTGATACCCAAGCATCCTAAATTGGAATTTGAAATTAATTTTCTAATTCTTCTTCTTAGATTATAAAAAATTACTTTGTAGAATGGGAAAAGAGAGCACATCATCTCTCTTATCCTAGATGTTAAACAAGGTGCAAACAAGATTCAAACCACCTTTAATTTAAAAGCGGGCACAATAAAGAGTAGAGCTAAATATTATTTATTTTAGGATATCAAAACATGTTAAAAATTGATACATAATGGCAATTATGTTTCAACACCATAAATGTGTTTCCTCAGGCACTGTTAAACTACTGGTAAGTGAAAGATTAATTTCAAAAGAAACTGGTAAGTAACTTAACCATTATTAAACCAAAGATGTGAATTGACCATAAGTTGTAGGCATAAACTACCTTTTGCTTTGCAATATGTTTAAACTTTGAACTTGATAATACTTTTCTTATAGTAATAATCAGTAGATGAGCTTATATGGATGCTCTTTATTTAATGGTTGCATATTAATTTGCCAAAGTAGTTCTGTATTTTTTATCCTTTTTTTTTTTCAAACGGTTAAGTTATTTACCAGTTTCTTAAAGAGGCCTTTTATTTATCAACTACAAAATTTTATGTAAGAAGCTGAACAAGAATATAACTAGTTAGTATTATGTTAAATTACCTCCCCACTGCTTTCATTTTTTAATTCTTAGGAAAGTTGAACATCAGACTTTGATAAATCTTATGATATAATGTAGCAACCTGTATCTGCCCATAAGGAAAGTGTCTAGGTTTTATATGCTGACAACTTCATATTTAAAAAAAATTTCCAGTGAATTTGAATTTAGTGTAGGTCACATTCAATTGGTTAATCACAGCAAAGCCCACAAACCTATATTTTTAAAGTATTTTGGTTCTGGAATTAAATTAATCTTTCACTTGCCAGTAGTTTAACTGAGGAGACAAATTTACGGTGTTGAAACATAATTGCCATTATGTAGTGATTTTTTAGCATGTTTTAATATCCTAAAATAAATTATATATATATTTATTCAATAAAGAAGACCAAGGTTATATACACCCCATTACCTGGAGAATTTGGCTTGAAGCAGTAGAGAATTTTATCTATCTCAGAAGTACACTCAGTAGGGATGTTACTCTTGATAATGAAAGTAATCACAGAATAGTAAAAACTAGTACTCCTTTTGAAAAAGGTTAGAAACAAATCTGGTCAGAATTTTGGTGCTGCAAGAAGTAGAAAATTTACTTTTGTTATATGGATTATGAAGCATGGACAGCTTCTAGACATGATGATAAGGTGTTGAAAAAATTCTGTTGGAATATCATATGAGGAATCCTAAACATCAAATAGTCTTTTTGCATTCCAGATACTGTTCTTCTTGAGAAAGCATGTAGCACGTATTAAGAAAAGAATAATTCTGAACCAGGTGCACTAGGCTGGTGGTGTTACTAGAATGGATGATAGGAGGCTCCTGAAACATATATATATATATATATATATATATATATGAGCTAACTAGAAGGAGATGGCTGCAGCATAATCCAATGAAATAGCACTATATGGAAACTTTTTTCATTTTACCATACGCTTTTCTCCAGTATATATATATATATAATCATTGGCTGAATAATAGATTCAACACATCTGTTCAGAAAATATATGGGGTTGGCCAAAAGTTTGTTTGTATATTTAGAAAATTTACTTAAAAAACCAAACAAACATTTTTGCCCAGCCCAGTACTAATATGGGTTTATTCAATAATTTTGTAATCATGTTTCAGCTTAATGTATTCATATTGTTCTTAGTTAATTCTGATTTAAATTTTGTTGGGAAGATTAATATCAAATCTAAATCTTTCCAAGATTTTATGAAAAACAACATGCCACAGTTTTATTTTTTATTTTTAATAACAAATACACACTTATTATTCATGACAAGGTGCTGGTGTATTGTACAATTGTATTTTTCATTGAATAAATCTAGTTGAGTTTATTTCATGAAAATAATCAGAAATTATACAGGCTATTAATTTAATGTATAAATTATCTCATAATAATTATCTTGTACTATGAATCTTATTTAAATGCACTGGAACAAAACTAGACACAATTAGATTCAAAGAAGGACAGTTTTTATGTTTTGACTTAACAACATAGATATTTACTCAGCTAAGTCTGACATAAAATCATGTTAAATAAATTTCCCAAGGTTTTACCATATATCAAGAATCTGGCCTTTGAACCTGGTGGGAAATACAATTACTCAGGTGAGGTTAATCCATCTCAAAGCCAGATGTGTGGAAATAGATATAGGAAGATTATATCACATCAATCTTCCAAGTGAGCAAGACCTACATATCTTCATCCTGGGTATGATGATAAACTACATCCAGCAGCAAGGCATCTGATCAGGAAGTTTTGAGGAGAGCAGATTTGATCTTAATTGCTTTTGTTCCCAAGTCCACCCTGACTTGGAGTGGTAGTACCTGTTAAGGTCCCAGCTATGGGCAAATAGTTAACCCTCAGACTGGGATGAAAACAACATGAAAATATAAAAATGCATTTTTGTAGTAAAAGTAGCAGCAATACATTTTGAAAAAAAAATATTATAAGCAATACAATTTTGGAAAAAAATATTACCAGCAATGAATATATATTCTATTTATATTAACCTATCCTAAAAAAACTTGTCAGCATAAAATAACCCATTGAGGTTGATATGCTTTAAAACAAAATAAACCAAATGAAACTTACTTGTCTTTTTTGAAAATCAGTATAGAAGATCCAATTTTTTTGCCTGATCTTAGAACAGCTGATAACTCATCCTATTTGGAAATATACAAACTGAATTCACTACAGCACAAAGTCAAATGTGAGAAATTTGATATTGAGAGATTGTATACATCGACTGAGCTTAAAAGACTTATTTTTCTTAGAAATTGTTTTAAGAGAAAGATTTTATATTTCAACCAAACTTTCAGCTAAAAGCAGAACTGGCTACTCAGTCAATGAATGCTAAATGTTTCCTTGTAAGGAAATGGCTAATATTATCATTAATATTTGAAATCTGGATATATTGGCATCAAGCCAGGATGAGAAATCCAGAATTGGTATAGTTATTAAGCAATACTAAGTTTGTATGATATTGCAAACTTATTCCATATAACAATTGGTATTAAAAAACAAGTGTTTTTCAGACTGCAGGCATTTTTATTTCATTGATTTTATTACTCTAAGATAATTCTCAGATTTAATTTTAGGCAATTGTTTGCAGTTTATCATTAAATCTTTGATCCATTGTATATAATCATCTTAGAAAATTCTTCTTATTATTATAACATCATTACTTTTTCAATATTCCCTTTGCTCATGTAAAAAATGTTTTTTGAATAAGTTATTACTTTAAAAAAATGCTTTTAACTATCTTTTTAATTATCTTTATTTATAATCTTTAAATAATTTATTAAGTCCTTGAGCCTATCTGAAGAAATATATTTTGAATAAGTATAAAGATTCAGTCTTATGAGAGAATCCATTTAAATTGGCAAGTTTGTGAATATTTAAAGCTTATTTATACACAAAAGAGGCAAAATATTTGGTAGATTTTGAGTGCATCTTTATGATTCCCTAAAAATTTATAATATTTGACAAATTTTTGATGTATTAAGTTTTCTTGCTGAATCTTGGAAGAAAGAAAATATTCTTTATTTTCATCTCCTTGATTGTTTTTAAACAAACACTTCCAATCATTTTTTTTCCAACTATTTCTGCCATCCATAGCTCTACACAATTTTTCTTGTCTGTGAGTTGATTGATAAAGGTTCTTTTGAGTTGACCTCTTAATCTTTTCCCATAATTTAGATTCACTGGTATAATCTGAAGCACAACTTGTTTAATTCTCCAGCAATAGTCACTAAACTGTACTTGACATTTACAGATTGTGTTCATAAGCTTTGGTAGGTTCTTGTACAGTTCTTCATTGGCTAAATATTTTTTCCAGCTGACATTTTCCAGCTGACATGCTGTTTAGTGTACATATTCTTCTTCTTCTATGTGCCATGTTTCTTGAGAGCATAGGCAATCATGACTCTTCACAATTTCCTATCCTTTGTAGCCCTTAATAAATTTTGTATTTTTGTTATATCTCTTAAACCCTGTTCTGCCATCCAATTATTCAAACTTGATAGGTATGTTATGTCTTCCACTGTTTCTGTTGCATTCAATCCATCCTGTGAGTATCAAATTTTCTAAGCCCTCTTTCCTCATTATATACCCTAGAAATGTAAACTAACTCTTTCCAATGTTAAATATAAGAGTCCTTTTTGTTTCCTTTTTCTTTTTGAAACTTTGTCATTGCTCTCATGTTTGGTTCATGATATTCTCAGTATCCTTCTGTAGAACCACATTTCTGTTGCTTCAAATCTTTTTTTCATCTTTGAGGAGATTGTCCAGCATCCTCAGCCATATAGGAGGACTGATATTATGCAACAGTTCACTACTCTTTTCTTTGTTTCTAACAAATTTTTACAGTTTTTTAATATTTTGCTGGGCTTTGGGTAGACAACATTTGCCATCCCAATGTACCTTCAGTTTTAAGTGTCACACTTTCTGTCATCTATAAAAACACTTCCCAGTTGTTGTACTTATTTAATTTTGATATTTCCAATTTGTAATTTGCATGTTGGACTGTTTTTGTTATCAATAATGCATTCTAACATCTTGCAATTGATGTTTAGTCTTTCTTGTTTTCCTTGCCCATATTCTGTAGGAGTTCTTGTTGTAGTTTCCCTTCTGTATCTGCTATCAACACTGTCATCTATATACCTTATGTTGGTAAGATTGTGGCTGCCAATAATGAATCCTGGTTGGACTTCTAATTCTACCAGAATTGCCTCACTGTATAGGTTGAATAAGTCTGGTGAGAAGACACATACTTGTCTTATATCCCTTTCTGTTTTTCTATATTTACTGAATTCACTTTCTATCCATATGCAGATAGTTTGCTTCCAGTATACATTCTGGATTGTTCTAATATCCTTCCCAAATATGTCACGATTATCTAACAGTTCCAGTTTTTTATAATGTATTTTATCAAACACTTATGTGCCATCTAATAGTATTAACATGTAGAAGAGGACTGTTTTGAATCTTTATGTAAAGTGTTACATTTTCAGGCTTTTGTGTTTTCTTTTGACTTCTAGATTGTAGTCAATTATCATAGTGCTGTCCATGCTGTTATTCTAACATCTTTGTCTTTTTGTGAGAAACTCGACCATGATTTAAGAAATTATCAACTTCATTTTGGTTGTCATTTTTGAATGGTATAAGGTCTCCTTCTATTTGACTAAAATAAATATTGTTTAATAATCTGTTTTCTTTTGATTTTTCCCTCCAAACTTTTCAACTCATCAGAAAAGAAATATGTAATGATCTGTAAATACCTTGAGGAAACATTGGTGGGAATCATAGCAGATGAAAATTTTAATAAGAATGAGACTCTCCTTAAACACATTTTAACTGGCTTAAAGCCTGGAAGGTTCTGTGCAAATTAATGTAAATTTTGGTTTTCTTGGTAATTCTTTTCTTAGATTGTTACTGAAATTTTTGAGAAAATATTTGTAAACACATATATGCCAGCATGTGTGTTGGGGATACAAGGGCTCTATCTATATATTTCTATGTTTTTGTGTAGGTGGTTTGAAAGAGAGAGAAAATATTTGTATTGGCAACAGAAATTGACACTGCTAACATGGCTCCAGTCCAATTCTGAATTAACATTGGCATCTATTTAATTTGGCAGCATCCTCAGATTTATGACAGATGACAAAAGAGAAGTCTTGTTTACTATAAAATCATAACTTCTTAACTTGAATCAGTTTTATCTTGTCAATTTAAAAATTGAAAATAAACTATTAAATGTAAGATATGGTTTACTTATAATAACTTTTTACTTGACAAGATGAAATTGATTAGAATTAGGAAGTATAGATTTTTCAGAAAACAACTTTTCTTTTATCAACTCTTAGAAATTTAAAGACATTGCCAAATTAAAGAGATGCTAATATTAGTTCAGAATTGTAGCTATGCTACAATATATGTAAACAATATTCTTTATTGTATGGAATTTTCAGGTGACTTTCAAATGTTGGCTTCATTTCTCAGAAAATTGAAAGAAAAATTTGCATTGTTATTCTGCTAGTTTGGATGTACAGCCAGTACTTTTTTTTATATTGAGGATCATAGTGTAAAAGCTGCTCAATTCTTGACCCTTTTTATCAGGAATCAATTATGCTTTCTGACTGGGGAGGCTACATAATAATACACCACAGAAAGAAATGTTAACAGTAAGATGAGAGAGAGTAAGAAAGAAAGAAAAAAGAGAGTATAAAGAAGAAAGGGAGGTGTTAAGAAAGCAGAAAATCAATAATATATATATATATATATATATATATATATATATATATATATATATATATAATGGACTCTCCCATCATTTTTGACGTATGAGTGTCTTTCAGTTGAGTTTTTATGTTTATGTTTCGCATGAGACATCAATCCTGCACAGGATTTGCAAACAATTCCACATGAGGGACATGCTGAAGGGTTTACTGTCATACGGTCTGATATATTGGCCCAAGATTTAGTGTTGGGTCTTAATTTTCTCAGATGGTTGAGATAATTCTCTTCAAAGTTAGTTATACCTCAGTGGCAGGTTTTTCTCCAGTTTACTTCGTTATCAACAGCAAGTTCAAACTTCTTTATAGGGATGTTTGCAGCATTTAAATTGTATTTGAGTTTGTCCTTGAAGTGTAACTAAGGATATATATATATATATATATATATATATATATATATATATATATATATATATATATATATATATTTGTGTGTGTGTGAGAGAGAGGGGGGTATAGGTAGGTATAGAGAAGAAGTAAAAAGGAGGAAATGAATTGCTGGCTGGATGTTTAGAAACAGTGAGTTAAAGATTGAAAGCCAGTTAGGAATGGAGAGCTGTAAAAATGATGATACATTAAATTTATATAGAGATAGATTAAAAGAAAGATAAAAGAGATGATGCAGTAGAATATATTTGTGTATTCCTTTTATATACATGAATTTAATCTGTGCTTGTATAGCTTACAGATGGAAGTATAAAGGCACAATGATGATTGAAAGTGATATTGTTTAGAATGAGAAGCTTACAGCAAATTGCAAAAGCTGAATAGAAGGACATGATAATGGGTAATTTTAGGATATCCAAAGATCCAATTAGTAAGGAATAAATTACAAAAAGATTTACCTTAAATTTCTAACCATTTTCTTTAATTAAGAAGTAAAATCAAAACATTTTGATTTATTTTCATAGTGAATTAACAGTATTAATTGTCTTTCTGTTTGGACCTGTTACATAGAAACCAAGATGTGCAAAGCGTATAATAATGATGATTCCTTATCTTCAGAATTCTGCAATGAATTATCAGTAATTCAATAAATGTAATCAAATCAGGGATTCCTTGTATAATTTTGTTATTTCTCTATGGTGATATCATTTTTGTACAACATTTATTCTTAGATATCATAATGAATATAAAAACCATAAAATAAGCTTAGCATATCCATCCTATACAGGGTCTATGAAAATCAGTATGGGAAATGTGTGTCTTATGACAATGTATGGTATCTATGTGAAAAGTATACCTTATGAAAAACTATGGTATTTGTACATGAAATGTGTGTCTTATGAAAAAGTATGATGTTTATATGTGAAATGTGTGTCTTATGACAATGTATGGTGTCTATGTGAAAAGTGTGTCTTATGAAAAACTATGTTATTTGTACATGAAGTGTGTGTCTTACGAATAAGTATGATGTTTATATGTGAAATGTGTGTCTTATGACAAAGTACAGCATTTGTATGCAGAATGTATATCCTATGAGAAAGTACTTTCAGCAGCAATGAACACTAAACTGCACTTGACCTTCACATGTTGTTTATATCATCATTGGTAAGTTCCCATAGTTTTTTATTCGGTATATGTTATTTATAACTGACATTTGACACTGCACTTAATAACCTAGTGTACATAACATATAATGTTTTGGCCAATGAATTTGTTAATGGCCAGCAAGACAGTTACTGACTCAATGTTGATATTGAGACTAAGATATAATAATAAACAGTATGACTTTTTCTTTGTTTCTTTCTTTTTTACTTGTCAAACTAAATCAAACCAATATGTAAAATTATCAAGTGAATTCTTATCGTGATTTGAACACCCAACCTAGAGATAAGCAAACATATGATATATCCATTATGCAAGCATCAGTTCAGGTATATATGTATTTATTCAACACCAACTTATGGTTTATATTGCCGCAAGCTAAGTAGACCTTAGTTAAAGTTTTTGAGAGAGAAAGTGTATAATCTGGCATGATCAACAGTTTGTACATAGCCAGTATACTCAAACTCTCAGTCACAATGACTTATGACTTTATGCTAGCACAACCATAGATGGCTTCAGAACAGTTTTCTCCTGCTACCCTCTTCACTTACAAGGCAGGTCATGTGATATAGTCTTCAGGTATTTCTCAATGGTGCCACTCATTGGAATTATCTCCCCAGTTTAATATTATCAAGAATTCATCTTCCCAACAAGTCAGCTACAATGTAATTCAAATGCAAGTTTCATGGTTGGAATTCTAAAATTGTAATTACAGTTGAACATTGGTTATCAACAATAATCTCTTCCAGAAAGTCATCCAAAAACCAAAATGCATGAAAATCAAAGTCATATTCCCATAAGAAATAATGTAAATCTAATTAATCCATTCCACACAACCAAAAATATTAACAAAAAGTACATTTTGTATATAATAACTATAGTCTTATATGCAGAAATCATTGAGAAATGATTATAAGTGACCAATAAATAGAATACATGATATCACGTTGTCTTTATTGTTGACTGTTGTTGGCATATAGAAGACAGTGAGACGGGAGGAAAAGTGTTATTGCTTGAAATGAGAAACCTCTTTCCATAAAGACTTTGGGTTAGTCTTTTTCTTGGGTTATTTCCCTTTTCTTTTTCTTCTGTGCTTGGGGGAAGTCATGTGGTAACAAGTGAACAGGAATGTACACATTCGTAACGGACAGATTTCCTTACTCAATAACCGATGTGATGTACAATTTCCAAGATATATTTTCACTGAAAAAATGAACAATACCAAAATTGTACAATGACAAAGGTGTTTGACAATTGGGGTCTTACTGTATTCGGCCATGCACTCAGTAGTAACAATATAAGACAGTTTTAAGACTATAATTTGCTTTCCACCAAACTTATAAGTCTTTGTTCTTGACTCTTTATAAAATGTTTTCTTATGGTTTGGAAATGTCCTTCCAGAAGCAGTTTATATTTCTGAAAGTCAATACTTGGATAAAAGAAACATGCAGTTTTTGTTAGGCGGGGGGGCAATAAAATGAAAATACAAGGAGGAAGAACTGTCTGAAATATGAGGAGGAGGAACTGTCTGAAATGAACTGTCTATAATTTTTCTTCATTTAAAGAAGTCAATAGAATTGATGGGTTGAAGTAAGAAAAGCAATACAAAGAATAAATCCAGTTGTCTGAATAACTTTTAGAATGATTTGAAAGTACTTCTCTTTTTATTTGTATTTTCAGTAAATATACATCTGTCCAGAACTTTTGCAGAACAAATAGACAAAAATATCAAGAGTGTAATTGTATAAAATATTTTTTGTCTGACTTTGTTGTCCAAATATATCATATAACTAAAGTAAATAAACATATTGACATATATTATGCCACACTATTTAATGTCTGAAGTTGAAAGGGCAAATAAACCATTGACAATTTTCCCCAGTGAATTGTTTATATCAATTTATACATTTTTTTTCTATTTGACATCATTCACATTCATGCTGAATAGCCTTCGTTTTTGCATTAAATACATTCAAAACTCATTCTGTAAACCTGAATATAATCTTATCCCAGACTGTGAAAACAAATGACATTACTGTTGCAACCAGTATATATATATATATATATATATATATATATATATATATATATATATATATATATATATATAGCTGACCATTCATATTCAAAGATACCCATCTACTCGGGCAGCTAGTCATTTCCTCTTGAAGACGCTTGCTCAGGCACATTTGTGTTCAACACTCAGAGAGCCCACCTGTGTATTACTGCAACTATGCTGATCAGACATTAGTTACAGTTTCTGGGAAAGAGCCTGTTATCTAGCATGATCAACAATTTGAACAAGGCCAGTACGCTCAATTCCTCAGTCATGATGACTTGTGACTTTGTGCTAGCACAGCTATCAGCAGCATCCAATTTCACTCAAAAGGCTTAGGTCAACCTGTGGTATGGTTTTCAGGCATTTTCCAAAGGTGCCGCACACTGGGATCACCCCCTCCAAACCAATAACATCAAGAAGTTTCCTTCCTGACAAATCAACCATGGTGAGATTCGAACCCTAGTCTTATGGTCAGAATGCAAATGTTCTAATCATCCAGTCACATGCCCATAATATAATTATATATATATATATATATATATATATATAGCTTGGAGATCAATTCTAATTGGTATAAAATACATTGTAAAATAGAATGAACTTGTTAAGAAATATTCAGTGTATCAAAAATAAATAATTTTGATTATCTTGTTTCTCTATGAAGGAGGGGATCACATCCTTGTGATACTAGATGGGGATAGGGGGTTCTCTGTACCAAGTTGAAGCAGGATGAAGGTGCTAGGCCCATGCTCAAAACTGGTCTTGAATTCTGTGTTGTTTTTCTCCTAGACTAGTTTCCAACCAAGGTTAGAATCTGCCAGTGTCTTCCCTACTATTTAACCCATAGCTTGAGGTGGAAGAGGTGGATTAATTTTTTCTCATGATTATTTGTGCGAAAGTGAGTGGAATTCAAAATTGGATTGCTGATTTCCTATCCCAAGCCACTAACCATTATGCAACTTGCGCATCTATATTTAATTTTGGTTTAATCAACTCTGTATTCACGTATTATAAAATTATAATCTATACATATGGTATCCTTCCATTAACCGAACACATTTGCTCAATTTTCTAACTCTAGTGTTTTCTAATACTTTCACTTTATAATATGAAAAAATACTTTGTTTTATTTCTAGGAACAAGTTATCATCTTTCAAGTGTTCTATCCAGTTTTCAGCTGTACAATTTGGTTTCTTTCATGTTCTTGCACTTGGTAAATCTTTAGAGCAGCTTCAGTAGATTTTAAATAATACCTTCAAACTGCAAGAATCTTGTATTCACTTTTGCACAAATACCTTGGGGAAAGGCAGAAATTCACCTCTTATCACTTCAGTTATAAGTTAAATAGTGGGGCAGAGTGGGCTCTTAAGCTTTGCATGGCTGTCTGTTTAAAAGAAAGAAATGTTTGAAACCAAAGACCTGAAAAAGGTGATAAGAAACCACTCCACTTTTATTCCAAAGAAGTCATAGCAATTCACAAGATATATGGAGAGTTATGATAATTTACATTCTGCATGGGCATGATATTTATATATTGAAATTGGCTAAAGAAATGCCCAAAAGCACTTGGGACAATTGATGATATAGACAGTGTTCGTACCCACTCACTCCTACCAAATGAAGTGTAAGAACAATGGAAAAACTAAATAAAAAGTTAAAACTTTATCTGTCATATTTCATGAAAGATGTTTAAAAGAAAGGTTGCTGCCCAAATATACTTTGATATATATATATATATATATATATATATATATATATATATTTTTGTGTATTTGGGCAGCAATCTATCTTTTATGCATGTTTCGTTGAAAACAACTGACAGGGTGTGGTGGTTGAGTTTTTTATATAATTTCTCGTGTTTGTATAATTTTTTCTCTCTTCCAGACATAAATTATACAAAATTGTCCTAATGTTTTCCAATTGCTTTGGGCTATACTTTTAGCCATTATCAAGGATAAATTTTATTTTATTTTTAGCTGAATATATAAACTGTTTTATGTATGCATCTAGAGTTATAGTAATATTTTATTTTACAAACACAGTCAACACATTGTGACCATATTCATAGTTGATATTATTGAGTGTTAACTTTTGCTTTTCTATTAATAATGCTTCCATTATTTTTAGCCTTTTTGTACATGTGGATGACGCTATTATATTTTCCTTATCAACAAGTATGTTACAGATAGAGTGTGGTAGGTCTTCAGGTGTATTTAAATGAGACCTAATTGAGCTATGGTCAGAGAGATATAACATGAATCTTTTTGTTAAGCATGTTTTAGTATATCCAATATAATTATTTACGAATTTGGATTGGTCAGGTACATAGTTCCTTAAACAATAAATAGCTCAATACCTGGCTACTGCAGTGTTGAACAAAAACTTGGAGATGTGAGTTAAAGGGAGATAAATGGAATACCTGGAAGAGGCATGGCATGTGGAACTAGAACAGTCTATCCTTTTGGATGAAATAATGGGTTCAGTTCAAAATTCCAATCATCTGAAGAAGGCTGGAGTGTACAACGGCCAAAACATTGTGAATATGGCAACAAAGATGAAGACAACAGTCTGAACAATGTAAATAATATATATATATATATATATATATAGTGGGTGGAAACAAATATTCATACACATGTAAATTTTTAATTTATTGTAATTCCAACTATTGAATAAACATACTTTTCATATAATTAACTGTACACAGATGCATAATAACTAAATATGCATAGAAAACAAAAAGATTTGATTTAATAGAAATCCCATTTATCCATTTTAATGGGTGAAAAAGTATTTGTACAATGCAAATTTCAGATTTTGAAACTTTTAAATTGCTTTAATACTCTAGATTATTCAAGTGGAATATTCTAGAATGTTCCAATAATGTTATCAGTAGTTATTTTTAGCCTAAAAAAATACAAACAGAACATTCTGTAATTGATATTTATGCAAGAAGGTTTTCATTATGGCAAGAGGTAAAGAATTGACAAATTCACAAAAAAATGGTTCTTAAGTTCTGGAAAGAAGGTAAAATTTACAGGAAAATCTCAGACAATCTGAATATTCCATTTACTACCATTAGTTCACTCATTGCAAGGTGTAAAAAACTTGAAACTGTTAAAAACCAAAGGAAAACCGGTGCTCTATGGAAGATTTCTACAAGATCCTCAAGAAAATTAATGTGTCAAATTCAACAAAATTCAATGGTTACTCATCAAGAGTTGCAGGATAATTTGCTTAAACCAGGAATCTGTGTCACTATATGGACAATGAGCAGTGAAATACATAGGAACAATCTAAAGTCATGTTCTCTGCTATTAAAAAGACACAGGCATGCTAGGTTGAAATTCATTTGTGAATATAAGAATGAGGAAAAATTATATTAGAAAAGAGTATTATGGACAGATGAAACAAAAATTGAGCTGTTTGAACATAATTCTAGAAGTCATGTATAGAGGAAAGATAGAAATGCTTTCAAACAAAAGGACATGGTTGCAACAGTGAAATTTGGTGGTGGCAGCATCATGGTTTGGGCATATTTTTCTGCAAAAGGTACTGACAACATGTCAGTAATAAATGGTAGAATGAATGTCGCAGCAAATCAAAATATTTGGGAAGCAAATTTAATGATTTAATTTAAAAATCTTGAACTTCCTATTGATTGGATCTTCCAACAAGATAAGGATCCTAAGCACACTGCAAAATCTCCGAAGAAATGGGTTGCTGAAAATAATGTAAATATCCTGAAATGGCCAAATCAGTCCCTAGATTTAAACCCAATTGAGAATCTGTAGCATTATTTGAAAATTCAAATCCAGTTGAGAGCTCCAACAAGCATCCCGAATCTGAAGACCATATGCAAAGAAGAATGGAACAAAATACAAACTAAAATTTGCAATTTATTAATTGAGAACTACAAGAAGTTGGTTGCTAAAAAAGTGAATAATGGCTGTTCTACAAAACATTAAATGAAGATTATATATTTTTTCTATTGTATGAATATTTTTTCCCACCCATTAAAATGGATAAATGGGATTTATTTCTATTAAATCATTTTTTTTTCTGTTTTTCTATGCATATTTAGTTATTATGCATCTGTGTACAGTTAACTATATGCAAAGTATATTTATTCAGTAGTTGGAAAAAAAAAATTTCTATGTTTATGAATATTTGTTTCCCTCACTGTATATATAGATGGGAAAATAATATATTAATTTTTATATATCAAGATCAATTTTAGGAAAATCTATAACAAAGTGGAAAAAGTTTTTTGTCTAATGCATTTCATCCTTTGGCAATTCATTGGACTAAAGTGATGTTTATGTTAATGGGATTACAAATGTGCATGAAATTTTAAATTTAAGTTAATTTTTTTTTTTTTTAAATTCGTGTTTTGGGTATGTTGTCTGGCCTATTTCATTTAGTTTCTGTTTTTTTCACTTTTATTAATAAAAACAAAGAAAAAGAAAACAGAAATTAAAGACTATATACCCAAAACTCTCGTTAAGTGACAGATACTTGCACAATCATATCTCTTTCAATTCATGATTGTCTAGGCAAATTTTCCTGCATTAGGCTGCCATTTTTTTTTGTGGTAATAAGTTACCCAAAACATATATTTAAAAAAAAATAAATTAAATCTAAAATTTCATCATACCTTCTCTTTCATGTGTATGTGTAAATAACATCAACATAAATATCACTTTAGCCCATTGATGTCCTAAAGGAAAACACATGTCACACAAAAAAATTTTCCACTTATAAATGTTCCTAAAAAACATACACATTATATATATATATATATATATATATATATATATATATATATATGTATGTATATAATATCTAGAAACGACAGTTTGTTTCATGCTTAAACACAGTCATCAGGCCATATGCATTGTATTTTAGCTTGACTATATATACATGTCAGTGCTGCATTTTGGGAAGCCTATTGTATTGTTCTAATGGTTATTTTGGTGGGTGATAATGGTTATGTTTCCAATTATTCTAGGCTCTACTGAGTGGAAATAATTGTGGATCCAGAGGCAGTTTTTTGGCTTTTTATAGTGTTGTTTTATTATTGATTATTTTATTTTTGATTGTTATTATTACATTTACTTGTGTTTATATACTTTATATTTTTATATTTACATATGCTGTGTCCCTGATATTGAGCACTTTAACCCATAAATATAGCATACTCTAAAACTATATTGTAATATATATGTGCATAGAGGGGTGTATCTTTGTAGACTTTTGAGTAAAGGTATGTAAGAAATGAATATAGTTTTGATACATCTTAATAACTGTTTCAAATTAAATGTAGCTGAATTATAAAATATTTTTACTCACTGGAAGACTACTTTTGGTGCATTAACTACAAAGACATTTGTGTGAGACTAAGCTAAACCTAGTAAAAATTAGCAACAACAGCACGCTTGTCAAACAATTGGTAACAAACTTACAGAATCTAAACTATCTGCGAAGTCCTTTTATGGGATCACCATCAGCTGCTTCATTGCATTCTTTATAAACTTACCTTTGGTCTGAAAGCTCTCTTTCAATGTTCCTTTTAGCTTTGAGAAAATTTGAAAATTTTAAGGTAGCTAAACTGATCTATAGGGAATCTGCAGATATTCTAATTCTTGCATTCTGCACACAATGAGAATTTTTGGATTTTCTGCTTGTTGATTCCAATTGAAGTATTGGTTGCAAAATTTAATTAACATTGTTTCTATACTCATAATTTATCTTATTTAGTGTTGGTTGCATTTTTTTATATAGAGTGCTTCAAGAATTTGAAGTTTTTGTTTTTTTATTTTCATGGTGGAGTATACTTGTCTTATCAATAAATATTTCTCTAAAACATGACTGTACACAGAAATGTTCTTTTAAATGTTGTGCAAGAGGACTTGAATCCAACATGTGTAATGTAAACCTTCTTGAAAATGTTGTTGTCATGTAACCAACATATATGTTTACTTTTTTGTCAGAGATACAATCGCCCAAAGGACATTTAAAAGTTATTGTGGATGACTAAGTTAGTTGTATTAAATTTAGTATAGTATATAATTAGTTTTATTTTTTTACTGGGATCAGTGGGGGATATATTAGTACTTATAAATATTTTTTAGGATTTTTTCATGCTGTTTGTGAGTGTATTTGAGGAAGTATTATGTTCTTTTTGATTTATGTTAATATTTCTAATAGTTCATGTATTATTATTGGTTTTTATCAATATATCAAGAAAAGGAATTCTGTTGTTATTGTTAAGTCCATAATAAACTTAAGAACAGAGCTTTTTGGAAGTTTTTTTGCTCTTCACGTCTTTCGTCCATGTTTTTAACTAAAATGAGAATATTATCTACATATCTTAGGTAGATGGAGATTTTTTTTAGTGGCATTAAATATCTTATTTTCAAGGTTAGTCATGTAGTTACCAAATGTTGGTCCCAGAACTGAACCCATGGAAACATGGTGTGATCATCAAGTATTTGTTGTAATTTTGAATTATAATCAGATTTATTTACTAGGACAAAGATGTTGGTTTTATCTCTTTTTTTTTTTGAAATTATTGAAAGTACTTGGGAAAATAAAAGAAATAACCAAAACTACAGTGTCTTTCTTAATCAGTTTAATAACAAGACTAAAAAATTGATCTGGGAATTTGAGAGGTTTAAAATAAAATAAATAGACATAATAGGTCTAGATTATTCAATCAAACCCAAACATGCTTAAATGAAGATATGCTGCCTAAATACTAAATATACTTACATATATATGCACAAACACACACACACGCACACACACATATATATATATATAGGTTGGCACCAATAAACTGTGGTAATTGGTGTTCAAAACTTCTATCCGTGGTTTAGATCAAAAGTGAGTTGCAATGGCAGGATTGCCAGCTTAGACCACCAAAACAAAGCTTGTCAAGTCCATAGGGTTATCCAAGAAAATGGCTAACACAGTGAATAAGCATGCAAAATGTGTATTCAATACTAAGAGTTGAATATTGGCAGTTTTGAAAAACATTTATTAAAACTATGCTTTAATTTCGCATAAAAATTTGCACTAATGTGCATAAATTTGAAAGACACAGCCTAAAATGATTCCAGTTATAAAGTGCTATGTCAATAAACCCATCATCAATGACAGCAAAAGATGGTGGAAATCTTGTATGCATGAGATTTTAACATTTTAAAAAGAAAAAAATAAAATTAATTTTTTTATAGTTTAATTAAGATTTTGAATAAAAACATTACATTACATTGTATTGTAATGCATTAATAAAAATAATATAGCAATATAATGTAGTAACATTTATGTACAAGCACAGGTTTCTATGCAATGTAATGATACAATACAAATTTTACAAAATTAATCTGAAACAACATTTTTAATAAATTTACATATACGTAATGGAAAATAAAAATAAATTTTGTAATAACACTTTAAGAAAATTGAGTAAATATGTGAAATTTTTAAGTTAGGATAAAGGTTGTAAGCTGCATATTACACACTAAAAATGTTTGTGAAGTGCTAATTCAAATCACCACACAATCGTGAGTGAAATGCCAAAACCTAAACAATAGTAAATGGATATACTGAAGGTATTAAACTCAATTTAATGAATTTATTAAAATAAAAGATTATACAGAAAAAATCAGACTTTAAAAAGTGTCACAATCAAGTTTGAATGTGTTTAAAATTTGGATCCATTGATGATTATGATTTAATATGAACATGACAAAAAATTTTCAGGTTCATCATACATATGCAGCTTAAGTGACATCATGGTTTATTGGCATGTGGCTTAATGGCACTGATTTGTATGCGATATATATATATATATATATATATATATATATATGATCGAAATAAAAGTATAAAATTTAATATTACAAGACGTATTAAAACAATATTAAATAATAAAAAAAAAACAAAAACAAAAAAACACAACAACAAGGGGGGGGAAGCAACCGGTTTCGCTCCCGCTCGTCAGGCTTCCACGGGAGATTCAATATTAAAACAGAGAAATGTACAATAAGAATAGGTGGAAAAAAAAAAAAAATTACGCATATATATATATATGTTTGTATATATGCAAGAAGGAACTAGAGGCAGATGACAGCGAGTCCCAGCAAACACTCACATTGTTTGCACAAAGAAGGCTTGTGGGACCTGATGTAAAGTGCCTCCAGAACCTTCAGATGAAATACAGAGTGTGACCGGGCCAACACGGTGAACCAGTCGACACTAAATTTCGCACACACCTTTTCCTGCTCCTCTGTCGCAACTGCTGAATCCAAATGGAAAGCAGAACATCAGCGTGTTGTTAACGCTCTTAGGAATAATTATAACTTGATTATTTCCAGACCTGATAAAGGTGCTGGTGTAGTTATTTTGGATCGAGCAGACTATATAACCAAAATGTCTTCTATCTTAGAAGACACTTCAAAATTTACTAGACTTGGTTCTGCTGACACCTGTGATGGAACCTCCTCGTGTGAAGCGAAATTTCAAAAATCACTTTTAAAGTGGGTAAAATCAGGGTTACTCTCAAAGGAAATTGCCAATGAAATCCGTCCTTCCGGTTCGATTCGTCCCCGATTATATGATCCCCCAAAAATCCATAAGGAGGGGTGTACCGTTCTTGACCGATTTTGTCCATGATCGGGTCAGCCCAACACAAGATAGCCCAATGGCTCTCCACACTTTTGGATCCTGTGTTGCAGTGCCTGGATGGTTTTTGTATCAAGGATTCCTTTTCCTTTGTTGACCGCGTGCGAAAATTGTCTTCTTCCGGTAAGTTTATGTGCTCTTTTCGATGTTTCTTCCTTGTATACTTGTGTCCCTTTGATGGAAACCATCGATATTTGTTGCGACTATCTCTATCGCAGTTCATTAACTCCACCTAGTTTTCCTGAGTCAATTTTTCGGGAATTGATGAGAATTGCAATGTCCTCCGTTGAATTCAGTTTCAAAAATACGCAAAATCGACAGATCGATGGAGTCGGTATGGGCTCGCCTTTTGGGTCCGGCACTTGCTAACATATTTGTTGGCTTCCAGGAAGAAAAGATACGAAAGAATCCACTTTGTCCTCAACTGTACTATCGGTATGTTGACGACACCTTTGTTTATTTAACGGTGAAGTTGAGGCTGACCAGTTTTTTCGTTTTTAAATGGTATCCATCCGCACTAAGGTTCACTATCGAAAAAAGAGTCTAATCATCAATTGGCTTTTTTTGGATGTATTAATACATCGTACGTTAACAGGTTTTCTTACTTCCGTTTATAGAAAAACTACTTTTGCAGGGTTATACACGCGTTGGGACTCTTTTTGTCCCATTAAGCACAAGATCAACATTATCAAAACCCTCCTCCACAGAGCATTAAAGATTTGCTCTGAGCCTTTCCTGAACAATGAAATTAACTTTATTAAGGATACCCTATGTAATTTGGGTTATCCTTTTGATACTGTTAATTCAGTTATCCGGAGTAAAGTTGAAGAGTTCAGAAGTGCCGATCTCTACACGGTCAAAAAATGCCCTGTTTACCTTAGATTACCCTGGATTGGTGAAAAAATGGCCAAACAAATTTCATCAAAGGTTCGCTGCTGCTTTTTTCTCTGCTGAAGTTCGGATTATTTTTCAAACTCGCCTATGTTTCGATCTGCGTGTAAAGACGTTCTCCCTCCCCACCATATTAATTCAATTGTTTACAAATACGTTTGTAGTTGCGGAGTCAACTACATAGGGAGAACAACTCAGCGCTTAGACACTAGAATAAAGCAGCACGTTCCTACTAAAATTAGAAACCACACCTTGGCTTCGAGTGGACTCGTCCCGAACACCTACAGTTCTGCCATATGCGAACATCTTTTAAATAGCAGAGATTGTGCCGCCAAATTTAGTGTCGACTGGTTCACCGTGTTGGCCCGGTCACACTCTGTATTTCATCTGAAGGTTCTGGAGGCACTTTACATCGGGTCCCGCAAGCCTTCTTTGTGCAAACAACGTGAGTGTTTGCTGGGACTCGCTGTCATCTGCCTCTAGTTCCTTCTTGCATATATACAAACATATATATATATATGCGTAAATTTTTTTTTTTTTTTTTTTTCCACCTATTCTTATTGTACATTTCTCTGTTTTAATATTGAATCTCCCGTGGAAGTCTGATGAGCCGGGAGCGAAACCGGTTGCTTCCCCCATGTTGTTGTGTGTTTTTTTTTTTTTTTTATTATTTAATATTGTTTTAATATGTCTTGTAATATTAAATTTTATACTTTTATTTCGATCATTAAATTTTGTACCTACAAAAATATCTTTATATATATATATATATATATCATATTGTGAGTGCTGGTGTTAATAAAGCAAACATAAACAATATGGAATGTTTCACTATTAAGATCTGGTATATATAGTAAAACTTAAATTATGTAACAGTCAGTTTTAACTTAGCACCTGATGATTGTGCTGTGCACGAAGTTCAGAGTTGTGCTACTGGTGAGGAAGATATATATAATGCAAATGAATGACAAAGTGGAAAAAATATGTATAACATGTCTTGTCCTTTAGAAGGACTTCATGAAACTAAAGAAAAGTTTTTATTGATGGAATTATAATTATGTATTGAGGGTGAATATTGAGATTTAAATTAAATATTTTTTCCAAAACGAACAGAAGGTTTGTCAAGTTATTTAGATTGAGGGCATGAACCATTCAAGCAAATCTAACAAAATAAGATACATTGATCAACCTACCACTTCTATCAAAGCTACAATTGAAAAGAATTTATCGAAGCTTAACATAAAACTTGTTACAATTACTTGTAAAGAAATAAAAATTAATAAATGCTAAAGAAAATAATATAACCTAAAATCTTATGCAGGAATTTAAATAAAAAATTGTATGAACACCAAAGAGATTTTTTTTATAAAGCAATACATTTAATGCATTAGTTACTTATTGTAATGAGACTGACAATAATTTTAATGTAAAAATGCTGTATGAATTAAAATAAAAAGCAATTTACTAAGGTATTAAATGTATAGAAAGTGCTTGATTACTAAATTAAATGTGTATCCAGGTTCTTACAACATTTAACCTTTCTTGGTAGATCTTCTATTATCACAATGTGAAATACTTAATGACAAAAGTAATATAGACAATTGCAGAGGAAAACTAAATGAGATCACCTGGACTATATGTCCATATCTAGATATGTTCAGCATGTTTACATATCTTCGCTATTCCCTCCATAGATAATTATAACCAACACTCACATTTTTACATCATTCCTCCCCTTACTGTGACAATCCTACAACAACACCTCTAAATTAAAACTCACCAAACCCAGGGATGTTAAGTTGCATAGTGAACTTTCTCTCTCTCTCTCTCTCTCTCTGTGAATTACCCTCTTTTTATGGTAAACTAAAAACAGTCATGTGAAAACCCATAGAGTTCAAAAGGATTAACCCCTAGCAACCATGTTGCGTGGATGTTAAGATTAATAATTCACATGGAGTCACTTGATTCAGTATTTGAAATTGCATGTGAAAGAAATGTGGTAAGACAGTTGGGGCAATGAAACTTGAGTAAGTTGGACCATCCATGCAATCGTCATGCAAATGGATTCACAGAAATGAAGGGAATGGCTGCCATCTCTAACTCACATAAATTCCCAGTTATAAGAACCCTTGTGTGACCAAATGGGTCTATACAAAATTCAGTGGAGTCAGTAAGGATCAGCACAATAATGTTCATTTCCAAATGGAAATGTATCAACCTTATGCAAAAGAAGCATAGAAGGAGAATAACATTTTTCCACATATGAAGAGAAAAGAAAAAAAACCCTGAGAATATAAAAGTTACACCCACAAGAAAATAAAATGTTAAATATTATAAAAAAGAATGGTAAAAGGAAAAAAAGAAAGGAGAAAGATATAACAAGAGAGAGAAAAGAGAAAAAAAAGAAAGAGAAGAAAAAATGTATTTGATTTCAATCAACTGAAAAAGTTAAGTGTTTGTTTTCATATTCATATCACACATGCTACATACATTTTTTACAATTAAAATTTCATTACACTTTACATTTGTGGTTGGTCTCTGTTGGTTTTCTTACTCTCCTGTGTTTTTGACACTGTGAGAGAAATTCACTATTGTAGCAGAATTCAGGTCATATCTTTGGCAAATGATCCACTTATTTTTTTTATTTATGTTGCAGCTCTTGTGGGTCATAACACTAGACATATGTAATTCTATCAATAAAAACATTACTTTAGACCAATGTAGTCATTCTAGAGAACAAAACACATTACATAGAATTTTTACATTTATATATCATATTATTCCACACACACACATATATATATATATACATACATACTAGCAGCATGGCCCGGCATTGTCCATGCTTGATTCAAAAATCGTTTGACATACAGCAATCGCTATCACTTGACTTAAAAATTTTTTGCCCTTCCTTGCCTTTAAAGAAGTGCCCTTTACCCTGCTGATGTTGCTCCATGCCTTACTTCTTGCCTATCTCACACTGAGAATTTTTTCTAAGCTCTATACTAAACATTAAATCTGTCATGAAAAAAGAACTCAACAAAATGAACACAAAACAATTAGCTTTAAAAAAGGACTCATAACTGGAAAAAATGAATGAAAAGAGAATGTTAACAACAAATACTTTTTCACACCCAACACAGTTCTGCGGAATCAGAATCAATGTTGAGTTTATGCAAGCGAATGAGCCAATTGGAGTAAAGTGCCATGCAGATTTAAATTTTTCCCACTTGTGACAAATGCAGCTATTGATTTTTTTTGCATGCTAGCATGCTAATTAACATTCGTGTCAGTCAGATGTTGGCTCTCACACTGGCCAATAGAATCATCCTGCCTATTCATGGCAGCCAGCTATAGGCTCAAACTCTGGCCAGTAGAAAATGGCTGCAAACTACATGAAAGCTGGCGTAGAAGCATGAAAAAATTGATTATTTCCACTATCGATGGGAGTTGGGAAATGCAAAGTCAGTCTTGGCCGTCCTGCTAACTTGGAGAATGTGCATGTAAATTTTGGTGCAAATCTGTCGAAAATTGTGGCTGTGCATTTGTTACACACACACACACATCCTGACTTTTATAGATAGAGATGTGTGTGTGTGTGCATGCATGATTTGTGTTATTAGGATTGTGTTCATGTGTTTGTGTGTATATATATATATATATATATATATATATATATATATATATATATATATATATGCACACAAACAAGTTTGATTAAAAAGAACTGACAAGTTCTCTCTGCTTAATATTTTATTGTTTTTTTCCAATTTTTCAATATGGTGTTGGGTATTCTGCCCATATTTCATATTTTGTTATTTTTGTTCTGGTACTTTTGACTTTCACAGTCCTTATCAAGAACTGATGTGGTTTGTAGAATGTTGGCAAGTAGGATTATGAATTTTGTGTTGTTGTTAGAAGTGCTATTGGTTATGTATAGTTTTTGGGATTTTTGGACTTTGTAAGCACGTTTTCAAACACTGAGGATGAAATGATATGGGTAGGGAAGAAGTCTAAATATTTTATCAATGTACTTCTCTTCTTTACCTACATATTCTGGGCTTCATATTCTAAGGGCTTTGAGGTAGAATCCTATGACTGATCCTGATTTTTATTTTTTGATTATGGCTGGAATAGAAATTGATTAGATTGTTTTTGTTAGTGGGTTTATGATAAACTCTAATATCTAATTTGTTATAGTTACGTATTAATAAAATGTCAAAGAAAGGTAAAGATTTGTTTATTTCAAATTCATGTGTGTATTCAGTGGTAGGTTTAATGTTATTAAGTTTCTTTATTATGTCTAATAAATTTATATTATGTGGATATAATAAAAGAACATCATCTGTGTATCTTAGGTAAGTGGAGTTTTTAGGTATGATGTGTTTAAATGGGCCAGACCCTAAAAATTCTTGGAAAAGACAAGAACACTGCTAATAGATGATTGATCCCATAGGTAAGCCAAATTTTTGTATTGAAAGAGGTATGTAGAATTATAAAATATCTGAAAGCAAAATTGGCAGCTGCAGAAATTAGTTAGTGCCCAGACACCTTCCAAAATATTTAATTCCTTTGTGAAGTTTAACATATTTTTTTCGTCTTATTTCTTATGTCTTTTATTTTCTTGTACAGGATTTAGAAAATTAACAACCATTTAAAATAAAATGTATTTGCAATATGAATCAAAGTAAAAAAACCAAACATTCACTGTGAATATTTGTTTTTTTACTTTGACTTTTTAACTATTTTTTTATTTTAGTGCATTTAACATTTATTCTGGGTTCAGTGAATTTAATGAAGTATTTCTTGTTTGTTTGTTTTTTAATCTCTTATATTGTTGATTACTAACAATGGTCAGAATTTTTTTTTCAAAAGAAAATTAATTTTCCTGTCGTTGCTTTTGCTTGGAACTTTGGAATTAACATTATTGAATATTTTGGGCAGAGGCCATCACTTCTTGAAAAGCAGTGAGCTATGATTCTAACAATTCATGTGAATATCTAATTTACTGCATGGTTGACTGGAATAACATCCATCCTCTACACCTCTACCTCAATTCCTTGGAGAACCTCTATCTCCAAATTTCTTTGTATTATATTTTTTGTTTTGAACATCTTGTAATTCAGGCAACTGCATAGTCTTCAAGCAGTTACACAAGGAATAGTTTAAACCAAGGAATGTGAGAGATTAGGTGAGGTAGACAAGAAAAAAGAATAAAAAAAAAAAAAAATTCTGAATAGTGATAAGATTTGATAGTAAGAGTAATGGTAGAGGGTTTCTTTAACAAAAAAAAAAATGGTTCCAGGAATACAAAATTAGTCTGAATTACAGTGCAGAACCAGTGAAGCTTATGAATTGTGTATGATTGGAAACTGTTTTTTTTTTTTTATATTTGCCTTGAAAAAGAACAATATTTCACTGAACTTATTCATTATAAGAAACTCACTTAAAAGTCACCTTTTATCAAAAATTATAAAGAATTATTAATATATCATCACTGATATACCATTATGTCTGATGTTGAAGAAAAAAGACTGGTCAAGAATTTTTCCTACTTATTCTACTTATAAAAAATTCAAGGAAAAAAACTGTTTATAATTACCAGTTTGTAGACCATGTGTTATCTATTGTGAATAAGTCTCTCTCTCTCTCTCTCTCTCTCTATATATATATATATATATATATATATATATATTTAATTAAAAACTAGTTAGAATTCAAAAATACCAACATAGAAACATACTGACATTGGCTGATTATTATATAGACTAACATGTGAGGTGTTATTTGAAAATTCTTCATTTCAGATCTAACTCACTTCATAACTCATTTCAATTGTGTGAAAGAACTGATGGATTGTTCAGTGATGGTTGCCATGGATTATTTCCCAATTTTTAACTCACTGCTGGTTATTAGTCACCTTGAATGGTCATAATTTTTTTACCAATGTCCAAGTGGCCTTGAAATGTGCATGTTACTAAGATAAAAACCTGTATTTGACCTAAAGTCTGTTCATTAAAAGTCCCACAAGTATTTTGATGTAGTAGTAGATTTGTTGAGCTTTTACATAAAATTCAACGCAGGCATGTTTCTTGAATTTTTCAGCTTTTAGAAAGTTCACAGAACTGTTCCAACACAATTTTAGAAAACATTATAGAATAAGTGAACACAACATGAAATCTATTGGCAGACAGATTTCATAAGCTAAGGTACCAATGAACATTAATTACAGCATACCAATCTTGGGACATTTGGGAAACAAATTCTATGTAAGGAAAGAATTTAATGCACTAAATTATTGTATTTAGACATCTTTCTTTGTTTATGCATTGATTGATTTCTTGTTTTATGGCTTATTAACCCTTTCCAGAAAATAATTTTAGATTGTAAGAAATTTTTGAGATAATTATTTACCGATACTAGTCTTACTATTTAACTGAAAGAGGGAAGAGATGGATTCATACCTTTTCCAAGGGTATTTTCACATAAGTGATTATAACAAACCAAAGTGAAACTTGAACTTGTCTATCTGATTTCCAATTTCACAATCCATCATGCCACCCAGACAGCCAAGCTTACAGTACTGGAATTAAAGATTATAACAAATTTCCAAGATTAAATAATTACAGGAATAGACAAGCAAGATTGATCAAATTCAAAGCATATTTACTATTGATGATGCCATTATGTTTTTTTTTTTTTTTTCTGTGTTCATTATTCTTGATATCAAAAGTCATAGAGTCAAGTTTAATAACATATATAAAGTGATCATTTGTGGATGATTCTCTTACTTAATTTGAAATATTGACTGTAGAAAGAATGAGAATTCAAGAAAGGATGAAATTTCTTTTTCCAAATTATCATAGCATACATATGGATGAAAATGGGTATGCTCCCATTACCATAAATACAGGTGAGTATACTGCATGTGTTGGTCTGTGGTTTGCAGTGGCAGATTCAGTGTGGAATTTACTTGACTTAGTCCTACTTCTATGTGCTGCTGGCGAATCTTATATGTGTTGTTCTTGTTCTAAGTATTATCGTTCATTGCCAACCTTCGTTTGATTATTCTATTCACTAACCTTCCCTAAGTTACACCATGAATATTCCCTTTCTCTGACAAATCACATTTTAGCCAAGCATGACCACAGAGTTTTTTACAGCAAAGGAAGCCTCAGTTATCCTTTTTAAGGAATGTAAATCTCTCATTTAAAATTTGTTGTCTGTATCTCCTAACTTATATACATATTTTATAAAATATAAATTCACAGATACAAAAAAAAGCCACAGCAATAGTTTTAAATTCCTTAAAAGGTATAACTGAGCCATGTCTTGCTGCAAAGGCCTCAGTGGTCAAATGTCACAGCATTCCAGGCTGAAAAGTGGTTTCCCAGAAAAAGATAACATTGGTTCAATTTTCCTTAACAAGACTTTTGATTATCTAATCTGGTAGACATTGATATCACTGTAAATAGCCATGAATGTCTACTGTGGTAATAAAATAAGCACATCCCATATAGTTTGTAACCATCTGCTATAATAAACATTTTTAGCACTAAAGATGAATTAAGCTTCTACTTAGAGTTATTACTATATTACAGCTACATAAACATGCATACCTACTAAAATAAAGTTTATAGTAATAAGAAATATATATAAAAAATTGATACTTCTGTGTTATATCTAAGTAAATATTACAACGCTGTTGTAAACTGAAAAAAAAAGAAAAATTTGATCTTTGCTGTTAATCATTGGATAACACTGTAACATTTTAACCCACATATTCACAGAGTTGATTGAAAAGTAACAGGTATCATGACTTGACACACTCATTTCTTTCTACTGCTTGTTGATTTGAAATTTTATTCTTGAATAAAATTGTCCAAATCTAATTTGAGGGAAATTTCTAAAATAGTCTGCATGTGCAGCAAAGTTGGAGAGCTGAAGTCATTTTTATCTGATTCTTGTAATCTTTGCATCTAAAGAAGTTAATTTAATAAAAAAAATACACATTGTGAACAGAACTGTATCTCCAAAATTTTATCTTCAAATGCCTGTGCTTAAATTCCAAATAACTCCTTTTTACATAAATACACTTTTCAAAATGATATACAATGATATAAAATCCCCTATTTGCCTTTGATTATTCAAAATATTTAAAAATTTTAAATATCTTTCTCCTACAAAATGTGGTTTGGATTATCTTTTTGTATAGTTATATGTGAAATAATTCAAATGAAACTTTACAAGAAAGCCTCACTAATACTAATACTATTTTAAGTTACTTCAAGATTATAATTGTTGTGATGATATAACCCAACTTCCCCATTCACGATAATGGATGAACTGGTTGCCGATTAAGTACGACCACAGCGGACAGTCAAAAAAGTCTTCGTTTGTTCACACCTATTGAGGTTAGCATACTCCCGACTCTGTCTCTGTACTTGACACACCTACATCAAATTATAAACCTATTATTGAAAACCAACACTCGGGTTACTTTGTTTATTATGTCTTGCACGAGATATAACAGCTGGTGACGAGGATTGTGCAACGTACTTACTTGAAAAAAAAAAAATGTATATATATATCAGATTACGCTGAACGGATTTCGAAAGCAGATTCGCAAGTCAAAGATATCAGTTGACGCCGATTAGGATTTCGAAAGCGGAGTCACAAGTCAAAAGGAAACTTTTTGAAAAGTAAGAAAATTTTTACTGTTAAATTGTGATTTGAAAAATATATATTGAACCGTGACTCAAATGCGAGCCGGTCTAATAATTGATTATTCAAGTAAAAATTAGGGGTTGTAAAAATATTACGGCTGTAAATTGTCTGTTAACCGTCTAAAAAAAAAAAAAAAAAAAAATTTTTTTTTTGTCGAATTCTAAATAAAGTCAGGATGGAGCAATTAGTCGAAATGACTAAAATGCTGTGTACAAGCTTGCAACAACAACAGCATCAAGTGTTACAACAACAGCAACAACAACAGCACCAAGAGTTACAACAACAAATACTGCAACAGCAAAAAAGTCTCGAAAAAATTCTGAAACAGACAACTGGAGAAAGAAAAAATGCTGTTTTTTCTGCCGAAGGAATAGCAAATTCATTATCCGAATTTATATATGAACCTGATTCGGGCATTACATTTCCAGCATACTTTAAACGTTTTGAAACTATATTTACCAAGAGATGTCAACATTGGTCGGATGAGGAACGAGTAACATTATTAGTCCAGAAACTAGGGACAAATGAGAATACGAAGTACTCAAACTTGATATTGCCCAGAAAGCCAGAAGAAGTTTCGTTTGAAGAAACTATAAGTATTCTGTCAAAAATATTTGACGAAAGAAATAGTCTGTTCCACACGCGATACAGATGCCTAAATATCGTTAAAGCAGATAACGAGGATTTTCTGACATACGCGGGAACAGTGAACTCTCTGGTTGAACAATTCAAGTTAGAAGAAATTCCCAAAGATGTAGTCAAGTGCCTAATTTTTCTTCAAGGACTAACTGATCCTAAATATAAAGAAATTAGGTCGAGAATATTAATAATGGTCGAGCAAGACTCGAAAATAACATTACAAAGGGTGACTGAAGAATGCCAATGTCTCATAAACGTAAAAAGGATAATACACAAATTGAGGAAAAAAGTGTTGCTAATGTTCGACACGTAAAAACTCAAAAAACTCCAAAAGTCAAAAAGATAGAAAAATGTGTGACATGTGGAAAAAATAACCATACCAAAAAACACGTGTTGGTACAAAAAATAAATTCTGCCAATAAATGCGGAAATAAAAAATCATACCAAAGACGTGTGTTGGTACAAAAATAGATTCTGTCAATCGTGCGGAAATAAAGGGCATAAATATTCGGTTTGCCGCAAGAAAAGGAAATTACAAGATGTAAGCCTGGTATTATCAGAAAAAGAAATTCAGAACGGTAAAAATAGAAAATACATAGATGTACATATAAATAATCATACAATTACTTTCCTATTGGATTCTGGTTCAGACATAAGCATCACTGATAAACAAACATGGAAAAATATTGGAAGACCCAAATTATCTGAAACCAAAAAAAAACCTGCTAGAGGGGTTTCAGGAAAGAAATTAAACTTTAAGGGAGAATTAAAGTGCGATATTTCTTTATGTGGCAAGACTGCAAAAACGAAAGTGTATGTAATCCAAGGGATTAATTCATGTCTGTTTGGAGTAGACTGGATAGTACTCTTTGATTTGTTTGAACTCCCGATTAACTCATTTTGCAATGTAATAAACAGTGCAGAAAAACAAAAAAGTATTAAAAATGAAAAATTCATGAATGAATTAAAAGAAGAATATCCCAGAGTTTTTTCTGAGGGATTGGGTTTATGTACTAAGACGGAAGTCAAATTTGAACTCAAGGAAAATGTGAAACCAATTTTTTAAACCTAAGAGGAACGTTCCTTTTTCCTCCTTAGACACAATTAATAAGGAATTGGAAAGGCTTGAAAAATGGGAGTGATATCTAAGGTTGACCATGCGGATTGGGCCTCGCCCACAGTTTATGTTAAGAAGAAAACGGAAAAATAAGAGTGTGCAGATTTTTCAACAGGGTTAAATGATTGCCTTAAAAATCACAGTTATCCACTACCTTCACCAGAAGATATTTTTTCAAAGTTGAATGGTGGTAAGATTTTTTCAAAAATTGACCTGTCTGACACATACTTGCAGATTAAAGTGAGTGACGAATGCTCAAAATATTTGTGTATAAATTCACATAAAGGTATTTATAAGCTAAATAGGCTTCCTTTCAGCTTAAAGGTCACCCCAGCTTTGTTCCAACAGGTGATGGACACTATGCTGGCAGGCCTTGAATTTGGTACCACCTATTTAGATGACATTCTAGTCAAAAGTAAGAATGTTCAAGAACATAAAACACACATCAGAGCGATATTCAAAAGACTAGAAGATTTTGGCTTTAAATTAAGCCACGAGAAGTGTAAATTCTTCATGGAAAGAATTACATACCTCAGACAGGTGATAGACAGTGAAGGCAGGAAACTGGACCCACAGAGAGCCGATGCAATTAAGAACATGCCTGCACCCGACACAGTTGCGAAACTACAATCGTTTCTGGGGTTGGCACAATATTATGCAATTTACATACCTAAAATGTATGATTTAAGAGCTCCCCTTAACGAATTGTTGAAAAAAGACAAGAAATGGTTTTGGTCAAAAGATTGTGAGACGGCTTTTCAGAAAATAAAAAAAATGCCTACTCTCAGATCTCGCCTTAGCACATTATGATCCTGAGAAAGAGATCATTCTGGCAACTGACGTAAGTTTGTACAGAGTGGGTGCTGCACTGCTACACAAATATGAAGATGGCACTACTAAACCGATCGCACATGTGTCGGGGACTCTTCTTCTGGCTGAAAAAAATTATAGCCAGATCGAGAAAGAGGCTTTGTCGATTGTGTTCGGAGTTAAAAAATACCATCGCTTTTTACATGGTAGATCATTTGTACTTCAAACGGACCATAAATCATTACTTACAATATTTGGAGGTAAAAAAGGCATTCCTACGCATACAGCTAATTGCTTACAGCGATGGGGTGTAACCCTGCTTAATTACCATTTTAGGATGGAATACGTCAAATCTAGAGAACATGGGCATGCGGATGGACTGTCAAGGCTGATTCCAAAAAATGAAGAAATTTTAGAAGAGACGGTTATAGCAGCATTAACTGAGGAAAAAGAAATATCAGGTCTCTTTTGAATACAATCAGGGAATTGCCGGTAACTTTGGACCAAATAAAAAAGAAGCGGAAAAAAGATCACTATATTGTGAAATTAAGGAACCAGACGAGATGGAACAAAAGACAGAAAAAGGGAACTCAGATTTCACCTTTTTCAATTTGCGACAACACGTTGATGTACGCAGATAGAATTGTTATACCTCAATCTCTACGTACAGATATGCTGAAAGAATTTCATACCAGTCATCCTCGGATGAAATCACTCATGCATGGTTACGTATACTGGCCAGGAATGGACAAGGATATTGAAGGTTTTGTAAGACTATGTAGAGGTTGTCAATTGGCTGCAAGGGCACCTCCGGTCAAAATGAATCCTTGGCCGAAAACGGATTTGCCGTGGGCATATAGACTATCCTGGACCAATTAATGGGTACTATTATTTGATATTGGTGGACTCTTTATCGAAATGGCCTGAGGTAGTCAAGTGCAAGCATCCTACATCTAGGAACACCATCAGTGCATTGGATGAAATTTTCAGTCGTTTTGGGGTTCCCAGGACATTGTTTATCGACAATGGTATGGCGTTCACAAGTATGGAGTTTAAGGATTTCTGTACAGCCTTAGACATTGAACACCTAACTACACCAGTGTGTCATCCCAGGTCGAACGGTCAAGCCGAGAAATTTGTTGACACTTTTAAACGTGCTTTACGTAAAAATAAAGGTATGGACATGGAAGAAAGAACTATTTAGAAGTTCTTAGCAATCTATAGGGTAACTCCTAATGAGAACAATGATGCGAAAATGTCACCGGCGGAAATTATGTTCGCAAGGAAAATTAGATCAATTTTCGATAGATTGTTACCCTATCAAAACAAAAAAGAAAAAAAAGAGAAAAAAGTCAACATAAAAAAATACACGTCAGGAGACAAAGTTTTTTTTTTAAATTTTAAAAGTGGAAAAAGCTATTGGATGGATGGCATAATCCAGAAAAGGATTGGTAAAGTGGTCTACATGATTAAAAGTAAAAAATTTACGTGTAAAAGACACATCAATCAGATTAGACCACGATATGGTGAAAAAACAAAGAAACATGAAAGTGAAAAAACAAAGAAGAAATTCCGATGGAAGTGTTATGCGATGCTTTTAACATGACACTACCCAATAGTGTATATGGACCTGTATCTCATGGACCAGCCTTACGGGCTGAAAAGCGGAAATTATCTTTGCCAAAAAAGAATCTAATTGTGACGACTAAAAGAAGGAGCACACAGGAAAGAAAACCAGTGGAGCGTTTTAGCCTGGATCCAAAAAGAAGACGACATTAGAAGCAGAAATTTTCAAAAGGGAGAATTTCAGCTTCAGGGGGAGGTGTTGTGATGATATAACCCAACTTCCCCATTCACGATAATGGACGAACTGGTTGCCGATTAAGTATGACCACAGCGGACAGTCGAAAAAGTCTTCGTTTGTTAACACCTATTGAGGTTAGCATACTCCCGACTCTGTCTCTGTACTTGACACACCTACATCCGATTATAAACCTATTATTGAAAACCAACACTCGGGTTACTTTGTTTATTATATCTTGCATGAGATATAACAATAATCAAGTTTGAGAATTTTTGTGTTTATATGTTTAAATGATTCATCAACATTTCCTTTCATTCCAGACAGCAGTCTGTGGCAAATGTTTGAGTTTATTGAAAAACTAATATGCTGTTTTGGAGGTTGAAATAAAAAGTTGTTTAAATGTAACAAATATTAAATTAAAAAATTAAAAATATTATCATTTTTTTGTAATGACAATAACCCATTGTGAAACAATTTTAATTTTCAAAATGATGTTGAGATTCGGAAAATAAAGACTTTCTCTCATACGGAATTGACCACTTTTCTGTTTTTGAAGGTTTTTTTTCTACTGATGTGATTAAATAGAAATTATAAACTGGATGAAATTATAGATATGGCAAAATATTGCAATCTAACAATTTAATAAAGAAAGCAAAAAAATACTTAAAAAAACATGGAACAAATACATTAGAGAACTTTTCTATGATGAAAGAGGAAAACCTACAATACACAAAAATATGGAAGGACCAGACCAGAAAATTTGATGTGAAATCATTACTGTCCAAATTGAACAGAAACAAAGCAGAAGAACTAGATGGAATTGTAATGGAGATGCTGGCAGCCTTATATGATTTCAGAGATAATAAATGAAATATATGACAATGGTGATATACTGGAAGACATAAGTAAATACATTTTCAAAGCACAGTCTAATAAGCCTGGTACAGAAGACACTGGAACAAGGAATGCAATATTTATGTTCAAAATGATATCAGAAACTACAAAATACTGAAAGTTGTATACCTATATTTCATAGATTATGCAAAGTATTTGATAAAGTATTACACAAAGACCTTTTTTTAACTGCTTGGTAAGCTGAACCTATTTTGGAAAGATAGAATTATTCGGAACTTATCCTGTGAACAAACCGTCTGCAGATGGATAGAAAATGAATTCAGTAAAGATACAAAGATAGAAAATTGTGTAAGATAAGGACATGTCTTATCATACAGCATATTCAATCTTTACAATGAGGTGATCCTGAGAGAATTAAATATCTAGGAAATGTTTTAACAGAGGACAGAAAATGTGACACTAAAATCTGAAGGTATATCAAAATAACGAAAGATACCTTCCAAAATATAAGCAAAATTCAATATAAGGAAACAGGCAAATTTCATTAGAAACAAAAAGAGAAAAGAGTGCTGAACTGTTATGCAATATTGGTCCTTCTATATGGCAGTGAATTCTGGACAATCTAAGAACAGATGAAGAAGTGACTTGAAGCAATTGAAATGTGGTTCTACAGAAGGATGCTGAAATACCATGGACTAAAAAAATGAGCAACAATGAAGTTTTAAGTAAAATGGAAACAAAAAGGGCATTTATACTTAGAAAAAGATAGTTGAAATTTTTTTGGCTCATAATGAGGAAAGAGAACTTAGAAAATTTGACACTCATGGGACATTTTGAAGGCAAGAGAGATAGAGAATTGTAGTGAGTAACATACCTAATGAGCTTGTGTAGATGGTTGGCAAAACAGGGTTTATGAAAGATACTAAAAGCTCAAAAGGGCAGGAAATTATGGAGAGGCATGAGGGACATAATAATAATAATAATAATAATTGTTCTCATGAGTACAGCCCACACCTTATGCTTTATCTATGTAAAAAATGTGTGTTTTTTTTTTCTAATTGGTCAGTGGAAAATGTCATGATGCCATTTCTGACCTTAGGTCTCTGGGAGGGAAAAGAAATGTGTACACACCAGAAATCAAAGTAAATAAAATAATAATAATTATTATTATTTAATCTTGACTGGTTTATTTCATGGAGTGTAAATTTGCATTAGCAAACTTTAGAATGGGTTACTTTCTATTGAACAAATTGCATCAAATTTTGCATGAAATGTAATTCTTTACTCATTCTTAACAATTTCATGTTTTTTAAAATTTTAACTGTCATATACCACATTATTTATGATATTTGGGATGTAATGTTGCATTTTTAAAGACAAAATAAATATCTGTTTGAATATAAGTCAAGTTTATTTCACAAAAATATTATTGCTGTTATCAAAACAAAAGCCAACTTAAAATGGTAATTGCAATGGTAAGGTTAGTTATTTATATACAGGAAACTGGCCTTTATTGACCAAACAGCGTTACTGTTAGTTGAAATTTATAAAATATTTTTTTCTTGAAACAGTTTTTCTGGAAAGTAGACTTCTCAAGTCCATTATTATCACTCTTTCAAGTATTAATGGGTGTTTTCTTCCAAATCTTTTATTTGGGTCATGAAGAAAGTCAGCATCTTGATAAAATCATTATTATCTCTTCTATTTGGTGCTTTGGAAGTTGTCAAGTGATGTGACTTTTTGTTATTTTATAAATATCTTTGATTTTTTTTAGCCCCAGTTTTTGAGGGTCTGATGAAGGATTGTCTACATTAAGGTCTGAAGGATTCATTCACATTAAATAATTTTTAGTCATTGATCTGAGAAAACAGTTGTATATATAGCTAACAGTTCTGATGTCATGCCTGATATCCATATGAAAGTCTAGTTGAAATGTAACTTTTTAATAACATTCTCTGGTTAATATTTTGGTTTTGTAATATCTTACATTTTAGATAAAAATATCTTAAGTGCAACCTTTCCATTGTTCAGTTTCCTTATGTTCTATACGAATTTGTTATAAATGATCCATACACTGAGGTATATGACGTGGTTAGAATTTATTTATTCCACATTGTGAATTTTTTATGATGGACTCAGGGTAGACGCCATCACTACTTTCAAATCCAGATTATGGCTTCTGTTTTCTTTTTCGAACATTTAATAAAGAATTTTTTTTCATGAAAGAATTCAAGTTCCTAGATGATAAGAATTCTGATATTATATAATTGATCACTTTCTGTCTTTCAGAAATTTTATTAAGTATTTCAGTGATCTCATGAAATAGAAAGCCTAAGGTGATAAGACAATTGAGTTATGAGAATGTGATGAAATATCCTGATTTAATAATTTGATCATTTCAGTTGATTTTACTGATAGTGATTTTACTGATATTGTCATTATAGAGGACACACATCTGATAACCAAATCAAGACATTTTGGGGGTAAATCCTTACTTTTCATCTGTTCTTGGTAATAAAGATCTGCTACAATTGTTTTTCCATTTTCTAAAAGTTTCTAATACCTCCTATATTCCATTCACTGCTCACGAAAATCTTATAGGAGCAAAACTTTAAATGTGATGTTATTATTTTTTTTTGCCTACATTTTACAGTGAAAGTTTGATAGGCAAAAAAAAAATTAGATGTTAAAATAACCTGTGAATTATAAACAAATCAATCTGAAAATAGTTTAATTAATTAAGAGATTATAAAGTAGATGACTGACAGAAACCAATGTAATAAAGATACTCCTAATTTAACTGTCTTAGCACTTGATGATTTTGTGGTCACTGGAGAGCACAGTTTATTGCATATCATTGCTGCTGGTGAGGATATCTGGAGTGGCAAGAGCTGGAGGCCTACTAGAGATGGCTGGAGCAGTGGCTGATGGCGAGCTGGAGATGATGATGATGGCTGGCTTGTTGGAACTGCTGCAGACAGCTGGAGCTGTCGATTGGCTGCTGGGATGGATACAACACTTTGATCCTTGTCATCTTATTATTTATTGCATAAAGAATACAACTGTGGTACATGGGTGAGGGAGAAGTGGGATTACGTTGGGCATCACTGACTATCCTAAACCAAGCTAATCTAATTTGCGACCCATTCATTCATTACAGTTTACTCAAACACCACAAGAATTCATTCATCTCCATTCATCGGACATATGCCACAATATTGCATACTCAAAGTGAGGAGGGGTTCCTACTAAAAGACATGCATCACATAAAGATTTTTTTCAATATATACAAATGTCTTTGACCTTCATCGTCTTGACTGCAGAATGCTTTTTTTTTCGTTGCTTTCAGGCCTTTCTATATCCTGAATCAGTCTTACTACGATGCTGGTTATGCTATTTTTTTCCAGTTGTTTTTAAAAAATGTGGGAGTGTCGACAGGATATGACAATATCCATTTAATCTGATCACATTATTTATCAGCATAGTATTTATAGTAAAGAAGAGATCAGTTCAGTCTAATGAGAATTCTTTTTTGTTCATAATCCCAGATTTTGTTTTCTCAAGGAAAAAAAAGAATTAGTTTTAAAGTTATTTTTTTTATAATCGTTCATAATAATGATTGTATTCTTGACAAATTTAACTTGTTTTATTTGAATACATTTTGATTTCAAGTCATAAATGTGACATTACTTTTAGAACAGTCTAAGAGGAAATATACCAGTTAAATAGAAATATACTTGAAGGAGGCATGGTGGAGTAATGGATAGCAGGAGAGAGAGAGAGCCGAGTTCAAATTCCAGTCGAATCCATCACATTCACTTATGTGCTAATACCCTTGGGAAAGCTATGAATCCTCTTCTTCTCCCTCCAGCTGTGGGTAAATAGCAGGGCAGACCAGATTCTATAGCCTTGTATGGCAACTGGTCTACTGCAGAAAGAAATGGCAAACTACTGCAGGAAAAAATCTGCCTCATCAGTCATGTATCAAAAGATACATGATCGCCTAAGCATGTATCACATATGGCATATAACTGACTGACTTGAAACCAGATTTTGATGCTGATGAGAATAAACAGTCAATTTCCAGTAATGATCAAATTTGACCAGCAGAATTCTAATGGTTCCGAGGTTTAAAATATTTTCTTTCTGGCATAACCACTACAGAACCATCAGTAGAGCATTAAAAGAGTTATATCAGTATTTTGATGCCAATGATTGATATGTATCCAGAAAAACATCTTGTAAACCAAGAGAAGATGTTTGAAGATAAGATATTGTCATTAATCTAAATGTAGCAGAGTGCAACTCTCCTCCTCCTACAGAATTTTATCATGTGTTTCATTGATCTATTTTTACAGTGTCTGAAATGAGATCTGTCATTACCCTTAATTTATAAATTGTTTAGATAAATAATCTCAGACATTTTGGTATATTTGCTACATTTTAATCAATCTGTTTTAGTGGGGTTTTTTTTTATCACTTCACCCCAAGCAAGGTGATAATGCCACTAAGACACAAAGCGATACTGGGAGTGAAAAAGGATGAAAAGGCTTTAGAAGGAAAGCCTATCCTAAACAAGAAACAAGGGATAAACCTCTACTTCTGTTCAAAAGACCTTTTGAAGAGTGTGAATCAGATGATAGGCATACCTATCTCCTCCTACTGAGGAAAAAAATAGTAAATAAAATTTCAGAGTTTATGCAGAGACATTAGAAGTATAAAGTAGACTTTAGAAGGAACTGGAACATCCTCTGTTGTATAATTAATCCCAAAGAAGTTTCATGTGATAAATAGTTGTATATTTGGGTATCACAGATTTCTGCTGGGAGGCTGTATATAACATCAAATAGCTAAGTGCCAATTATATATATATATATATATATATATATATATATATATTTTTTAAAGTTTGCTATATTCATTAGGGATTTAGGGATGTGTGTGTGTGTGTGTGTGTGAGTTGAAAATTTCTTGACCTGATAAAGTAGTTGTAACAAAAATCTGATGTTTTGTTATATATTAGAAAGTGATTTAGGCAAAGAACTTTTTAGTTTCCCCTGTATCTTCTCTCTCTCTCTCTCTATATATATATATATATATATATATATATAAAACTAAAGAAGAAGAATGAAGTGTCTAGGTACAAATCTTGAATCTGAGTTTCACACGGTATTCATCAGATGACAAGAAGTCGTTCTTTTTGTCAGACATATACTCTGCATGAAACTCAGATTAACAATTTGGGCCTGGTCTCTGAATTTTGCTTTTTCTTTTTTTTGCCATTTCATTTTTTTTTTTTTTGCTTGACAAGCTTAGTATTGGTAGAGCTTGTAGTAAAAACAAAACCAGTGAATAAACTTGTACCAAAGCTTTATTGCACTTTACTCTGACTACTTGTCTACTGATGCATATTACAAGGTGCTTTTTATACCTCCTAGATCTTAAGGGGAGGTAACTGATGATTTATCAGTACAGGGCTTTATTTGGAGAATACACACACACACACACATATATATATATATATATATATATATATATATCTAAATGGAATAATAATAATATCTAAATGGAATAATAATAATAAAAAAAAAATGAAAGAATATTAATCTACAACCCAGTGTGTCTAATGATTTTAATTTTTAATTTTTATTTTCTTATTGTTCAAAAAATATATATATATATATATATATATATATATATATAAAAAAGAGAAACACAGATGCTCATTATGTCAGTACTCTAGTGAGACATTACAATACAATTTTTCCAACTTTTTGGTTTCTTTTTACTTATGTATTATTGGCTTTATCATATTGAACTCTATACTAGTCTGGATGATGCAGCCTTTTTGCAGACTCAAGTAATAATAAGAAAGAAATTTGAATCATTTTTTATTACTAGATAGCTACCTGTTTATTATTTGTTTCTTAATGCATTACACAAATTATGAAATCAAAGTCAATTTTCTCAGCCTAAGAAATATACAAGAAAAATACATAAGTCTTTTGAAAAAGGACAAAATGAGTCACAGAATAATGACCAATTTGAAAGTTTCTCTTTGTTTCTCTGTCCAGAAGATCTGACCTACTAAAACATAACTGGAAGTAAGTAAGCAAGTGATATATCAGTCATACCAACAATAAGCTGCTTGGACTACATAGTAAAATTACTTGTAGCAAATACTAAATTAGCTAGTGATATTATGCAAATCCTTGACAGAAGTGCCTGGAAGCAACACTTCAATACTAGACAGGATGCACTGATGTTACCCTGATCCTTTATTTACCTACCCTCTCTCATGGTGAAGTACATGTGAGCTACAAACATTTCCCTCTTCCATTGGTGCAGTGAGGGATGTACTGGAATCACCAGGACCAAACTTCTATCTATTGCTGTCCATGAACTATCTTCAGAGAGAATATGTTGCTTTGTCTTGCATCACATTATGAGAATATAGCAGAGGAACCAGAACAGATACAACACTCATCCTTAGCAGATGGAACAGATACTCCGATCCCAGGTATTGATCCATGAAAGAGAACTGGTAGCAACACTTAGATCCTGCACAGATAATATACTGAGCAAAATGAAGAAATACATCAATTTGACTCTAAGTTGTATGCAGATATATATTCTATTCTTAGACAGAATTTTTGATCCATATGTAAATAATTCTGTCATTTTTGATCGGTATGATGCTTGTCATTTAAGATTTTCTGTTTTAAATCAAAATGCACTTGCATTAATATTTAGATTTTAGTTTCACTATAAAGATTTTTGTTTTCAATTGTTCTTCACTTGCTTTTAAATGAATTACTCACCAGCATTTCCTGTAATCTTAAAAGAGTGCAAAAGTTATTACCAAAATGCATATTTGAGACAGATAGATGTGAGTTAAAATTGATAGGCAACAGATTAGAAAAACAAATTCCTTTTAAATTGAACAGCATTACATTGTTGCTTTCCACGTAAATAATAAAAAGTTTGAAATCTTTATTGAAAATCTATTAGGAATTACTTTCGCTCAATCTGTGATAGTGTTGCTTCTTCTTATGATGTCACTTATTATTTGATATTCTGAAATAAAGCTGTTCTTAATATTACATATATTTTAGTCTTACTATTATTATCATCATCATTAATTTTGATTAATACTTACTTTCATCTTAGTTGCTTTTTGTTAGGTTGAGTAATAAATAATTTCTGTTTTTGTTTATCAATGAGCCATGTTTTTTTTTTTTTTGATGGATTTTCTGGTGGTGTAAAGGATACCAGCATAGAATGAGAAATCTGAGAGACAAGTTCATATTTCAAATATGCAAATTTAGGAATTCATCTCCCCCCCAGTAACAGGTTAAATAGCAGGACATGCCTGGAAAAAATTCTTAATATAATATTCACTTAAAAAGAAAATTATTATTCTTACAGTATGATTGATTAGTTCATTGATTCATTTTTTACAGCTTATCAACACTTCGCAGGTTATTTAAAGACAGAAAACATTTTTAGATTGTTATTAGTATGTTTTTTTTAGATAATAATGATTTAGTGATACAAGTCTTACTAATTAACCCTTAGATGGGGGGAAAAGAGGTGAATTCATACCTTTCCCAAGGGTATTTGCACATAAATGAATATAATGACTCAACAGCAATTGTGTCTCAGCTCTCTGACTAACAATTCTGAGCCATTATTCATAACATCACCTCCATATCCAAACTTACATCATCTGGTATTCCCAAATAGTCACCCATCTAGTTACTGACTAGGCTTGATGTTGCTTAACTTCAGTGATCATACAGGAACCAGTGTTTTAATGTGATGTGGCTGTAAGCCTTGGTTAAATAGGGTTTGCGCTTGGAAAAATTCTTAATGCAGTGTTCCCTTGCAAAAAAAAAAAATTATTATCTTACACTCTGAAGTATGTTACAGTTTTAAATAAGCTGTACAAAGACAAATCACTTAGTTGATTTTTCTTTGGGCTAAGAATGTATGGAACCAGAACACATTTACAGACATGTTGCAGCTGCTGGACGTATAAATGTGCATTTAATGTTTCATTGCATTTTAAGAACTCTAAATGAATAATACCCCTATGATCCCACAACATTTTTAACATTTTTGGAGTTGGTTGTGGAGATTAATCCTTGTTAATCCACTTCTTTTGCATTGAGCATTTTTGCATGTAACCTATTTTTCCTCGTCTGTTGTGAGATATTTAAGAAATGGGTTATTTCTCTGATGGGAAAAGAAAACTTGTCACTATCAATAAACAATCCACTTTCATCTTTTTGCTAAGAGCATGTGGAACCAAAACACTCTGCTTGCTGACTCTCCTTATCTTTTCTAAGTGTCAGCATATGGTAGATTGTGATCTGTTTAACACTTTTGCTAATTCCCAAGTACTTTGCCACAGATTGCCTTCTACCAATAATTTTAGAGCTTCTTCATCTTAGTCCGATGAATGCATCTCTTTGTGCATATCTTTCAATGACATTTCTTGAGAAGAAAATTTTACAAACCAATTTATACTTGCTGGTCTCTTAAGATCAGGTCCAATGCAAGGGTCCTGTCCCTGCCCGATCAATGATACCCCTGCTACTACATCTCAACTTTCAATAGGTAATATTTGCATAAAATATAAATTTTATTGTAACCTAATTATGTACAAGAACAGATCATATGCAATATAGGTGAACAATTCAACTAGAAAAATTGAAAATAAATACTATGCATATAAATACAAATTAAAGACATGTCATAATAGATCATTCCATCTTAAATAAGAGACATGTCATAATAGATCATTCCACCTTAAATAAATGATTCATGTTTTGTACCAATTTTTAACATAAACATCAGATTTTTCTTGTTAAAAAGTTCAATAATTTAGCACATTCAACATTATGGATGAAAAATAGTGAATTTTATATAGTGTTTTTTTCAAGACTTATCATGTGCTAAACAAATTCATGGATTTTGACAAAAAATAAAAAAAGACCAAGGGTGTCATCAAAATCTGCAGAATTTTTTAAAACTTTAATTGTCAGATGTGCTTAGTTTAATTGGTAATGTATGTAAATGTAAGTAGAAAAAAAAAATATTGATAAGATAATGAGGGTCACAAAGCACTACCTGGGGTCCCCAAGTCAGGCTTGAACCACCCTGTTTGAAGGATTCATGGGTAGTATGTACTGGCCCTGGTTATGATCCTTTGACTATAAACATTAACTATTTTTCTCAATGTCACTCTAGCGTTATTTCCTTGTTTGAACTCCAATAACAATATGACATAAATGAACTTTAAATCCTTCCATTAGTGAAGTTAAGAAACATATTCTTTAAACCACTGTGTATGCTGCAACTACTGTGTAAAAACTAAGCAATGTTCTAATTTAGTACTGATCAATTATTGCACAAACTGCTTCCACTGAATTATTAATAGTTATTTTTTATTGATTAATTTAATTTTTACAGTTTACCAACCCTTTGTAGGTTATTTAAAGCCAAAACATATTTCAGGTTGTAAGAATAACTCTTTTCTTTTTTTTTTGCAAGTGAATATTACATTAAAGTTTTTTTGATAATAAAAGTGATTTTCCCAGATACAAGTCCTACTATTTAACCCATAACTGGGGAGAGGAGGCAAATTCACACCTTTCCCATAACCATTTACATAAATGGATGTAAAGAAAGTGATGGGAATTCAGACTTGGTTCTCTAATTTCTCATTGCTGTCTATTACATCATCTGCACATCCAACTGGCTCAGGGATTGAACTCACAACTACTACACCACCAAATTCATCCGTGAAGCTATTGTCCAGTAGGATGGGATCTCTCTAGATATGGACAGTAGAATGAGAACAATCTAACCCAGAGTTTAAATAAAGGGTCAGTTATGAGCCATGTGTGATACACACTTAGGTGATTATGTATCTTTCAATACATGACTGACAAGGCAGATTTTTATTTTCCCACAGCAGGTTGCTATTTCTTTCTGCAGTAGATTAGTTGCCATCCAAGGCTATTGAACTTGATCTATCCTGTTATTTACCCATAGCTGGTGGGGGTGGGTAGTAAAAGAATATTCATACCTTTCTGAAAGGTATGAGCACATAAGTGAATGGAATGGATTCAGCTGGAATTCAAACTCAGCTCTCCGATTCCTAAAGTTGAGCTGCTGTCCATTACTCAATCATGCCTCCATAAAGGGTACAGTTTGAAATTCTCTTGATGGTTACCTGGATTGACTCTTAAAGAAGGTTGTAGGGCACAAAAGCTGAAATATTGAGATTATAAAAACAAAATTGTGAACAATAATTTGAATGTAAATGATGTTAGATTTGATCTTCTGAAGCAGAAGTAATGTAAATTTAAATCTGAAAAATTCTTTCCTTTTATTCTTTTTGAAAATCTGAATTGTCTACTCATTGTCAGCGATTGTTGATCTAAATAAAATTATGTTGAAAAATAACTGAAATGTTTTGATGATTTGCTTGAAAATTTTATTTATTAGGTAGATTTTTTTCTGTTGCATGCCAATCGAACATCCAGCAGTAGTCCATCTTTATATTAATATCTCAATGTCTTTGGTACTGTCTTCCCATTTCCTTGATATAGTAATAAAATCTTTCACTTTGTTCCTCAGATATTGCCACAAGATTTTCAGGGAAAAACTTTAAACACAAGTTCAAAAATTGAATGCTGTGTCTCATCTTCCAACTCACCTCGTTAAACTTTGTTATTTTGGGGTTTTATTAGTATGTAAAAAATGAGAAATTATTTGTTTTCAAGATCATTCATCACACAAAAAATTATGCATATGAAATAAGTTATTTATGTTATTTACATTCACACTTTTGTCCTCATCTTTGTTGTTATTATCTGTTGTAACCTAGGGAAGGTTGTTGAATAGAATAATCACACAAAAGTTGGTAATGAATGATAATACTTAGGACAAGAACAACACATAAGATTCACCAGCAGTGTGTAAAAGCAGTCAGCTGCTAGAAGTGAGTCAAGGGAATTCCACAATGAATCCCCAACTGCAGACCAACATACAGTATTTACTACTGTATTTGTGTGAATGGAGACATACCCATTATTGTCTGTAGGTATACTGCAACATTATCACAATGTTTTGATCATTGTGCCCTCCAGGTATCATCAGGTGCTTGTTGATCTGGGTAACCTTCAGGGAATTTCAAACTAAATACTTTAGTGGCACTACTTAAATAAACAGGTCCTCTCATAACAAAAAATAGGGGAAAATATTTTTTAAATTATTTTTTTTAGGATTAGCATTCTTTAGATCTTCCTTTATCCCATTAACCACACCAAGTGAAATTCTACAGGTGTTGATAATTAAGATGAACCATTATCTCATGCCTTTACCCTTTTTGCATCATTTATCTGTATCTTCTCATTCTCTCCCTTATCCCACTAGCTGGACCAATGGAAATTCTACTGGTGTCAACAACAGAATCCGTTATCTCATGCCTTTGCTCTTCTTTCACACATTACCTGTATCTTCTCTTTCTCTCCCTTATCCCCCGGACCAATGGAAATATCTACTGGTGTCGACAATAGAATTCGTTATCTCATGCCTTTGCTCTTCTTTCACACATTACCTGAATCCCTTATCCCCCGGACCAATGGAAATATCTACTGGTGTCAATGCCTTTGCCTTTGCTCTTCTTTCACACATTACCTGTATCTTCTCTTTCTCTCCCTCTCACCTCCCAGTCTTTTTTGTTGAAGCAATGCTTTTATCTAATCTAGCAAAACTGGTGAATATCAATTACTGCATTAATTACTTTTATTGTTGCTCTCTTTCTCTTTCTATAAAAATGATAATTTTCATGCCTTTTTGTCTCTCCATACTTTTCCCTCTTTAACTTATTGTCTTTTGATATCCAGTCACCATGTCCACTTCTCTATATCTTTCTTTCTTGTAGAGCCGAGTTTTAATTCCAGTATGATTCATTATATTCACTTATGCACAAATACCCTTGGGAAATGTATGAATACACTTCTTATAGGTTAAAGAGTGTGGCTTGTATCAGTAAATTATTATTATTTCCCCCAAATTCTTACAATCCGAAAATATTTTGTGGCTTTATGCAAATGTTTGATAAGCTGTAGGAAAAAAAAAGCAATCCCAAAATCTGTAGCTTCCTTTCATCTTTACTTATCTCTTTGCTTTCCTTATATATGTATATCTAAGATTGGAGATTGCAGTTTTTGTAAACACTATGGTCATAGAATTCAACATTGCGTATATATGGAGCCTGCACAAAAAGCAGTCACATGTATTCTGGTGATTTTATGGTGTGTAAAACTAACACTCACCATGCAGTCTTGTTTTCTATGTACACACTGACAATATATAGCTTTTGATCTATCTATCTATCTATCTATCTATCTATCTATATATATATATATATATATATATAATTCTGGCTGGTCTTAATTTAATTAGTCTTTTTAATTTTGGTCAAGAGCAACAGTTTTAGAGGATGAGAATGGTAAATTGCTGATGGACAGTGAGGAAGTCTACCATAGATAAACTCAATACTATGATGGTTTATACAATTACCAGCTCCATCCAGATGTCTCCATGTTGCAAACTGACCAGCACTCCACAGAAGATGAAACCAGTCCATCAGAATTGAAAGAAGAGGTTGAATTGGCATTAAGGAGCTTGAACATAACTAGGCCAGAAGATTTGGGAACAGAAAAGTGGCCTAATGAGAGGACTCAATCATTGATAATACCCTGCCAAAGAAAGGAATCCTCAGGCAGTGTTGAAATTATAAGACAGTCTCTGTATCATTTTGAATTGTTTGAAATCCAAGGCTTAAGAACTGCGATTAGAGGAACAAGCTGGTTTTAGAGATGGATGAAGTACAATGGAACAGATCTTCAGTTGTAAGATCCTCATAAAGAAATACCTGCAAAATCAGAAGGACGTGTTCCACAACTTAGTTGATCTCAAGAAAGTGTTTGATCATATATGTTATGACGGTCTTTGGCAAATACTTAGGGAATTCATTGTAGATAACAGAATTATCCAAGTCATCCAGGTTCTATATGAAGTGCAGTTTTTCTAAGAAAATAAATAGGAAGATTCTTCTGGACAGCTGTCACGTGAGACAGGGATGCATACTTTCACCCACACTGTTCAACCTATTTCTCGAGAGAATCATGCAAAAAACCCTGAATGACCATGATCTTTCAATATCTATTGGTGGTAGACCAGTCTGTAACCTACATTTTGCAGACAATATTCACCTCATAGTAGGTAGTAACAGTGAGCTCCAGGACTTAACCAACAAACTTTTTGAAAGGACAGGAACATATGGAATGGAGGCCAGCTCCGAGAAATCTAAAGTAATGGTGAATAGCACAAACAGTAATACCCGTGTCAACATTACCATGAACAGGAACTCACTGCAAGAAGTGTCCAGTCTTAAATACTTGGGCACAAACTTGTCTAAAGATGGTACGTGCAGCTCAGAAATCTGCTCATAGATTGCTGCTGCTATGGCAGTGATGGCCAAATTGGCAAGTATATGGAGAGGCAAAATCAGATTTCAAACAAAGTACAGACTCTGTACAAATTGCTGATAGCCTCCATTCTCCTATATGGATGTAAAATGTGAACTCTGTTGGCAGAAACAGAGAGAAAGATCCAAGCACTTGAGGACAAATGCATGAGAAAACTCCTTGGCATCTTCTGTTGGGAACAAAAAAAACAGTGGGTTTGTGTGGAAAATGGTAGAAAGTTTTGTGGGACACCAGGAACCTCTACTCACCACTGTCAAATGGAGATAAATGGTATGGTTTGGACATGTTACAAGGCATGGCAGTCTGTGCAAGATCATCATGCAAGGCACCCTTGAAGGTGGATGTAGATGAAGATTGCTAACACAAAAAATGGTTGGACAATGTCAATGGAGAGGTATGACCATACCAGAATTGTTGATGGCTGCTTTTGATTGTGGTGGAGGAGATTCAATATGGTTAATGAATTCAGATCCCCACTATGATTACAAACTCAAGGGGATGATGATGATATAATTTTATATATATAATGTAAATACATTATTTAAAATTTGCTATATTAATAAAGTGAAGAGTGATCTTTATTGAAAATTCAGTATTGAAAATAGGCCATTTATATATAAAGACAATGTTGACATAGGAATGAACATGAGTGATTATTATTCTTATTCAGTGCAACCTTCATTTGAAGTTGGCATATAGTTCTTGATTTCTATGTCCATATACAGACATATATATTCGTGTGTGCATGTTTATTATTTCAAGCATTATTTTTATATTTGAAAAGAATGCTGTGTTTTTTTAAACTGTGTTTTTATATATATATATATTGTCACGTAGCAACGATTTCATTAACCATATAGGCGTTAGGCTAAAGTAAAATCTTAAATAAAGATGTTAGTTGGCTAAGAGATTAGGAAATCTTACTGTAGAAAATTTTTCTTCCAGCAGGAATCAGCACTGTACTCAAACATGAGTACCCACTTAAATTTATAGTCATAACAAATAATGTTTGACTATAAAGTCCATTACTTACTTTCATTTGGTTTTCTATTTTTGATTTCTTTCTTCCTTTGTGCTTTCTTTTTCATTGTCCCTCAATTCTCCAGTCCACTTCTTTTCAGCTTAATATAAATATGTATGTTTCTTAGTTCCTAATTAGAACTGAATCAAGACCAGAAGGTCTGGGCTACTAGTCAGAGACTATACTCTGATCCTTAATAGAAAAGTTCAATGGTCATATATATATATATATATATATATATATATATAAGCAAGTAGAATAATATTATAAATACTGAAATTATGTGTTCAGTCCTGAATTTGCTTGTCATTTCATTTCATCCAGCATTCTTTCTTTCTATGTGATGTGTTCTTTCAGGATGTAGGCGATCATGGCTCTCCACCCCTCTATATCCCTTGCAGCTCTCAACAAGTTTCTTCCCACTGTCACCTCCCCCAGACCACATTCTGTCATCCACTTGTTTAAAGATACTATATATATCATGCATTGTTTTCCTTTGTCTCTCTTTCCCTCTATTCGGCCCGTAAGTATCAGATTCTCCAGGCTCTCCTTCTTCATTACATGTTCCAGAAACTTCAGCTGCCTCTTCCTGATGTTAAGTATAAGCCTCCTCATTGTTTGAATCCTCTCTAAGACCTCATCATTGCTCACACACTCGTTACATGATATCCTTAACATCCGTCCTTAGAACCACATCTCCGTCACCTCGAGTCTCTTCTTCATCTTTGTGGAAATCATCCAACATTCATTGCCGTGAAGAAGGACAGATGTCCCGTAACAGCTCAGTATTCTTCATTACCAAAGAAATCCTCCTGTCTTGCAATACTCTGCCCAGCTTTTGGAATGGATCATTGGCCATCCAAATATGTCTACAGATCTCAGTGTCGCATTTACTTTCCTCTGTTAGAACACTTCCCAGATATTTAAACTGCCGAGTCTGCTTGATTCTAGTGTTCCCAACCTACAAATCACATTTCAGGCTCATCGTTTTACTCATGACCCTGCATTCTGTTTTCTTGTAGTTTATGCTTATCCCTTCTTCACACTTTCCGCCACCACTTTCTCTAGGAGATTTTGTAATTTCTGTTCTGTGTCTGCTCAGTACTATATCATCTGTGTATCTTATGTTGTTAAGATTATGCCTGCCAATGCTGAATTCTGGTAGGGTTTCCAGTTCTCTCAGAATTGCCTCACTGTATAGATTGAACAGATCGGGTGAGAAGATGCATCCTTGCCTTACACCCCTTTCTATTTTTGTGTATTTGCTGAACTCATTCTCGATGCACATGCATGCTGTTTGCTGCCAGTATAAGTTCTTAATTATTCTGATATCTTTCCCAAATATATCAAGGCTGCTGAGCAGTTCCAGCAGATCCATGTGGCATACTTTGTCAAAGGCCTTTACATAGATACACATCCTTCTACATTTGTATCGCTCTTTCTGATAATATTCTGAGCATGAATATTGTGTTCTTTGTTCTGGTGTCTTTAATGAACCTGCACTGTTCTCATCCTACCTCTGACCTGATTCTGCTGCGTGCTCTATTCATCAGAATACAGATGATGAGTTTTGTCATGTGGCTCATCAGGCTTATTATTCGGTGGAGTTTGCATAGCTATGAAGATAGATCTGCTGAGGTCTTCTAGTATATCCCCACTGTTGTAGATTTCATTTGTTATTTTGGTGGTCTTGTCTATGCCAAAGTCATCTAAGGCTGTCAGCATTTTCATTACAATTCTGTCTGGCCCAGCTGCCTTGTTTCTGTTCAGTTTGTCCAGTGCTGCTTTTACTTCAGTTTTCAGAATTCCAGGTCTGTCGATAGTTCTGTGTATTGCTGGTTGTTCTTTTTCATCATGGAATAGTTCTCCAATATACTTGCTCCAGTATTGAAGAATTTTTTCCTTCTCTAATATGAGCTTTCCATCCTTTGATTTTATACAGCCTGTTGATGAGCATGTCTTCTGTTCTGTTAGTTGCTTTATTTGTTTGTGCATGTCTCTTTTGTTGTTAATACTCAATCTTTCTATTTCTGCACATTTTTCATTTAGCCATTCTTCTTTAGCTTGCCTGCATTTGGTCCTTATTTCATTGCGTAATTTCCTGTACTCTGTTCTGAATCTTGGCAGAGTTTTCTGTCTTCTTTCCATCATGTTGAGAATCTCATCAGTCATCCATTCATTTTTTTCTTCTTTGTCTTGTCTTCTTTGGGATGATGATGTCCTCTTCCTTGCTTTGTGTTGTCAGTGTGTACACTACTATAATAGCCATGTTGAAAGGCTTCCCTTTCAGCTTCATTACCAGAATTCTTTTGGAAAGTTAGTGTTATCCTAGAACGCATTTCATAAGTGCACTATCTAGTATTAGTCCTCCTCCTTTGTCATTCTTCTCACCACCTACATAAATTATCCTGTGTGTGTTGCTGACAAAATCACCACTATTTGGCCATCTGGTTTTGCATACACCTAGAATGTTGATGTTAAGTCTGTTCATCTCTTTAATATTATCAAACTGGCTGCAGTCATTCAATGTCCAGACGTTCCATGTCCCAAGTGTTATTTTATGTTTGATGCAAGCAGTCACAGGATAACAGTTCGGTGATACCTGTTACTCATGTCATTCCTTTCCAGGCAAGGGATAGGTTCCAAAGACTTTTATCCCCTTTACACCATTTATGCTAGCAGTTGCTGGATGATGGTCAGGTGACACCTGTTGCACATGTCGGCCCTTACTGGGCAAGGAGCTAATTCTCATAGACTTAACCTCCTTCACACCATTAGATTTTGCACTATCTGAGCTGTTAACTATGATTTGTCTTGGGATTAATAGTGGAGTGGTTTCCTGTTGCCTTCTCTATGGTGGCTTATGGAGACACCACCTCTAGTTAGCTGGCCATTGATTCACAGAGTTCTTCTGCCCTTTCTTAGGTCTTGTTTTTCATTCTACTGGCTTGCTAAGGAGCCACTTCACTTGGAACTTGGAGTTAGGTAGTTGGTTTAGTTGCCAACATTTCGACTGGAATACTTACCGAAAAGGTGATGGGGGAAAAGAAAATTTGTTTTTCTGTAACTAGGTTTTAAGCTTTAACTTCGTATAAGTCCTGTTGCCCCTAAATGCTAACAAAAGTGGGGGAGGACATTAAATTTGCTTCACTGATGAAAACGACAAATTGAAAATAGAAAAAAAAAATTTTTTAAAATAGTAACAGCAATCAAATAAAACAAAAGGGAAGAGAAAGAGGAAGAAAAGTTTCTCCACATTTAAACCCAAGACCAAAGGAGGGGAGGTGCTAGTTTTACTGTTTACATTACAAGGAATCACTCTACAAATGTTTCCAGGCATTTGTTTACTAGCCACCTTACATTCAACAAACTTCTCAATAGAAAACTTAAGACAAGGTGGATTAATTCAGTACCATTAGAAAGAAACAGTTATGAAAACTAAAACATTTAGTAATAGCAAGAGAACAAATTAATACTTAAGTAAATTAATAATTTGGAAACAAAACAAAAAAACAAAAAAAAAATAAGTAGGAAAACCAAAAAGGTATACAAGAATGAATTTTAAATATGTCCATGTTATTTAGAGACAGGGCCAAGAACTGAAAAAGCATGAGGTTCTTAGTCAAGACTTAGCAAAGTGTGATTTATATGTGTTATGATCCAGGTTAGGACCAAGGAAGAACAACACGACCACAAGAGTAGAAATAACGAAGGTATATTACACGAAATAATAATACAAGATGTGGAAGGTGTTAGTATGACTGTCAGTCTGGTTTGGAGTGAACTACTATCAGCTCGACTCGATTCAACCCTCTCTCTTGAGTGGCGTAGTATACATAGTGTTAGGAAGAGTTCATTCTGTAGTTATAGGTAAGGACCCATGACAGTATGACTACTCTCCACTGTTCAAACCCAAGCCCAAGAATTGGCTCTGTGGGTGTTTAAAAAATACAAATTCACCTGATCAGGTATTTGCAACAGGATTTAGCTTGCTGCTTTAGTGGACAAGTATACATGGATATGAACATCAATCCACTAAATCTCTGATGTAAAATTCTGAAAAGCTGAAAATCTTTTTTGTAGCAGTCACAGCAACAATGAAAGTTGACCCAATGTATCCCATACTTAACCAATGTTTGAGTCAGTTGATTTGTTTTCCAAGCAGTCAGTTCCTGATATTTAAAAAAAATTATTTTGTGATTTATTCTGAAGACAGGTAATATAACAGTGATACTTTACTTAGAAATACAAATTATGCAAGTAATTTCATGGCTTGTCCTTAACCATGTCATTTATCATTTGATAAATTTGATTTATCATTTGATTATGAGACAAATGATATTGTAATGTTATTTAATGTTTTCATTTCTAATCCTTTTCAGTGTGGATATTCATAAGGTTCACTGCAGAAATATTAATGTTTGACATTTCTCATAAATCCCCAATGTTGTTTGGATAGTTGAAACTTGTTTTTAGAAAGCCACAGAAATAAATCAGACTCATGAGGATTTCATTACAATGAGTTTTTTTTTGCTTAGTAAAGTGGGTGTTGGGGAAATTTCCATTTAATCATTTGGAATCTCTTGGATAATTGATGAAGCTAGTTCTGCTTATATGGTGTAGTTTGGTTAGTATATTAATGTATGTTTCTCCTTGGCATTTTTTTGTATGAAGAAAAGTTTCTTTTTTATTTCATGAAATAAACTAGACCGAAGAATGGATCAAAGTGACAGTGAGTATGCAAAAATATTTGACATGTCAATGACTCTTTTCAAAGTTATACACAATTATGAATAAATGAGTACAGTACTTTTCTTCTTCATAGCTTAGGATGTAGTACTGATTTATTTGGGATTTTATGTTCCTTGGTATATCACAAGTTCTATCATTCTGAAATTTGAACAATTTTTATCTCATTTTTTTATATCATTTAGTTATTTCTTAATATCAGTTTTATATTTCATTTTTTATTGTACACAAATGTTATATATTTGACATATTAAATGTTTTATATTTGTTATATCATTTTTATATGTGTTTGTATAATTGTATCCTAAACAAAAGTGAAAATGAGACAAAGTGGAAAATCAATAAATGACACTTTTTGCCAAGAGCATCTGCTCTTTTTGACATATAGATGATATATATCTCTAGTCTCAGTGGAGGACTGATTTAAAATCCTACAGACACCAAACAGCTCTAATATATATATATATATATATATATATATATATAATCATCATAGACTGTTTCACTGTATCACAGCCCATCAGTGTGGTTAGACATCTGACTGCTTCAAGCTGGGATCAAAACCTAGCTGATTTGGCATCAGTCAGAGATTCTGCTCCTAAGCTATTGATGCCCAGTAGAGAGGAAGGTGAATTTTTGTATATTTATATTTAAATAAACACCAGAGTAACCGAGAGGACTCAATCCATTAGGAGAGTTTTGCATCATCAGCAGTAGTAGACATTATTTACAAATTCACACTTTCTCTCCAAAGTGCTCAACTGAATTAATTTTCCAGGGGCATATATCATCATCCACAGATAGACTGTTTCATTGTATCACAGCTCATCAGTGTGGCTAGACATTCAACCACTTCAAGCCGGGATCAAAACCTGGCTTATTTGGCATCAATCAGAGATTCTACCCCTAAACTGTTGGCGCCCAATAGGGAGGAAGGTGAATTATTTTATATTTATTTTTAAATAAACATGCCAGTGACTGAGAGGACTCAATTCATTAGGAGAGTCTTGCATATATATATATACATACATATATATATATATATATATATATATATATATATATATATATATATAAAGCTGGTAGAGTGTTTGGACATTAGATGTGATAAGAAAATTTAATTTAATTTATACTCCTCACTTATCCTTAGAGATACTGTTGAAGCTTAAATAAGCATGGAATAATACAACACAAAATGTACGTTAACAAAATGTATTGAAACAAAGAATAGGTACACAATATTTACAGTTAGTTTGGTATATTCTTGGGAAGACTGTTCCTGCATAATGGATTGACTAAATCGCAGTCGGGCAGAGTCTCTGGATTCAATTTCTTAATCTCTACTATCTTCCCCGTCTTCCGGTACCAACCCATATTTATATGGTCGGTAGTCCGCTTATGTAAATTAGGTGTATCATACACAACAGATACAAACAAATATTTCCTCATATACAGTTTTGTCTTTATTTCATTTTAACCTGAGGAAGCCAGTAATTTTGGCAAAATGCATTTATTGATTTTCCACTTTGTCTCAACATCTCCATCATTTTTATATCATTTAGTAATTTTTTTAATATCATTTTTATATTTATATTTTATTTTTCATTTTATAAAAAATTTATATATATGATATCTTCTGGATATATGTTCCGATGGTATAAGGCAAGATTATATCATTCTGAAATCGGAAAAGGTTTTATATCAATTAGTAAATTTTTATATCCTTTTTTACATTTATATGTTATTTTTTATACTAATATTCAATAGTTTTATTTGATAAATATTTGATATAGTTTTTATATAAAATTTATATATTTATTATATAAGATATATTAAAAAATTTTATTTTAATTTTTATAGTTATAATTTTTTCTTTACTAAATTGTTTGAGATCCAGTCAGCAAAGTGTCTTATAAACCAGTACAATTCAATGAGCAATCTGAAAAAAAGAACTCATTTTGGAGTTGGTGAATCCAAGCTTTTGAGCAGAGGATACGTTCAGTTGGAAAAATTATGATAGATGCTTTTGTTGATGACTGTCTCTGTAGGAATTTTTTTTTGTTAAATTAATTTATGAATACTTCAGATTATTTGGATTTTTTATTCATAAAATTTCTTCAAATATTTTAAAAGTTTTTTTTTTTCTTAATTCTCCAATTCTCTAGGGGCTCCAATTCTCCCAAACCCCTTCTTCTGGATTTAATGATACCAGGTCTCATCTGTGGAAGAACCTTGTGAGTGTTTATTGCTCAAGTGAACAGTGTTAAAACAAAAATAAAGATGAGGATTGTTGTCTAAACAAAATAAAAAAGAATATGTGGGTAGTGTAACAGTTATCAGCATGGAAAGCAAAATTGGCAAGCTGAGTTCAAATTTTAGGTTAGTCTGTCCTGTTCAATTTTGTAAAAGGCATGAATCCATCCATTACAACTATGGGTTAAAAAGTAGGACAGAATGATTTCTCTAGTCTTTGATAGTAGCCAATCAAGAAAAAGAATGATTTTGAATTTAAAACTATAGCAAATGCAACAAGAAACTACTCCACTAACTTTTCCAAAAGTAATCATGACGAAAGTATTGAAGTTCTGGGTATGATGATAAACTGCATCCAGCAGCAAGGCCTCTGATCAGGAGATTGGAGGTTTTGAGGAGCATGGAACTGCCTTTTAATTGCTTGTTCCCAGGTTCACCCTGACACAGGGTGGTAGCACCTGTCAGGGTCCCAGCTACTGGCAAATAGTGGACCTCCAAACAAAAACAAAACACTATGAAAGTATAAAAATGCATTTTTATAGTAAAATTAGCAACACTGTTTATTTATAGTAAAGTGACCAGCAAAACATTTTATATTAGAATTACCAATAATATATTTTATCAATTGTGTTCAAAATATATTTAGTTGAAGCCATAAAATTGTATTCAAAATATTTAGATTTCAGTATTAAATAACCCATAGAGGTTGATATGCTGATAAATAAAATCAACCAAACAACCAGCATAAAAATTTTCATGACAATAATCCATATAATATCCTACAATTTCTTATATCAACCTTTATTCCAAAATATAACTTCCACAAAACTACAACATAAAACACACATATAACCATCTCTCATAATTATGTCCACACAAACATGTGTATACTCAAAAACTGAGTATCATCTACCATGTATTCAATTGTGAAAGCAGAATAACATATATCATATTTTTATTACTTTGAAGCTCTCAAGAAAATTAAATTTCAGGATTTAATGATACATAAGGAGTTGATGTCCCATTAATCAAATGAAACAAACAGAAGCATTGATAATAGAAAAAAAAATCTATGGCAGTAATGATTGCCTATGTCCTGAAGAGACATGGCAGTAAAAATAATAAAAACAAAAAATAAAAAAAAAATTAAAAACAAATTTAACTTCTATAATAAAGAGCTTTTGTTTTTACTTTTAGTCCTTTCATAACATTTAATTTAAAACATTATTTTTCATTCTGATTGAGGAAGAATTATTTTTCTAAGCGGAGTATCCAACAGTTCTTTTCATTTTCCAAGAAGAAAGAAGAATTGGCCAGTCAGTAAAGTTTTCTGATAAAAAGAGGAATTAAAATTTTATTTCTTTTTATTTTTTTCAGATGTTGGACCGTGTGTATATGCAACTGCAGACATTTCTGGATGATCCCATCTACAGGGATCAACATTTGTTACAAATTGAAGTTATTCGAACATTTGCCCGTGTTGGACCCAATGCTGAACCTCGCTTCAGGGATGAATGTAAGTAAGCCTTTGCATTTTTTCATTTCCTATCAAACTTCATTTTCAGAGTAACATTACAGGAGAAAAAAAACTTTTCTTTCAGCCAAATTAAAAAACAAAGACTGAGATTTCATTTACTGGAGTGCATATTTGTAATTCATCATGGGAATGGAATAAATTAGGGTGTTCAGATGCAAAAAGAAAGTAAGAGTAATGTAAGTCTTTGTAGACTTTGTGAAAAAACTGAAAAATCTAAGATAAATTTATATGAAAAAACTACACTTATATTTCTTTCAGAGATTCTTAATATATGATATTGGAAATAGCAAGGATTTTCAAATTACAACATTAAATCTATTTTGAAAAATATTGTCATATATATCCATTTTGCAAATAAAAGGCAAGATTATGTATATTCAGAGAATCCTTGTGTCTTAAATACTAAACTTTTGTTTGAAGCATTACCACATCTATCTGATTACCATTTTTAGAATTAAAAAGTTGTTTAAAATCTTTAAAAAATAATGAACAGCTATGGTGGACTGATCTAAAGATTATAAAGTAATGTGGCTTATAATTAGATCTTGAGTGCAATCAGTAGCTAAACATTATTTATGAGTAAAATTGTTTTTTTTCCTTTTTACTAATACTGACCTCATTTGTCTCAATTCTTGTAAACATGTTCCAGTTCTTGGCAGTAAATATTTACTGTGGTCTTCTGGTATGAATGGAGAAAGAACATAAAACTAGCAAACATTGACCTGTGCAGTTTTTGGAAAATATGATGGTATTGGATGATGGTCAAATCATTGCACAGATTGTTTGGAGGTTGTCATGTCAAATACATTTTTAATCAAAGATTATTGTTAATTACATTTTATAATAATCAGGGTTTGTTTCAGAAATTGAAATCCTGCCCACTGAATAAAGCAAGTTGTTTTTTTTTCAGCTACTATTTTGAGAGAAAATTCCTGGTCATGGTCAAATTGATATCATTACATTATTTCATGTTAACAAAATAGGGAAATTTTGGTTAAAGAAATCTATGCTTATCTTGAGTTTCAAATGCTGTTACTGCTTTTATCTAAGAAACAATTATATTCATATCATATATTGAGATGCCTTAGAATATGTTAGTCAAACAAAATTGCTAGCTAACTTTTCCCATTTATCAATATTTTTCTTCTTTAATTTTCAGAAATTTGTGGAATGTTGTATTAAAATATTTGTAACATTTTATGAATTGCATTTAAAGTCGAATTAAATTTAGAAAACTTTTAAAACACAATTTTTAAAAATGAAAATAAGAATCTCCAAGTTTATACAGAGGAGTTATTTTGATTGTTAGTAAATATTTAGTGAGCCAAAAGACATATCTGAAAATTATTGATTGGTACATCTACAAAACTCTGAATCAATAAAAGTCTGACTTTTAAAATACACTCTTATATGGTAGGAATTGTAATAAAATTTTTAAATTGCATGATTTTAGAAGAATTTGTAGTTCATTGTTACCATATTGTGACAGCTATGTTCAAAATATTTATAAAAAGCTGAATCGAAATGAAGTTGTAATGATGGTCTAGATTTGGCTTATCTGAAGTAAACCATTATATATATATATATATATATGTTATTTCAGATGATGGTTGTTCATTGGTAAAATGTGTCAAAATAGAAGTTTTCCAAATTGAAATATATATTTTTCAAATTATGGATTTGTTTCCCAAACAGAAATTTTCCAAACTATATATATATATATATATATATATATATATATATATAATCATGGTTTATTTGTAGTTGGTACATTTTGTTATAAAAATATTCTCTTGTAATAGACATAATTGAATATGATTTATTATCATAGATAAATATGTATATATTTTATTTCTGATGATGTTTCAATGATGACACATGTCAAAATAGAAGTTTTTTTAAATTTGAAGTTTGTTTACAAAATAGAAGTTTGCCAGAGAGTCTTATATCTATCTATCTATCTATCTATCTATCTATATACATAATATCCAACATTGACAGCATGAAGCATGACTTGTAGTTTCATGCAATTCTTGCAATCTTCAGATGCAGATATATGTTGTGATCATTATGGAGTTCATGTTCTCATGGTGATGATTCAAAATTGTGTGTTAAAACCTGTTTATTTAATTATTGTTGTGTAAAATATTAGAATTAACTGTCAATAATTTATATCATTCAAATTCTTAAGTTTGGAAGGTGAAGAATTAAAAAATGAAAAAGAATTTTTTAAATTATTTAAATTTAAAGTTGGAATCAAGAGTAGACAATATATCAAGGGGGATAACTCTTTTTTTTACACAAAAAATATATTTATATGTATATGGAAGTGTATGTAGGTTTTATCCTACCCATTCCTCTCTCTCTCTCTCTCTCTCTCTCTCTCTATATATATATATATATATATATATATATATATATACACTGAAGTAATAGATAGCAAGTAAGATTTGAGGGATTGCAGAGCTGAGTTTGAATTTCAGCCAAGTTCATTACATTCACTTATGTGGTTATAACCTTGGGAAAGGAATGAATCCATTTTTTTATACTAAAATCATTAATGTCCGTTTGCTAGGGTGCAGTCTTCCAGTCTGGGTGAAAAAACTTAACACATGCAGTTTCATTCATTTGTTCAGAATGGAAAACACCAACCTATCGAACAAACATTAATGGTTTTGATATAAAAATACACAGTTTTATCCTTTATTCTGACTTGAAAATGCCTTCCAAACACATGTATGTAAAACACATTGTGATTAAAAGTTTTTTCCACTTTGTCTGATATATATAATATGTAGTGAAAACATTTTGATATAATAAATATTTTCTTGTAATAGACATATTTAAATATAATTTCTGTTTATACACATATACAAACAAACACCCCCCCCCACACACACACACATACATATATATATATATAATAGGCCAGTGAAAGAAATTCAGGAGACAAAAAAAAAAAAACTGCAAAATTAATAATATTGATAATACTAATAATATTTATGATATATTAGTAAGCCTTTTGACCAAATGGAAACATGAAAATGATTTTAAAAATCTGAATTTTCAAACATGCCTGTCTCCTTTCTCAGTGAGACAAGAAAAAAAATATGAAGAATGAAGTGGTACTTTCTTTTCTGGGGATTTTTTTCTGCTTGTATTATATTACTAAAAAGGTCTGGTAGTTTTGGTCTAGTTGTTTGCCACAATTAGGGTTGTATTGGATTTGTTGAAGACTTTCTGTGGAAACTATATTTTTTGAATATACTTAAATCTTTGTTTAATCCTTGACAGATTTTTAACAGCAATTTTGGCCAACTCAAAGAATACTGTTTCTATAGAAAACCTTTTACTGACTGTGGTTTAAAAAACCAGTTTTCAATAGCAATCCCTGGCACAGAATTTTCACTTGAAGAGGGATGACCATTGTTTGGAGTTAAATACTGCAGATTTTTCCTTCTGTTTAATCACAGTTAACTCAATTTCCCCACTGCAGTCATGATGCCTGTCTCTTCTGAAATGCCCACTCTCCTATCTGTGAACATCTGGTCACATTTGCAGATGTCATTATATTGCAACACATTGTACAGGATGACAGCACACTATAGATTGGGACCACTGTACAAGATATTTTTTATGCAATTGTCACATATGCACAAGCTAATGTAATTATTGGTGTATGAAGAAAGCATGCAAGCTTCAAATTGTTGGCCTACTTTAAGCCATGTTGATTCCACAAGTAGTCTTTGCAGCAAATTCCAAAGCCTTAGTGTAAGCACTACAAATAGAGACTGTTGAAGTAGTGCTCTTGACGCATGTAAATTGTTCAGCATTTACTGTTCTACAGAACAGTACTGAATACACAAACTCATTGTGTATATATATATATATATATATATATATATATATATATATATATGATGATGATTGTTATTTCTTTGCAGAAGATCATCTCTTCACTTGGTAGCTTTTTTGTGTTTTTTATTAAGAATATTATTATTTCCATCATTTATACTAATGCTCTACTATGGGGCCCATTAGTGATTCTTAAGGCCAGCTTCACTTTTACAACCTCTCTTAGACACATGGCAAACATAATGTTTGTCTGTGTTACCTATGTTGGGAACTTTCCTGTCTCTGTGTACAATCATCTGATGTTTGGATCCTGCAACAGACATACAGACCTTGTCACAAAACATGCACAAATAACTTGCAGGTTTTTCTGCTAGGGTTGCATTCACAGGAGTTTTCACATGACCTCTCTGGTGGGATCTCATGTGATTGTCTAAACCAGCTGTCAGGTGGGTGAATGCAACTGCATTGGTATCCTAATATATATATATATATATATATATATATATATATATATATATATATATTTATATATATAAATTTGCATAAACTATATATATATATATATATATATGTATATATATATATATATAGTTTATACAAATTTAGGTAATCCCGTATGGGTAGACGTGAGGAGGATGATATCCAGAGAGCTCAATGTAAAATTCAGAGCAGATATGTTTGAATAAAAGACAGACTACGTTAAGATTCCATGTAATAAGCTATTTCACCATAACCCTTTAACAGGGTTCTGGATCATCAAATTTACTTCAAAAGCTGAAATGAAAATGAAAAAAGAAATTCACACGTTTTTACGGACCTCTTCAAGTATCATAAAGTTAACGAAGTGAGGAAGTGAGGTGGGAGAGAGGATATGAGTGTGTCATATGTATCATTTTAGTTTCCTATTTTAACCCCAGTGTGTCGGCTGGATGTTGCTCAAATCTAAAGCATCTCGTCTCTAGATAAAGGTGGTTAAGGGGTGAGCGATAAGGACTACATTAAGGAAGACGTTACAATAACCCCAATAAATTACGACAGGTTTCATTCAAATTCTTAGACGCTGTCAGTTCGCGTTACATTTTAACGTGCATATTTGGGAGTTTAAGGTTTGATAAATATCTAAATTTTAAAACAATCTACGAAGAAATTAATTTGAAATTCGGTGAGTCTGGTTCCAAAAATAAAAAGAATAATAATAATACTACTTTTATACAACTTGATATCATCGATTTCTACCCCTCAATCTCTAAAGAATTATTAGAAAATAGTTTAAGTTTTGCCAGAATCCACACTGACATCACTGACGAAGAAATAAAAATCATAATGGACTCTAGACAGTCCATACTAAAACTGAACAACACTACTTGGATTAAAAAAGATAGAGACAATTTTGATGTCCCAATGAGATCTTTTGATTCAGCTCAAATAGCAGACCTAATAGGTATATAAATCTTCATAATCAAACATAAAGATCCAGACATACTACTAAATAGACACAATGAACTAGTTTTTAAATGCCGGCACAAAAACAACCTAAACCTAAGCAAGTACACTAAGAAATAATCATATAGGAACAGCAATTTTGAATGTCTTATATTCCCTTTGTTTTTAGAAATATTACTATGCACACGTGAACGCTAACACATGACTGTATGTATACAACTATGATAATGTATTGCACACTGAGACACCTGTTGATATGTACATGTATATGTTTTTATACGAAAAAGAAGCATACCAGATTTTTTTTTTTTTGTGAGTGTGGAGATGTACAATTAGTTAGGGTACTTATATGTTTTGCCATAAATATGAAAGATCAGGTAATATTATAGGTGTAAAAACATAGATAATGTAATTAAATACTGAGACAGTCTTGAGGCATAAGTGGATGCACAAGTGGACATGAGAATAGGGACAAATACGTGGGTAGATATATGTAAGTACAAACTAACGAATGTAAATGTGTAAAGATGGAAATATACATATATTGTGAATGTGTGTAGGTGCATAGGAACTCATAGGCATATAAGACGATATAGGTATGTGGTTACAAATAGGGTTTTAAGGCATGTGTAGATAAGAAAATGTAAAAGAAGGGCCTAATTTTCTGCTAGTGACATCTCTTCCAAATTTCTCCTCTAATATTCTCCAATTGGAAGTGAATTCTAAATAGCATGAAGGGAAAGTTTTAGACTAGTATTTTAATTGAGATTGAAAGATACTACCCCAATGTGGAAAATAAAATTATTTAAATGGGAATAACTGTTGATAATCGGATACATAAAAACAACCACGAGTTTACTTAATGAGCAAAAATCAAAAACAATCACGAGTTTACTTAATGAACAAAAATCAAACGAATAAATGTCAACCTAACAAGCTATAAGATAAAAATTTTAGTGGAAAAAGTACTAAATATAAATTGGATTACTCTTTCAATGTTCCGTCTATGGATTTTTTCCAACTGCTTCATAGAAAATACCCAAAACTCCACGAATTTCAAATTAATTTCTTCGTAGATTGTTTTAAAATTTAGATATTTATCAAACCTTAACCTCCCAAATATGCACGTTAAAGTAACGCGAACTGATAGCGTCTAAGAATTTGAATGAAACCTGTTGTGTAATTTATTGGGGGTTATTGTAATGTCTTCCTTAATGTAGTCCTTATCGCTCACCCCTTAACCACCTTTATCTTGAGATTTGAGCAACATCCAGCCGACACACTGGGGTTAAAATAGGAAACTAAAATGATACATATGACACACTCATATCCTCTCTCCCACCTCACTTCCTCACTTCGTTAACTTTATGTATACTTGAAGAGGTCCGTAAAAACGTGTGAATTTCTTTTCATTTTCATTTCAGCTTTTGGAAGTAAAGTCTGATGATCCAGAACCCTGTTAAAGAGGTTATGGTGAAATAGCTTATTACATGGAATCTTAACGTAGTCTGTCTTTTATTCAAACAAATATATATATATATATATATATATATATATATATATATATATATATATATGAATTGTGATCAAATATGGATCAGAATCCAACAGATTGATATGATAAGGAATAAATAAGAAATATTTATAATTCATGTTATCACTTTTATCAAAGCTTCATCAGAGAATTAAATATGGGATAATTCAACATGAAAAGACGATAGACATAAGAGTAAGACTAATCAAAATATAGTCTAATGTTAATTATGTTTTATGAATATGTCCTGAAGATGGTCTACTAGACCGAAACATCTGACATTGATATTATATTAACATTAAAACAGCATAATTGCATATTAGGATTTTTGTTTGTTTTTTCCGTATATTTTTCTTCATACTGTCGGATCTATATCCATATATTTGCTTACATATATATATATATATATATATATATATATATATATATAATATTAAGCACATTTTAATATTAATAATAATGATTGCTTTGAAAAAACCTCATTAAATAGTCCTAGATTTTTTTTAAGCTGTTTGGGAAAGTATATTCCTTGTGTTGAACAAACATTAATTTTCTTTGTTGGACATATAACTTCCACTCTGTTCTGTAGGTTAACTTGCTATTTGTCTTGGTAAAGTACTACTCATATTCCTATTAATAAATATAGATATCTCACTGTTGATATTTTGAAAAGTAAATATGATCTTCTTCACATTGATAATTGGGATTTTAAAAATATCTCACAATTGATAAATACATATAGAACAATGAATAAATTTTGTTTGTAAGTTATTCTGTACATTATGTCATCCTTCCTAACTAGTAAATGTTGAGACTGAAAATTATTTTGAAAATGTAAAGAAGCAGTGACATTTACAACTTTTCCCTGAATTTGATAATGACAAAAAATATGGTCAAACATATGTGATTACCAACATGGAGAAAAATATTTACATTCATTGTATACAGAGATAAATTTTCTTTTATAAAATGTCAGCTGATATACACTCTTTGTTGTCTTTTAATCAAACTTGTATTAATAAAACATTGCTGTCTAAATGCATCTTATCTGTACACATATCTGTTGACTGATATGAGTTAGTACATACAGCTTCTGATACTTTTGTTCTTACTCTTTATTCTCGGTATATTTTTATTCATCCATTTAACTTCCTTTCAGTTTCTTTTTGTCCAAATGATTTTCTTTCATGACAGTCACTTGTGGTATTCATTTACAATCAAGCTTCATTTTTCAATGGAGCATTATTCCCTTGTTATTATTAACACATTTTTCATAAGTACTTATGAGCAATTATGATTAATTTTTTATTAGTATTTCTTTTATCTGAATGCCTATTAAGTTTTTAATCTTTTAAATGCCCTCTCTCTGCAGGATGCAGGTAATCATAGCACTCCACACAGATCTTTTCTTTGTTACCTGTGAACTGCTATGACTTTTTGGCAAAGACAGTGATAAGGTTTCCCATTGCTTTCTCCATGATTTTAAGCTTATTATTGTTCTTCAATTCAACTGGCTGCCACTCAAGGCAACAGAGATCACTCTACTATTTAATCTTTAGACAGAGGGAGAGGAAACATACTCATGCACTTTACAAAGGTACTAATGCAAAAGAGAACACATCAGACTGTGTCAGAACTTGAACTCAGCTTGCTTATTCTACTTTCCATACCAATAACTGTTACACAATCAAGGCTAGAAAGCTCAGCCTATTATACTATTTAACCTTTAGATGGGAGGTAGAAGAAATATATTTATTTCTTTTCCAAAAGTATTTGTACAAAAAGGAACACAACAGATGGTGCCAACATCTCTCACACAAGTAATGCATCTGTTATATATTTTTCTATAATAAAAATGAAAAATAAAGAATAATCCCCTAATGAAACATGAACTCACTCCCACTTATCCTTGGTGGGGGCTATCTTTCACTGACTGATTACTGATAAGGCAATGAAAGATAATCAGCAGCAGGTTAGCTATAAATATATATTCTTTTCTGAAAAATCATCAGCCAATAAAATGCAAGAGAAATTAAAATGAAAGAAATAAATTTTAATAATAATTTTTTTCAGAAAGAGCTACTTTTTCATATGTAAATAATATAAATAAACTTTTTTTCATTTGCTATATTATTATAAGAAAGAAATATTTAAAAGAATATTTCAATGTGTCTTGGTATATTCAAAGATATTTTTCCCTGAACAGTACCAGATATCCCTGCTATTTTTTTGATATATCTATTTTGGATGAGAGCATTGAACATTTCTGAGGTGAAACAATTTAATTAGCATATATTTACTGAAGGGAAAACACTTAAAAGTCTTTGTTAAATTTTCTCTTTCAGGTCAGCAACTAATCTAATATGGATGCCACCATTACTTTTCATTGTAATCACTCAAACAGCAAACAATTTACATATTAACACTTATCACTGCCTTTAAGTTTAGCACCTCACTAAACTCAAGATCAATCTCTAATTATAGGAATCTGTGAGGAAAAAAAGACTTAGAAAATTTGATACTCACAGGATATATTAAAAGCAAGAGGGACAGAGGAAAGCAGTCAGTAACCTAACAAACTTGTATAAATGTTTGGCAGAACAGGTATTACGAGAAATAACAAAAAGACAAATTTTACTAAGATCTAAAAAGGATAGGAAGTTGTGGAGAGCCATGATCACCTATATAGTGAAGAAACACAGCACATTGAAGAACAAGAAATATTAGTTATCTCTTTACTGATTAGCCTATATCACAGAACAGTAACATTAGTCCTTAGTGTTCTTTCTTTAAATACCCCTAGATTAGCAGATTAATAGTTCAGCTACCAAGCTCTTGTTATCTACTATACAATCTGTTCTCTTGGATGATATCACCAGCATAAACTGCAACTTCTGCACATTCAAGCAGATAGGTCATTTTCACAACTCATCAAATTCTTCTCATTTGCCAGTAAACAGACCAACATTAACCTTTCTCATCTTTTGGAAATATTATGAAATCCTCTTAAGAATACCTATCATGAATATTAGCAAAAGAAGAATTTGAATAACACAAATGAACATGATTCAATTGACTGGATCTACGGAAAGAACAATTTTACATTATCATTAGTCACATGAGTTACCAACTTATTCAGTTTTCATAAATCACTAACAGTTGCTTTGTTCTAAGAAATACTTAATTAATGTGTGTCAAAGGCAATATCAAGTCGAGTGTAAGTAGCTATCCAATTGAGCTGACCAGTCAAAGCTCAGTAATCAATCTTTTAGAAACAGACAGATTGCTTGTCTTCTGTGCCATATGCTGATGAGTGATAACAAAAGGAGACAGATTATGCATATTGAAATTAGTCTACAGTTATGCCATTGCAAGTTGAGATAATGCTAAGACCAACATGCTTAAAGGATATAGATGCAGAACTCATAATCAAAAACATATTTTCTAATTCATCCATAATCTTCTTCTATGTGTTGTGCCTATCTCTTAGTAAAGTTTGTCTTTTCAACATCGCTCCTATTCTATGTTCTGCTGTCCATTTGTACAAATTTGTTATGTAGTTTATTTACTATTTCCCTTTACAGTTCTTACCATGTTCTGTGAGTGTCAAATTCTCCAATTCATCTTTTTCTTTATTATGTGCCCTAGAAAATATCTCTTTCTGATTCTAAGTTTTAGCATCTTTTTTGTTTCCATTTTCTTCAAACTTCCTCATTATTCGCTTGTTTAATCCATAGTATTCTCAGTATCCTTCTGTAGAACCACATCTCTGCTGCCTCATGTTTCTTCTTCATCCAAGAGATCATTCAGCAATCACTGATATTATATAACATTTTAGTGCTCTTTTCTTTGTTTCTAAATAATTTGCTTAGCTTTTGGAAGGTAGTTTTTATTATTCCAGTGTGCCTTCAGATTTCAGTGACTGCAAGAATGTGTTAAATAAGGGTAAGTACTGAATCATTCTTCTCTTCAATCAATTTGAAGTGTTCTCATCTTCTGCTGATCAAGAAGAATGATTTACCCACAATTTCTCTTCTAATTCTACTCTCAACACATCAGGAGTACCATTGTCTGACTTTTCACCTACAACTGCATTTTTACTGATATAAACTTTGTCTTTTGGCTGTGTCTTACTTAGATCAAAACCTATCAGTCTAGCATCTGTAATATCATTTCCATTCCTTATCTTTTCAGTAAAAATTCATCTCACAGACATAATAATTTTTTTCAATACTTAATTTCACTTTCATTTGCTACCATTATTCCATCAGTATTAAACATCAAAATTATATAAAAATCATCATGTACAACAAACTAATCAGTGCATTTAATAAAATCAATCCAATCAGTATTAATATCAGAATCATATTTAATATTTGCTTTCTACTCTACTAAATATGCTACCAGAAATATATCTACACTCTGATAATTTGGACAAAAAATATGCCATCTGCATCCTTGTAGCAGGGGTAAGCCTACTTGAAAATGGGTTCACCTGTTTGCCGCAATTATGACTGCATTTTTTACATGCAAACCAGACCTATGTCTACTATTTTTGACTTTTATACAAACCAGATCTGAACTATATTCCTTAGTTCTACCAGTTATAACCTTCCTGACTAAGATTTGCCATGCCATTGTAGCAAACCACCATGATTTCCTTTGTACTCCATTGGTGAGATGTAAATTTCTCTCAAGAAGCTTCTTCCCATGAGCCACTACTTCATGGAACCAGCTCCAAAGACAATATGTCCCCAATCACTACAAACTTAACGGTCAGTTAAGTGCCATACGTAATACATGCTTTGGCAATCATGTATCTATTGATACATTACTGATGAAGCAGAAGTTTTCCTTGCAGTAGGTGGCCATTTCTTTCTGTGGTAAACTGGTTGCCAACCAAGAAGCCAGTCTGTCCTGCTATTCAACCCATAGTTGGGTGGAGAAGAAGGTATTTGTGTGCAAGTGAATCTAACAAACTCTACTGGAATTCGCCTACATATCCCTATAAACTGTGTCTTTTAGTCTGTAATCCTCTACTGTGAGTGGCTCTTGGGTCTTGTAGAGAGTGAACATCATTGTAAAAAAATGCCAACTTTTTGACTTGTATACAAATCAAACCCATGTCAACATACCTTATTCTCATGCAAACTAGATACTTCTCAAACATTTTGACTTTTATGCAAATCAGACCCATGTCTACCTTTTTGACTGTCATGTAAATCAGAAGCATGACTTGTGATCATGTGTATACCTATATATGAAAATGATAGAATTTAACATTGAACAACCTGAAAGAGTTTCTTATGCCATAAAACGAAACAGTTCCAAAGCAAACCAAAAACAAATATATTCATTAACATTAGAGTTTATTCCTTGAAAGCAACCTGTCACTTTACTTTCCTTAAACAGTTCCATATCAACATGACAATCTTGTTTCTCATTGTCTTATCCTCCTTCAACTTGAACTTCATTGTCATTGTCATCATCAGTGACATTATCACTGTCATCATTAATACCAGCACAAGTATTTTTCACATATTCTTCATCTTCAGTAAGTATTAGATAGCTTCATGATGCTTATGACAATTTCTTCCTTTGCATTTGTGATTTGATACCTTTGTCACATGACACCAAGGAATAAAAGCATTGATATCACAATGCAGCACTGATATATACATTACATTTCATCCAATGAAAACACCTAACAAATGTCATTCATAAATATTACGATTGTTGTAAAGTAAGTCTTCATTATAAAAGTCTTCCATGTAAGGATTGAAAATAATACTCTTTAGCACTCTTTTGATTGACATATTGTATTTAAGTAAGTATATGTGGTTTGATAAGTTGGCAACTTATCTAAAAAATGACCGACATTCTGCTTTAATTCAACATGGCTGATGCTAACCTCCAGGAGAATCACTTATTGTGCCTTCTCTGGTTAACATTTTCCATTGACATGAAATGGAAAGATTATATCGAATCAGTTACTAGGTCTGCTGTTAGGAAAATTGCCAAGTTTACTATTCCTCCATGCTTAGAATGTTGCTGCCACATATTGTCTCATGCTCCTGCTAAATATTTAGAGATCCTTGATAAAATCCAAAGAATAATCTGCAATGTCATTAGTTCTAACCTGGCATCTCAACTTCAGTCACTTTACCACTATCATAATGCAGCTTCCCTTTGCCTTTTCTATAAATATTTTCATAGTAAATGTTCTGATGAATTCTCCTCTATGGTATCTAGACTCTATGAATTTAAGTGCATTAGTAGAGTGGCAGCAAGATTTCATTTTTTTATGTTCATAATTGAACCATAATTTCTATGCTAACAGTTTCTTTTCTCTTACTCCTCACTTATGAAACTCTCTTCCAGCTTCTTGCTTTCCAGTTGGATTTTTGAAACTTTAAATGCAATGTCAATCATTATCTTCTGTCATCTTAAATTCTGTTCTCTTATTGTTCTCACTTCTTAATAATTCCCTTTATTTTTTTACCCTCAGTAACTCCCTGCATATTAGCAGCTCTGTTGCCTTGCTTCAGGTGAAATGATAAAAAAAAATGCATTTCCTAGTTTCCATGTGAAAGAATTACAGTTGAAAATGTATGGAAGATTAAGTTTAAAACCAAAAAGCAACTGATTCTAAGAAAATCCAAAGGTGTTAATAAGTTCATTTGAAGCAGGAACAATGCAAGCCAAAGTAAACTCCAAATCATACTGAGTATCTGCAACAATCTTATTTAATAAGTTATCAATAATTGCATTAAGTCTTCCATTTATGCCATTGCACCAATGACTTTCTGCTGATGTCATCACCTTCATATTAAAGGTCTCACCCAGTTCCTGCTATTTAGCAGGCTTTGAACAAAACCTAAATCTCTTACTCTCTTGTATCTGGTGAAGGGTGCAGAGGTCTCAATTTACAAAGTGTGTTAAGTGCAGTACATATTTAACTATATATTGATGATCTGTGAAGATACAAACCTAGCCTGAATAAAGTGCTACCAAGAAAAAAAAATCTATTGCAAATATTTCACCTGGTCGATTGGAATAACATTTTAAATTTCTTAATGCAGATCCATATATACACTAAAATATAATACAGAAGTCATATTCTGCAAACATCAAGACCCACACACATATATAAAACATATGTTAAATGTACAACACAAAAAAAAAAAAAATAAAATAAAACGAAGACCCATCTAATTTTATATGAAATATACAATATGTGAAAATTATCAAAATATACTGTTTTTGGAATTTATAACCCCAAAAAGTATATATTTATTCACCAAATATTTTTATGTATATATTTATTTTAATCTTTCAATAGAAAAAGGATTTTAAAATCAGTTAAACCACAAAACCCACATAGGTTTTATTTGAATTAACTAATTTTCACAAATTCTTATATTCTGATATGTCCCAGAAAGGGATATATTTGAACGAAGTAGCTAAGTGGTTTTGGCTACTATAACCAAGTCGAATATGGTAGCAATAATCAACTGGTATGCATCGTAGTTACAGGTAAGAAGTGTAGATCAATGGCGTAGTCCAATGGATGTCGTTATAGACTTAGCTCTCAGACTAAGGCTTTTGACTCTGTCGTACCTACACGTCCGTCGGTATTTATGACGGACACCATCCAATCATATTCCAGTGAGGGGAAACAGAGGTGTACGCATATTCCATTATATCATATTCACAATTACAGAATATACAATTTATTTTGCAATCATCTGAATGACCAAAACCTTTCAATTTTTCCAAAAGAATATCATCACAAGCTTCTTTCTTCAAATCTTCTATGTGCTGTGTCCCTTCAGTATCTTGGCGATCATAGCTCTCCACAATTTCCTGTCCTTCATAGTTCTTAATAAATTTTCTATCTTTCCTAATCCTGTCATCCATCTACACAAGCTCACTAAGTAGGTTATGTGTTGGTTTTCCCTATTCCTCTTGTCTTCAATATGTCCTGTGAGTATCAGATTTTTCAAGCCCTCTTTCCTCATTATGCACCTTAGAAATTGCAACTATCTCTTTTTAGTGTAAGTGTCTTTTTTGTTTCCATTTTCTCTAAAACTTCTTCATTACTTCTATGTTCAGTCCATGGTATTCTAAACATCCTTCTGTAGAACAATATTTCCATTAATTCAAGTCTCTTCATTTGTAAGGAGATTGATCAGCATTCATTGCTGTCTAGGAGGACTGATATTATAACAGTTCAGTACTAATTTGTAATGAAATTTTTCTATTTTTTAATACTTTGCTTTGCTTTTGGAAGGGATTTTTTACTATACCAATGCACCTTTGTACTTCAACATCACACCTTCTGCCCTTTGTTAAAACACTTCCCAGCTATTTAAATTATTGTACTTGTTTTATTTTGGCATCCCCAATTTGTTATTTGCATGTGGCAATATTTTGTTTGCTTACAACCATGCATTCTATCTTCTTGCAATTGATGCTTAGCCCTTTCTTTTTTCTTTTCTTCATCAGCTTCTGTTGGAGTTATTGTAGTTTCCTTTCTGTGTCTAATATCAACGCTGTGTCATCTGTCTATCAGAATTGATGCCAAGGATCCTATGCTAATGGTTAGCATAATTCTAACAAAGGAAAATGTATTTTATAATCAGTTGTAGTGTATTGGAATTTTTCGTTTTGACCAAGTAAACAAAATTTATGAAATATGTTACTTCATTATAAAATATCTGACCAAAAGACATATTAAAAGTGTAATTTATGAAGGAAAAAATGAATTTATATCTGTAAAAGTAACTGATACTTTGCACCTTATGTTATAAATTGTATCATATGATGATATCTATTTTTCAGCCCAAGTATAATGATTGGAAATTTACAGACATTGTTTTCTATTGTTTCCCTTGTTACATTAGGTAAAGTGGAAGGATTATATTGCTATCTATTTTTATCCTAAGAAAAAAAAGATGATCAAAATTATTCTTGAAATTTATTTCCATTTGTGAAGTATTTTTTTATTTGAAAATAAAATCAAATAAGAAATAAAAGAGGCTTATGAAGGAAATTTTAAATTAGAATTTTTTTTAGAAATTTAATATTTTCCAACATTGAAGGATTCAAAATTTGTTTTTTTCCTTATAAACAAATGGAAAAAACACAAGATGTAATTTATTCTTATTTTATATTTTTCTTATTTTTATATGTAATCTGTTTACACAAGAAATACAATTTTGTGATGTTAGGATTCAGAAACAACTTAAAGAAACAAAAAAAATAAAATTTTTCCATAAGTTGAGAGAATTTTTAATAATAAAAAATGATTTTAATTAAAAAAAACAGTAAAGTTATATTTTGTAATTTGTATTTTGATAGCGAATTTCCCCTTTCCTCAAATGTTTAAACATTTTGATCATAACAACTTTAGGTTTATTATAATAATGAATAAATGTTATAATAAATATAAATAAATTTATGTCTTCTCAGTGTGGAAAATTCACTTTGATTTTAGTATGTACATGAATTAGTGTCAGTTGAACAAAAAAATGGTGTTATATGTTTCCTCATTTGAATGGACCTTTTCAGGCTAATAAAGATTTTATTGATAGAATGAGATATATATATATATATATATATATATATATATATATATTCCTTTATTGATAGAATGATATATATATATATAATGGGATGAAACAGAATACAACAAATGTAAGTTAGAATTTGATTTTGTAGATATAGGCATATTTAACATTAAATACTGAAGACACAGGGTTGCTTAACTTTAAATTTAAAATTTTTTGGCACACAACATAACAATAATTACCAAGCTGACCTCAATCAATTTTCTACAACTTTTAGAAGGTGCAGGTGGTGTAATGGATAGCAACATGAAACAAGAAATTGGAAAGCTGAGTTTTTAAATTGCAGTCAGGTTTGTTACATGCAAATACACTTGGAAAAAGTATTAATCCATATCCCCCCTCCAGCTATATGTTAAATAGTAAGCCTTGTAAAAAATCATTGTTATTCCTCACCTAAAAAAACTGTTATGCAGTATTCACTCTCAAAAAAAAGAAGAAGAATTCTTACAATCCAAAATATGTTTTAACTTTAAAGAACCACAAAGGGTTGATAATCTGTAAAAAATAAATATATGTATGTATCAGGTCTCTCCAGAAAGCAACAAGTCATTTAATATTAATAAGACAATGGTCTACCTAGAACAATTCTGGTTTACTCCCTTTGTAATTACTCACATCTAACTAGTTACCAAGTTATATCAAGGCCACTGAACAAGTTCTTGTGATATTCAAAATTGTTGAAAACATTCTGGATACATTTCATATTTTCTAGAAAATAAATTGGGGAGAAATGGAATTATGCATAAATGGATAATATTTGACTCATTTAATATTTACTGATGACATTTCACTAATAGCAGAATCATTGGATGAATTCTAAGAGGTGTTAAATAACATTAATAGGGAAAGTTCAGAGCTAGGTTGAATATTTAGAGAAATAAAACAAATGTAATATACAAATATAATGTTCACCAAAATCCATATGAGTAGATGAAGAACTGAGAGGAATCTAAGAAGACATTTACTTAAGTCAGGTAATAATATTAAAAGATGACCATGAAGATAACATTAAAGGATGACTATGAAAGTGAAATAAAATTATGTATAATCATAGGATGGAAAGCATTAAATGAAACTGGAGATATTATGAATGCACCTTGTCAATTTGTATAAAACATGAAGTGCTTAATGAGTGTGCAATACCACCTGTGATGTATGGATGAAAAACATGGTGATTAAGAAAAATGCTTGGAAAAAACTTAGAAACATAAAAATCAAAGGAAAGAGCAAAAGACACAATAACTTTAACAGATAGAGACCAGCATGAATGAGAGAACAGACTGAGATAAGGGATGTTACAACAGGATTAAACACAAATAAGTTAACAGGACACAAGAAGAAAAGATAACAGATGGAATAAAAGGTTGCTTGATTGAGGTCAAGTGGGTTAAAAAAACAGGCAGATGGCTAGAAAGTGGATTTTGTTGCAATGATATCACCATTATAATTGAATGATTTGAAAAGGGCGTTAGCTTGATATCGTTATCAGAATATCTATTGTATAGGTATGTATCATGTATACAAATAAATTATGTTATCGTCGTTAGCCTGTGGACTTAGTGATGTCTTTGGATATCTGTGTGAGTGCATCTCTATAGTGACATGATGATGGCTACCCAGTTGTTGCACAAGGACAGCCATTAAATAAGCTGTTGAGAACAAAAAGTTTCTTTCCTCTGCCAACTGTCTTTATATTTATTCATAGTTTGTGTAAAACTATGTGGACACTTCACATCAGACAACCTTGCTCCAATGATAAGAACCTGTCAACATGATTGGAGTATCTACACTGCATACAATTTCTGTAGTCTAATGGTAAGACATTAGCATTAATGCCTAAATCATGTCACATTGACATGCCTGCCGTCATTATATTTACTAAGTGAATCTTGGTCTGTCACAAAATGAAGTATCATTTTTATTTTTTATTTTTTTTATTTTATTTTTGTTTTAATTTTTAACTTTTATTTTTAATTTTTTAATTGTTATTTATAATGCTAATTATGGCCTATTTTTAATATATCACTATTAAATATATATTCATCTTTTAATAAGAACAAGTAATCTCCCTTTAATTACATAATTAAAAAAAATTAAAATATGAATATTCCCCACTCAAATATGTAATTTTCTTTTTTTACATACATATATAAATATCCCTTATTTTAATTGAGTAATATAATTTTAAAATTTAAAAAAAACTATAATCCCAGCATAATATATAACTATGCCAATATTGTGATAACCAGATATATTATAATTTAAAATTGTGTAACGAGCACTTCATACTCAATATCTGAATATTGTGTCATGCATGAAACTCATGATATCGGTGAAGGATAATATGTATGTTTATTAATAAATATGGTGATGATTGCCACATCTTACTCAGATTAGAGCTGCCATCTCATTCTTTGCATCACTTGTAATGGCTTCTGTCTCATTTCGGAATGTGTGGCCCCTAAAGTGACTATTGAGATTAGCTTTTGATTTTATAGGTATCAGACTCATATGATAGATAAATTCTGTGTTCTTAATTGGGTTGATTAGATCTGCATGGCCTACAGCTCCTGTGTACCACTATGTGCCTTCTCAGTCCAGATTATGATCTGCAAACATTGTTGCCAAGTTTTGTTGGCAGGAAAATGAGGCAGGTTGGCATAGTTGACTGGCTTCAGGATGTTATGATGAACTTTTAGATGGTTTATATAACCTGACATTGACCATAGCATGTGTTAACACACACCTCATTTCCAAGACTGCATATTAGGTGGCAAACCAGCGTTAGTGCCACATTGATCTGAGCATGCCTGAGACATTCATCTTTAAAGATATTGCATTCATACCTTATAATATACCTTCACTCTGTATGGTTTGAAGTAAATTTTTTCCAATGAATGCACATCCATATGCAATTCATTCAGATTATCATTAAATCTCTTTCTGGGCTTTCCTGTCTTCACTTCTGCATAGAAAAATTGTTTGGGAATCCTCTTATCCCCCATCCTTGCAACATGTTCTGCCCATAGCATCTTTTTGAGGCTTATTCAATACTGTTCCATTCCATTTCTGGTGGAACGCAATGTCTAGAATCAAAGATATCCATTTGATTCTAAGTATGCATCTCGGCATTTTTGGTGGAATTGCTGAATCTATTTTATGTCTTTGGTATATTGTCCATGTTTCAGAAGAGTATAGCAGGGATGTTGAAACACAGCACATATATTCACACTTTCTTGATGGTTATGCTTCTATTCGAGCAAATGCTACTTTCCAATTTACCAAATGCAACACATTCCTTCTGAATGTGTGAAATAATCTCAGCATCCCAGGCACCGTCTTTGAATATTGTACTTCCAAGGCATGGGGAAGTGTCAATAACTTCCAACATGGTATTTTTCAAAAACATTGTTAGCTCTTTGTAGGGCACATCAGGTGGAGAAGTGAACATCACTTTTGCAATTGCCAATCTGAAATCCTCACAAGCAGTAGAGAAGTGATGCCTTATTAGTTGCAAATCTTCCACAGAAGGTGCTACAAAATATGCATTATCAGCATGCATCAAAACTTAAATCGGAGACTGAAAGTTTTTAGGTTTGGTATCAAACTTTCTGAGATTTATCACTCTTCCTGATGTTCTAAATCTCAAAGAGAATCCTGTCTCATAGTCCTTGAATGTATGCAATAAGATCACAAAATCAAGTCCCATGCATGCACATATATATATACATACATTCGTATATATGGGCACATGGCCGAGTGGTTAGAACATTCGCTTTCTGACCATGAGACCTGGGTTCAAAAATCACTGTGGCTGAATTGCCAGGAAGTAGACTTCCTGATGTTATCGATCTGTAGGGGGCAATCCCAGAGTGCGTCACCTTTGGAAAGTGCCTGAAAACCATACCATGGGTTGACCTTGTGAGTGAAATTGTGTAGATAGAACCCTTGGAGGCTGTTGATAGCTGTGCCAGCACAAAGTCACAAGTCATCATGACCAAGGGTTTGAGCATGTTGGCCTTGTTCAGATTGTTGATCACACTAGATAACACACTCTCTCCCAAAAACTGTAACTAAGGTCTGCCCAGCATAGTTGCAGTATAAACCACAGGTTGGCTCTGTGGGTGTTGAACAAACACAAAATGTGCCTGAGTGAGCGTCTGCAATAAGGATTAGCTAGCTGCCTTAATAGATGGATATCCTCGAATACGAGTGGCATGCTATTATTATACATTCATACAAATTAGAGATCTGAAAAAGAGCCAACATTGTTCAGATTATGGTATTGCTCAGTCTTCAAGAATACTTGGAAAGATAATAGAGATTTGGGGAGACTTGTTAACTGTCACTCTCTAAGAATAGCTATCAAACATCTTGTGTGAATATACAAATATTAATAATCTGAAAGATTTTAGTAAACAAATACAAGACTATAGGTTTATAAGTCTGTGAACGGAAATGAAATTGAATTTGATCTGAATGTTTTGATATATAATGTTTGAGGTGTGTAATCTCTGTAGAAGTAAAGTACATTTTTATTTTATGTTTTTGTTTTCCCAATACAAAGCCAAGAGCCACTCAAGGGAGAGTATTACTGAACAGAGTTGTTTTATGGACCTAAGAATTGTAGATTAGGAAGATAAGTAGGATAGATAACAGTTGGCCCTAGACTTGAAAAAGTTAAGATTGTAGTGGTCAAGGAAGCATATACTTGGGAATTTGTTTCACAAAGCAGTGGTTCTTGTGAAGAAACTGTGCAAACAGAATGTCCTTATTACCAATGGGATAAAAAAGGATATGATGATGTTTCACTCCTGTGTACATAGCATGGCAAGACTTAGCTGTAAATATTTGAACTTGTGGAACTAGGGAATATTGTTCCTCAGAACATTTCTATTTTAATTGTGATAAAGTAATGAGAGGTTTACAATGTTTAATCTGTAGGGAAAAGGATTTTAGGGAAATAATTGTCAACAAGGCTATGTAAATGCTTTTGAGCTCTGTTAAGTCTGGATGTTGACAAGGAAGGAGATTATACTGAAGAAAGATAAGTATTTGTTTTATAATATGTTTTTCATCATTAGATTATAGACTTAGTGATGTAGCATGTAGAGGATATAAACACATACATAATCCAATCATGACACTTCAATAAAACTGATATTTGAACAGAATTACAAGGGAATCCTGAAATATTTCCAAAAACCAACCAAATGACCAGACATAATTTTTTTTTTAAGGGATTCTTGGTCAGGCTGAAAAATTTTCAGCACTCCTTTGTATTAAGCTGTTATACCTGACGTACCTCTTCTATTATCAATAGACTCTCCCACACATAATAAGTAGTAGTAGTAGTAGTAGCGGTCACCAGTTGGGCTCAGTGGTGTTGAGTTGAGTGTGTCTGTCGGACATTGAAGTACCAACCATCACAACTAGATTGCTGCGTCATTAACTCTTATTTCAAGTTCCTAACATTTTGTACGTTGAACCTAATTTAGGATGACTTATTGAAATACAAGCCTCCACTGTGAAAACTACTCTACAACATTGGTGACGAGGGATTCGTAATTCACACGGGAAAAGAAAAATTTTTCATTTACTGTACAAAATAAGCTATCATAAATAAGTCCAGGTTTCTAGACAGAAAAATATTTCAAAAACTAGATGTTGACTCACACAGTGGATATAAAATGCAAACCTTTACCTCTGGATTGTAAACAAGTGGGACACCACTTACTATACCCCCAGCAGGTTACTATAAATATATCCCATTAAAACTTGTGTTTGCTGAAAATATTTGGCATAATAACATAGAAATTAATACAAAATAATAAAATAATAACACAAATTCAGTATTCTATTAATTTCACATCACACATCATATCCAGTAGCTGATACAATATACAGTCTCTACTTGTGTGTTGTAAGTTGTCTGTTATACAATTCATATTGAAAGTTATTGTGACTAGTGTCTCAATATACAGGTAAGTGGTGTAACCTTATGTAGCTTTGGGTACAGATTATTGTATACTGTAGTCTAACTTCATTTACTGGTAGGCCTAAGTTTTGGGCCACTTGTCGCCTACCATGTGTTTGGGGATTGGCCTATACTCAGAATTTTGAGCTAAAAATTTAGCAGTTGACTTGTACAAAACAATTTTTGGTATTTCATTACATGCCTAAATTTGTGGGATGATCAATTATCATTATTTATATTATTTACACTTTGACTATTGTTTTTATGCTTGTTGTTATTATAAGGAAGTTTTGTCTGCTGTGAGTCCTCTGGCCATCTTCAGATGCTTGTCAATCTAGTCAACTTTCAACAAGGCACAATTCTTAAAATGATGAAATAATAACAATTAAGATGAAGACCATAGTCTAGGTGTAAATAATTTAATTATTTCATTACATACTGCAATTATTCTTTATCACAACTGAATAAATCATAAAGAACTTAATACAGGACAAAAGCATTTCTCAAACACTGTATAGTAAAATCATTTTAGCCTGATAGAATAGGCAAAAATATCTTCTTCTATGTTCTGTGTCCCTTGAGGATGTTGGCAATCATGGCTTTCTACAATTTTCTGTTCTTTGTATCTCTTAATAAATTTTCTCTTTTTGTTATCTCTCCTAAACTTTGTTCTGCCATCCATTTATTCAAGTTTGTGAGGTAGGTTGTGCATTGTTTTCTGCTATCCCTCTTGCCTTCAATCTGCCCTATGAATATCGAATTTTCCAATCCCTTTTTCCTCATTAGGTGCACTAGAGATTTCAACTAAATGTTAAGTATAAGTGTCCTTTGAGTTTCCATTTTCTCTAAAACTTTGTCATTGCTCACATGTTCAGTCCATCAGCATCCTTTTGTAGAACCACATTTCTGTTGCATCAACTCTTTCCTTCATCTGTGAAGAGATTGTTCAGCATTCACTGCCAAATAAGAGAATTAATATTACATAACAGTTCAGTAGTTTTTTCTTTGTTTGTAAAGAAATTTTTTGTATTTCTTAATAATTTGCTTAGCTTTTGGGGGGTATCTTTTGTTATCCTAATGTGCTTTTGGATCTCTGTGTTATACTTTCCATTCTTGGTTAAAACACTTCCCAGATATTTAAAATGTTGTATTTGTTTGATTTTGGTATCTCCAATTTGTAATTTGCATGTTGGGCTGTTCCATTTGCTAACAACCATGCATTTTGTCGTCTTGTAATTGAACTAACTACATTTTCATTTCATCCATTATTTGATATTTGCTGTAAGTCTTGCAGAATAAAATTTGCTCATTCTTCACTCTCTGTCCTTTTTTTCAGCCATTAACATGGCTTCAGCAATTACTGACAGAAAAGCACTTGACAGTAAATAATGCAACTATCCTCTCATGTTTATTTCAACATGTCACTTTTATAAGATATTGTCACAACAAATGAGTATATACTTCTTCGGTACTTATTTTTGACAAAATAATAGAACTCTCATACAATATACTATATACATAGATAGCTATTTTTAAATAAGTTTTATATTCATTGTGTAAACAATCTATCATAAAAAAAAAATTTCATTTTATCTAAATCTTCAAAATAAAAATAATTTCTTCTCTGTATGATTACTTCTAATGAAAAATTAATGATCATTTTGTTTATTAGAGCAACACTTATTGTAATGATATTTTTTTTTAATTTTATTGTTTATATATTATAATATTTGTATAAATTGGCATTAGATATAAATATTAAGAAATTTCAATAACTACTTTCACCTTTAAAAAAAACATGACGTATTTGATTTGTGTATATACTTGCATATCTCAATTTCTTCTGAACATCTGTAATGGCTGGTTGTTCCGTGTTACTTACTAATTTCTTTTGGAATAGGAATTGTTACCAATGTCTGAAAGGAAAAAAGACAACAGGAAATTGACAGTAATTTAAAAAGAAAAGAAATAACAAATTTACTTATCACCATTATGTAAATATGTCAGTGATTGAGGTCAGAACAATATTCATGTCAGTTCAAACTGCAAGTCTCTATGATGATCTGGTAAGAATTCAGTTCAAAACATTTGTCATTTATGCACAGGTTTGTGTGTATCTATTTACTGATCAGGGTGGATCAGTGGTTGAAGACATCTTTGTTTGAATCTAGCCAAAATGTGTCACTATAAGTTCTCAGCAAAACTGATTATTATCAATTTGAATAATCTTTATAGAATAGCAAAGTGGATCCCAGACATGCAAAGTTAGCTCCTGCCAGAAATACTGATTGGAATGTGTGTGTTGTGCTGAAATGGAGTTGCTTTGATTAATAGGTAGATAGGATTTTCAAAATATATCTTTCTTTAAGGCTGAAAGTACCCAAATTTTACACCTAACATTTAAGAAGCATCTGAATGCACCTGCAATCAATGAGCACTGTATTTCAGTATGCAACATTAACACTCATTATATAATTGCCTAAAGGTACTGGAAATCTACAACTTTTACAAAGTTGTAGACTTTTCAAACCGTATCTCATAACCAGTAATACCAAGTAAGCTAAATTTTGTATCATTGAAAGAGAAATCAGTTTACTGTCATATAAAATGAGCATCCTTCTTTATGTGCTGTGTCCTCTGATGATTTAAGCAATCATGACTCTCCACAATTTCTTTTCCTTTGCAGTTTGTAATAGATTTTACCTTTTCATTATTTCTCCTAAACTGTGTTTCGCCATACATTTGCATAAGCTCGTTAAGTAAGTTATGTGCTGCTTTCCTCTGTTCCACTTGCTCTCAATCAATCCTGAGATTATATTTTTTTAACCCCTCCTTCCTCATCATGCACCCCAGAAATTTCAACTGTCTCCGTATAAGTGTCCGTTTTGTTTCCATTTTCTCTAAAACCTCATCCTTGCTCACATATTTGGTCCATGTTATCCTCAGCATTCTTCTGTAGAACCATATTTTTGTTGTATCAAGTCTCTTCTTTGTCCTTGATGAGATTGTACAGCATTCACTGCCATATATCAAATAACAGTTCAGTATTCTTTGCTTTGTTTCTAATGAAGTTTTTATGTCTCTTAATAATCTGCTTAGCTTTTGGAATGCATCCCAATGTGTCTTCAGATTTAAGTGCACAGAGTTAAAAATCATTTATATTGTTGTATGTGGGATGATTTCTTTTCTGCTCCTCAGCTTCTATTCTACAGATGCAATATTGCAAGCTTGTTGTTACTTTATCACTTCCATGCCATTCTTTAGTGCCACCAGCTTAGACCTTTGCAGCCAAGACCTGCATGGCTAGGTCCAAATGTTGAATCACCCTTATCCCCAACATATTCCTTTGGTAAGAATTATTGACCATCTTGGACCTTTGTGCATGCATAAAACAAAGTGTCAAAAGGAGATTTTTTGCCTTGACACTGCCATTATTTTAACTACATTGATGCATCGGCCATGTTTATTGTTTTAAAAGGAGATGGTTGAAAATGTAATGAAACATAAAACATATGATTAAAGTGAGTTTGTACAGTTTTTTGTTCTTGAGAATTTACAATAAAAATATTAAACACCATTTATTTGATTGTTTATTTGCAAGACTAATTTTATATTTACAACATTCTATAAAACTAATACAGTGCAATATTTATCATATACCAATTTATAAAGAAATAAATATGAAAACAATTTGTAATTTATAAACATTTACTAAATTATTAAAATATATGAAGGAAATCTTTATTATTTATAATATTTTATAAAATTCGACTCAGTTGGCAATTAACCAATGTTTTGCCAATCATTCCTATAAACATTATAACAAATAGTGTAAATAAACAATCTAATAAATAGTGTTTATTATTTTTTATGTCAATTCTCAAGAACAAAGAAAATGTATAAATTGGTCTTCATATATTTAGATTTTATTTAAATTCTAATCATCCCATTTTAAAACCATAAACATTGCCGAAGAGTGAAAGTACTTAAAATAATAGCAGTGTCAAGGGAAAAATTTCCATTTTTCTCCACTTTTTGTGGGCATCAAGGCCAAAAATTGCTAAAGTATCTTCCAATTAGAAAATTTCTTCTCAAGAACTGCTCTATTGTGGAACAGACTCCCATGCAAATGCTTCCCCAAATACTACAATCTCAACCTTTTCAAGTCTAGAGTCAGTTATTATTTATCTTCCATATGCTTATAATATTCACTTCCTACTTCCCCTCTTTTATATCACACACCTTATTCAGTAACTCCCTATCTTGTATTGGATGAACTTTAGATAAAAAAATTTACATATTCAGATGTTTTAACAATTCATTCAAAATTCCAGATATTTAACAGTTGAAATCTTTTAAGGGCTGATAGTTTTAGAACTGCTTGTGATCTTCAAAAAGTATCAACATTGCATAGAAATTATGATTAACTATTCCATATAACAGTATTTCAGCAAGTGTAGTATCTACAGTGTGTATAAAAATATATTACTGTATGCAGGAATCAAAAGTAAATAGCATTTTTATTTGGTTATAATTTCTACTAAATTGTATCTTGTTATGCAGTCAAGAAAAGCATCACACCAAATGAACAAACTATTCTTGTATTTCTCTTAAAGACGGTTGTTACATTCAATCACATTATTTCCAGAGAAATCCTGTTACATCTGGTGACAGGCAGAGGATTGGGAAAAGACATTTCATTAGGTATCTACACACTCCATTTCTTCAGAATGGGTGCATTTTCCAAGTGAAACACAAGAGAATTGATGAGGCCTGAAGCACGAGAAACCACCTGCCTTTCACAGATATCTGCCATTGCTTACTTTTCTTGCTCTTCTTTGTTTAGCTTTCAAGTTGTCAGGCTCATACATTTTTAGACTTGTATACACAATGCTAACAAATTATATAACAGCAGTTAAGAAGTGAAGCTGGAGAAAGATTTTGCTATTGTTAGCCATGTTTAATTTTTTCTGACATTGTCAGTTGTCGATTGTATACCACATATGGAAAACAATGGACACACATAAAAAACTGCCCAGGAAGTATCCAGCTATTGAACATTAATTAAAAAAATAGCTGACCTTGCACACTAGAGCCTTAGTTCACTTCAAATTACTTACATTAGGACCTTGTAAACTTATCTCAGCATCCTTTATATGTCTTGTGGATTTGAATCAACCCACAACAAAGAAAAAGGTGAGAAAGGTTTTTAAATATAAAAATATGAAATATTTTTATTTTTATGTTTTTACAACTAAATTTTTCCCAGTGTGCATCAGTGTTAAAGTTCCTTGTTTGTAGCTGTTTGTTAAGATGAAAAAAAAATGTGATTTTTTTCTATCTGTATATAAGATAAAGAGGTAGAAAGTGCCACATATCTTGGCGAAGAAGTGTGTTGAATGTCATGTAGCTTGGTGAGGAAGAGTGTTGAATGTCACATAGCTTGGTGAGGAAGAGTGTTGAATGTCACATAGCTTGGTGAGGAAGAATGTTGAATGTCATATAGCTTGGTGAGGAAGAGTGTTGAATGTCACATAGCTTGGTGAGGAAGAGTGTTGAATGTCACATAGCTTGGTGAGGAAGAGTGTTGAATGTCACATAGCTTGGTGAGGAAGAGTGTTGAATGTCACATAGCTTGGTGAGGAAGAGTGTTGAATGTCACATAGCTTGGTGAGGAAGAGTGTTGAATGTCACATAGAAGCTTGGTGAAGAAAAGTGTACATATCATATAGCTTGTTGATGAAGGCTGTTGAATGCTTAAGGGAATCTCTTTGAAACCGTGCACATTATATGTTGTCATTACTTCACCTTAATGGCTTGTCTGGTCTAGTGACTTTGCTTATATACTCTTCAAAGAGATCATAAAGTATATTTTTAATATCAGTGGGAATGCAATCCATTGGTTGAAAATGTTAAATATTGATTTTCAAATGATTAATTTATTAAACCAGATGGGTGCATGGATCCACTGGCTCAGAAACCATTTTTTGTCATTTGATGATTGACTGTCTTGGTGTTTATTTCTGTCTTCATGCCACATATATTTCAAATATCTGCCAAGTTCACCTTTGGGATTACCATCAATATCTTTAGTACATTCTTCTTTCAGTTTGAAATTTGATATTTGGTCATTTGATCAATCATTGGTGAAATGGATGATGCCAATAACTTTCCAACATCCACCTCATAAGTTTATTCAAGTATTTAGTTTGGGGATTCAGCAACAGCTTTGTGCTGTCTACTAATTTGTTAGTCTCTGTCTACTTATATAGAGTGGTTTGGAAATTATTCAGCCATCTATTACTAATAAAAACAATTGCATTATTGAGGGCATTTTTTTAGGGCAGAGGTATCTTTGTCCCCTCCAAAATATCTGACAAACTTATCCCAGCATCTTTGATTTTTCAAAAGTCTGATTTGGGATCACTATCAGTTTCTTTATTATTTTCTCCTTAATCTAATCCATTGGCTGAAAGATCCTCTCTTTCAACAAATATAACTGACAGGAGTCACAAGGACTGTTTGATGGGGTTGTCCAACCTGTGTGATTTTTCATTATGCCTGAAAACTCTGCACAAGACTTTTCTGATCTACTTCAGTCACTGTGAATACAGTAGTAACTCTCACTGCATTAATGTTGACTGTGTAAACCCATGATAGAGTGTTTCTGCATGTGCCGTAAGGTTCTCTTTGATTAGTTGCCAGTTACATCAAGATCTTGTAACCAGTTCTCTATATTCAAAATGAGTGGCTACTTTCTAAACTGACTTAATACTGTCAAATCCTTTTGATACCCAACAACACTTATTCCTTTGAAATTTTAATGAACGTTTCAGAATTAAAAGAAATGAGAAGCCTTATCAATAACTGACTTTCCAGTTTACTATTTCATGTGCCTTACTTTCTTTAGCAGCAAGATTGATTTGCAATGAAAAGGGAGATTGACAAAACAATTACTGTCATGCTGATGTCAACTAAAAACTCATCAGCCTAAACTGAGGGCAATATAATAGACTAGCCTTGTGTCAATGAAATGACATTGGTAGGATCTATGAAAAATATGAGAAAATATGTCACTTTATAATTATGCATGATAATTTTCAAAAAGTATGGCTGACATAATGACAGTAAACAATAATAATCTCAACCATGGATATAAACCTGTTTAAGAATTTGAGCATATTATGCAGAAGAAATATAAAAACTCATTTGTTTTCTGTGTTATTCAAGAGTGTCCTTATTTCAAAACAATATAATCCTGGGACAAAAAGCATGTCGAAAGAGGAAAGTTGTTAAGTTTTTGTGTGTGAGTGAAGGAGAAACTATTAAAATGTCACTTTCTATATGTATGGATTCAAATACACTTATCTCTGTCTATGGGAAGTCATTCTCATATATCCACACACACACACACACACACACACACACACACACATATATATATATATAGGTAGCATATCTTCATTCATGCATGTTTGGTTGAATAAACTGGACATATGTCTATTTATTGCAGGTTAAGTATTTTAAAACAATAATAAAAAAATATAAATTAAGTTACCTCCCTTAGATGCATATTATTCTTAACTGTTAAGTTTTAAATTGACTATAATGGACCATGTTCATACATGTTCATAATTACAACAGAAAAGGTTTCATGCATATTACAAAAAAAAAAACCTCATACCTATCAATTACATTAATTTTTTTTGTCTTAGAAATTTACCCTGAAAATGATCTTAGATGAGATTGAAAGTACTTTTGAGGGTAAAAGAAATGAAAATAACTATGGCTCTTCCTTATTGAGTGTAATAACAACAATAAGAAATTGATAAATTTGAGAGGATTAAAATAAAAATAAATAGACATATTTCTAGATTATTCAACCAAACATGCTTGCATATTATATATATATATATATATATATAATTAGAATTAATACAAGTAAAAGTTATGTCAGCTGATTGATGTTACCTTCAGAATCCCAACTCCATCCAGAGTTTTCATAGATGGGCCCTCCAGGAATCACTCCATCCATGTGTGAGGGAGGGTCAGCAATTGCCAATTTATACTTTTTGATTTTTTCCTTTATATATGCACTTTTCATTGCTACAAGTTTTTGTTTTTTCTTTCCTAGTGAATGTATGTATGCATATGTGTATATATATATATATATATATATATATATATATATATATATATATACACACACACACACACACACACAGAGTGCAGAACAGATAAATCCAAATTTTTTGTGGCAACAGTGCTGTCACATCACAGTGTAGTGAGGTTTCAAGAGTTGCCATTAGAAAGTACTACATCTCAGTAGTTCCCTCACCATTGACTGAATAGGTGCATCGTAATTGATATTGTCTTCAGAAAATAGACTGGAAGTGATTTTTTTTTTTTTACAGTAAGGTTCATCCTGTAAAAGGCTTGGGGACCACTTGAGGTAGATGATTACATTAAGAGGCTTTTTATGCAGATAGGAGAGGAAGATAATGGCTAACCCTAGACTTCAACAGATTAAGATTGTAATGATTGGGGAAACATCCCCTTAGGAGTTGGTTACACAGAGCAGTGATTCATGGGAAGAAGCTGTTTGAGTGGAACTTACTTCTCATTAATGGAATACAGAGGGAATGTGGATAGTTTGCTAAAATGTGCCTAGCATGGTGGGTCCTAGTCATGAAGGTTAGAACTGGTAGAATCAAAGAATGTAATTTGTCCAAACATTTTCATGGTAGTAGATGTAAAGCAGCAAGAGGCTTACCACAATCTGTGTGAGAAAGAGGTCGGAGGGTGGAAAATAATTTGTCACCCACAAGAACTTGGAGATGCTTTTGGACTCTTTTGAAAAATGGTGACTGGGCAGCTCCTGCCTAAATATGGTGAAGGTACTCCATTTTAGGCTTTATATGGCTCTTTTAAAGGTAAAGAATAAATAGCATGCAGAGTCTTTTGGATTGTATGTATGAGTTTGTCTTGAGGTCAGGTGTGAGTTTAAGGTTCAATAGTCTCTCAGGGCATGGAGCCTCCCTGAGGGTGCATTCATCCATTGTGACTGGTAGTAGTTCATGGTATAGTTCATTAGTGCTAGAAAAGACAGTAAGCTGTAAAGAGCAATAAATGCTTCCATCTTGAAAGGACACAGTTCAGGAGGAGAAAGATGTTGATATTCAGTTCTCTTTGATTTTGCCTCCATCCTTTATTTTATACATGTGTTTGTGAGCTGAATGAATGCTAGTGAATAAATTTGACAATACATCAAGGAAAAAAAAACAATTTTAAGAATTTTTTCCCAATATTTAATTTTTTTCTCTATAGGATAAGAATAGTTAAATAAAACACATCTGGACATAACAGACGTTATTATTCATTTAAGAAAAAGCTTGGAAACTCTTTTAGAGCAGCTTCCAAAGTCCTGAAGATTGACCTCAAACTAGAGTAGTTAGCATTAAATAGAACAACCTTAAAATCAAAATATTAACCTAAGTCATCTTCTTAGTCTCATCAGATCTAGGCTCACATGGCATCTGACATTCAAAACTGTCAGCAGGAAATAACCATCTTATTAGATCAATGATTAAAAATGGCTTCAAACAAAGAAGACAATCCTTCATCAGATCTTATAGACTGAGGCTACACAATCACAAAGGACTTCACCAAATAGCAAAGACAATATCACTTGAAGATTTCCAAAAGCAGCAACAACTAAAATGTATAGCACTTGTAATTTGAAGGGAAAATAAAGATGTAATTCAGATTTTGAATTCTACACTACCTTAAACAAAAGGTTAGGAAGGAAATTCTCATCAGTACTAGAAAGCATGATAACAGTGAATTTGAGAAGCTTATTTTCTAGAATGACCAATTTAAGGGAAAGTTTTTATAAATTTCAACTAACAATAATGCTAACTGGTCAATGAATGCCATGTTTCCTATATAGAAATGGATAATAATACCATTAATTTCTTCACATTTACTCAGTTCTTCTGCAAATAAGAGGAATTCACTTCAAACAAGAAACAAAATCTAAAACTCATTTAGGTTTTTTAGTGATTATTAAGGAAGTAATTATGCACATTATTTAATTTAAGAATTAATCAGTGTCAAATTAAGAATGGAAAATGTAAAGATAGTGAAAATTTAAACTTTATTTAATAATTTCTCATTTGAATCACAAAACCCTTTTTAAAAGATTTTTTCATTATTATTTCAGCATGCTAAATAACACAAATTGACCTGCTTTAAATTCATAGCACTTTCTCTGAGGAGACATGCCCACCTTTTTTTAATAAAAAAAATCACCAAAGTGAAAGTTACCAGATTAAAATATTTGCTCATTTTAACATACCACTGTTGGCAAAAATGTTATGAATAAAATTTCTTAATTCTATGCATCAGTGCCTGTAGGAAGTGATGTCAGTGGGCACCTCATATCTTGAACCCAGGCACCATAGGAGACCCAAATTTTTTTAGGGTTTTAGAAAATAAAATTTTGTTAGAAACAAAGAAAAGAGTACAGAACTGTTATGTGATATCTGTCCTTCTGTATGGCATTGAATGCTGGACAGTCTCCTCAAAAATGAACAAGAGACTTGAAGCAAAAGAAACATGGTTCTACAGAAAGATGCTGAGAATACCATGAACCAAACATGTGAACGACAACAAGGTTTCAGAGAACATGGAAACAAAAAGGAAACTTATACTTAACATCAAGCAGAGGCACTTGAAATTTCTGGGACAGATAAGGAAGAAGGAGGGCTTGGAAAACTTGATACTTACAGGACAGACAGAGGGAAAGAGGGACAGATGAAAGTAGTGTGTAACATTCTTGATGACCTTGAGTAAAAGGATAGTAGAACAAGGTTTGAGAGAAATAACAAAAAGATAAAACTTATTAAGAACTACAGGGAACAGGAAGATGTGGAGTGCCATGATCATCTATGTCTTGAAGGGACACAGCACATAAAAGAAGAATATATTGAAGACTAGCATTGAACATTTGTGAAGAATATTTTCTGGCTGTCTGATAAAACATGTTCCGGTATATTCAATCATCCATTACATGTTTTTGTTGCATGAATTATTTACCACTTCAGTAGTGATAAAAAAATAAACATGCCTAAGTCCCATTGTTCTGCGTTGAAAGTGACATTGGTTGCTGTCAAGAGAAATGAAGTTCAGCTGTCAACTCTGGAGCAGCTTTCCTTCTATTTCTTTTACTCTCAATAATTAAGTGTTTATCTTCAGCAACAGTTGTCACTTCTGGTACTCAAGATCTTTTTCTGTCAACATTTGCACCAGTTTCTAACTGCCTTTGTAACTATTATTGCACCTCATGTCTTGAAATCTTCAACTTGTAGAGGATTTATAACTCTGAGAAAATTATTATATATCTCCTTACACACACACACACACATATATATATATATCTATATATATAAATATGAGAAACAGATGTGGAAACAACAAAATGAGTATTATTTAGTATCTAGTTGTTATGCAGTTTTGAAGGCATGAGAGACAGTAATATTGAATAAAATTGAAAATTTGGGGTCAGATAAAGATCAAATGTAGATTGGAATCTGACAAAAGGATGATATAAAAAAGTAAGTAAAGTGTATACAGTCTTTCATGAATATTTTTATAGATGTCCATAATGAGTGTCCAGATAATTTAGTTGGAAAATAAAGAAGTATTTGTGATTTTTGTATCTCAAATTTTTGTTGATTTCTTAAAGATAAATGTTACTATTATAGCCTGAAAAAGGAAAAGGAGCCAAAATTTTCATTGACCTACCTGCTGACGGACTGTCTATGTTGACTGTCTATCCAATAGTAAAAATGTCATTTGTTTGTCTGTGTAGAGGAGAAAAGAGGAGTTGATTTCCATTGGTTTAGAATGAGCAAATTAATGATAATTATAATTGTTATAATTATTTTATTGTAATTATTTTTGACACTATAATTAATTTTTATTTATTTATTTTTCATGGACACAACACAGTGACAGTATAATTCATTTTTTATTAATGTATTTCTCTATGGACACAACAAATTTCTTGCCAGTTTGACTTTGAGAGTAGCCATTGAATAAAATTTAAATTTTTGCCTGTACCTCAATTCTTCACTGTTTTGCTTTTGCAATTTTGTGCAAATTACTTCAGAATTAAAATGTAAATTAAAAAAACTATGAAAACCATGGCACAATTGTGCTACATATGTTTTGTTTACAACTTTAGTCAGTGCTGAGATAATATTTAGAATTTGTATTAACATTTAACTTCAAAAGTTTGGTAATCTCAAAAAATCTACTAAAGAGTCAATGGTGAAAACAAAATATAATGTCTCTCATTTAAAATATTCATAATTTAACAAATTGTATTGCAGATAGGCAAATCCAAATTTGAACTTTTTGGTGGAGGAGCTTGGAGAAAGACTGAAAAATAAAAACAAATACACTAGAATTACTGAAATTTTATCTTTTACTTTAGAAATCTACAAAAATATCTCATCTAAAGGTTTTTTTTAAAAGAAATGTAGGGTTGCCCCAAACTTTTTGCCTCTAGTGTATATTATCACTTTGTGTTTAAATCTTACAACTGTCATAAAGCCTGCAATAATCCTGTGGTATTATTATTATTTTTTTTTGCACACATTCATGTATATTCAGTCACACCTTACATGTTATTGTTGCATTATTATTATTATTTTTATTTTCTTTGATTTCTGGCATTTACACATTTCTTTCCAGGTCCCGCCTAGGGATCTAAGGTTAGAAATGGCGTCATGACACTTTCCACTGACAAAAAAAAAAAAAAAAAAAATTAAATTACATAGATAAAGCCCTTCGTAAGGCGTGGGCTGTACTTGTCAGAACAATTTTTTGTATCTCCTTGAGGCATGGACTTCCAGGAATCCCTTCAATTAGTCTACTGTAATCTTTTCCAACCAGTCCTAGGGCTCCAACTACAACAGGGATTGTTGATGTTCCCATATGCCACATTATTATTATTATTATTATTATTTACCCCTTCAGTAATGATAAAAATATAACATATCAATCAGGAATATGTGATTTCAATCATTTAATTCTTTGCTGTATTTCTTTAGGATGTGGATGATCATGACTCTTCATGACTTCCTATTCTTTATAGCTCTTTTCCCCCCCTGTTTTTGTTTACTCATCTATTTACAGAAGCTCATTAGGTAGCTTACTCACTGTTTCCCTCTACTCCTCTTGCCTCAGCTTAAGGCTACATCATGTTGAAATACCAGTTTCTGTACAATCACTGTTATATAACATTGAGACTAGTCAGTACCTAGATGGGTGACCGCTGGAGAATACCAGGTGCTGAAAGCTTGGATGAGTGGGTGGTGTAATGGATAATGGCTCAAAATTGTTAATTGGCAAACTGAGTTTCAGTTCTTGTTGAGTTTGTTATATTCCCTTACATGCAAATATCCTTGGGGAAAAGGTAAGACTCCACTGCTTCTCCTTCAAGGCTTCTATCACTAAATCACTATTATCTAGAAAAAATTCTTCCAATCTAAAAAAATTTTCTGGCTTTAAATAACGTGAAAAGTGCTGTAGAAAACAAATCAATAAATCCTCTTGCCTTTAAAAGGTTCTCTGAGTGTCAAACTCTGCCAGTCTTCTTTTCTCATTTTTTAATGATATAAAGTTCATGTATCTTTCTGATTCATAGTACAAGTGTACTTTCTGTTCCAATTTTTCTTAAAACTTCCACATTGCTCACATGCATCACCCATGGTATTCTCAATATCTGTCTGTAGAACAATATTTTTGATGCTTCAAGTCTATTCTTTATCTGTGAGGAGATTGTCCAGTATTTACATTGGAGGATTGATATTACATAGCAGCTCAGCATTCTCTGTTTCTAATAAAATACCTCTGCTGTTTTTTTTATTTGGAGTTTTCCTTAAAGTCAGTAGTGTTTTGGTTTATATTTTAAAACTTAGCTTTGATATCAAGAAAAGAGACTAATTTTGAATAGTAATCAATCTCATTATACCATTCCAGTAAGTATCTGACTTCCTCTGCTATACTTTATCTTTACAAGAGCCAGATCAGACGAAAAATGGAGTATCACTGCCATATCTAGGTTAGAGCTGACCAGTTCTCTCTTGCCTGTTGTGATAGAATTCAAAAGAATTGTAACCTAGGGAAGATTACTGAATAGAATAATCACACAAACAATAATACTTAGGACAAGAACAACACATACAAGATTTGCCAGCAGCACATAGAAATTGTAGTCAACTGCTAGAGGTGAGTCAAGTGAATTCCACAATGAATCTCCAACTGCAGACCAACATACAGTATTTACTACTGTATTTACATGAATGGGGACGTACTCATTCTGTAGGTATGCTACAACAAGAATCTATACAGTCTTGTGGGTGATGAATTATTCTCTATCCTACAAACCTTTTCCCACTGATGAAGTGTTGCAAGCCTCTCACTGCTGTATCATTATTCCCATAACAAGTGTTCTGACAAGATACATTCTTTAGTCCTACTACCACTGACCTTGACACCTGGGACCCACCATCCTATGTACACTAGGCTGAATTATCCCATTCTTTTCCTATTTCTATAGTAAGAAGTAAGATCTATTTGGACAGTTTCTTAAAGTCTAGTGCTAACCATTACCTTGCCTGCATAGCCCTATGAGCTTCACTTCTTACTCTTTCTTACATTCATTCAACATGACAGAATAACCCTCTGCCTTGAGTGGCTCTTGGAATTTGTGTTAGGTGAACATTAGAATATAATAAAAAAAAAATAATTTATTACAGGTATTAAATTCTGATTGATTGCTTGTCTGAAGAAAAGTTTAGAATTATAAACATAATATTACAGACATTCATTTATTATAAATCAAATGTATAAGTCTCAACTTGACTCTTGGAAAATCAAGTTTTGCTGTATTTTGTATGCTGCTACATCAGAAATTCCATAGCATAGCAACTATTCATTATACTTTTAGCGCACTATCAATATTAATTAAACATAAAATGAAATATTTAGCATAAAATTCATATCAGATTACTGATCCACTCTCATCTATGAGTGTAGTGTATTTTTAATAAGTTTATAGAAATATAATATTATGTTCAAAGCTTTTTATTTATTTATTTAAAAACTGACTCTTGTTAGATACATGTATCTTCAAAAAAAAGCACTGACATGCTTCCATTGAAATGTATGGAAATGTAACATAAAAAATTATGCGTTTTTATAAATTTCTAATATTTTTTGATTGGAATTTTTTTTAAATATTTCAAAGTGTTTAGTGTTTTTGTTCCAGGTGAAATCATGTTCAACATGAGCTAAGAGGAAAGTAAAATATAGTTTGAGAAGAAAAATTTGGAAAATCTGTTATATTTTTTATTTTGAAACAATAAAAACCCTGCTTTCTTATATTAATTAAAATACATTGGTCTAATAATTAGTTGCTTTTATGGTACTCGTCTCATTAGAACGTGTATGGTTGAGTGAAAAAGAATTTTTTCTGAAAGCCAAAACCAGAAAGATTAGAGTATGCAAAGATAATTCAGTAAAAGTGAGACATGGAGACTGAAATTTAAAAGGTTAAATCTCAAAAATTCTTTTTTTAAATTTACAAAAATCCCAAAAGAATTACTAAGTACACAGGAATCAAATTAAAAGGTTGTTATTTTTTGCTTTTGATAGCCTCTTCAACTGTGGTTGAATTTTAATCAAATGTTAAAGATAGTTTTTCTTTAATTAAAACTGAAAAAGGTGATTTTTCATTCATTACACGTTGGTAAAATCTGTCATAACTAATATAGGGAAATGTCAAGGTATGTTGCTGCAATTGATAAAGGTGTAGAAAAAAGTGTAGCCTCTCAGAATTCCTGGTTCTTAGAATAAAAACTCACCAATTATTTTGTGCAAACATCTGCTAAGTTGGCTCTCTGTGCCGTGCCAGGAAATTTTTCTCCCCGGAATCGATACTTCAAATATACAAATCAACCATTCGCCCTTGCATGGAGTATTGCTGCCATATATGGTCTGGTGCACCTTCTGTTTACCTCGGAGTTCTTGACAAGATCCAGAGGCGGATATGTAATATAATTGGCCCTGATCTGGTATCTCATCTACAGTTGCTCTCTCACAGACGCGTTGTCACCTCTTTCTGTCTTTTTTACAAATACTTTCATGGTAATTGCTCCGATGAGCTGCTTTCACTGGTTCCCAGACTTCATGAATTCAAGTGCCCTACGAGGCTGGCATCCCGCTCTCACCCTTTCACTGTAGAAACTTTTAAATGTAGCCGTCTCTTCTACTCCAATAGCTTCATACCTCACACCTCTCGGCTGTGGAACACCCTCCCCTATTACTGTTTCCCTGAAAGCTATAATCTCCAACTATTCAAATGTAATGTCAACCGACATCTCCAGTTACCTTGATCTACCCACTATCCTTCTCCTCATCCTTTCTTCTATCACTCCTATCTGCTCTCACTCCAAATCTTCTGCAACTCCCTGCATCCTAGTGGCTTCCCGCCTTGCTCGAGGCGTAATGCTTAAAAAAAAAAGAAAAAAAGTTGCCATGTAAATTGAACTGATATTCCTGTTGAGTATATTTCAAAGACAGGATATTAAAGTATCATCATAAAGATTACATTAATAAATTAATCCTAAGTATTATTAAAGGTGATGTTGAAATAGACAAGCAGTGGAAGCACATAATATTAAAAGTATTACTATATTTACTTTAAAAGGCTGTTGGCTGTTAAAAATGAAAACCATCCAGCAACTCCTGCAGCCAAGCTGGCCTCAAATGTAATGCCCTATATTCCTTTAAATATTGTCAGTATGGCTGAGGGGGGTCCATGTAGTTTGGGCAGCATACAGCCACCATACACTCTGGAGACGTTTTGACACCTGGTGAGCACACAAGATGTCTTTGACAGTGGAAGGGATCACTGTATCTCATAGGTTAACTCAAGTACATTGACTCTGGTAACTGAAAACATCTAGCAGACAACTGCAGCAGTTGGCACCATGCTGTTTAAGAAGGAGTCATGAAGTGAGAGCAAAATCTTAATCAACAGTTGGAGATTAGAAACAAATGCAGTGAGCAGAGAAAGCAATTTCAGATCTTCATTAACAGTAGCAACAACTAAAATGGATAGCAAAAATAACTCAAAGAAAAAATAATGACATTAGCAAGATGTTAACGATTCTCATTATTTCAAATAAAAGGTTAAGAAAGGAACCTCCATAAATACTGAAAAAAAAAACAATAATAGCAGCTGGACTCAAGAAACCTATTTTCCTGAAAAATTGTTTTAAGAGAAAGATTTTATAAATTTCGACCAAAGACACTATTGGCTACTTGGTCATTGAATGCCAGATGTTTCCTTGTAGGGAAACGGCTAATATTAACATTATGGCTTCATTTTCAGAAGAGGCTACCATGCAAAGATTGGACCCTTCAAGCTACTCCAAAAGCACTGAATTTTTGCCATGCAGGGTTTTACCATTCACACATGTTCAATGGAATTCTACTTTATTCCTAACACTGCCTTGACTGCTGGTACTGATGTTTCTGAAGGAAAATTCAAACAAAAATATTTGTTCTTATGAAAGTTATTTAAATAAAACAGGATCTGCTATAAATATTTGTACATTTCTTCACTGGTTTCTTGTCTCACTAATACTTTTTGATTTGTATTTATGCTACAACATTTTGTCCTTTTAGAAATTTGTAGCCTGCTTACCAAGTTGGTACAGGATGTTAAGACCAAATATGTAATCATAAAAATTACTATGTAGTATTTGAGAGATTTTATCAATGGGGTACAGATCCTAAGTTTTCTTCAGTTATGATGAATGGTGGCACTCTCAATATTGTTCCATTCTTTGTTTATTGCATCTCAATTTCACTGTAAACCTCAAAATAAAAAATGTTATATATACAGTCCATTGCTAAAGATACTGGAAAGATAGTTCCCTCATTCACTTATTCCAGGATGAACCTGACAACTTGTGCCATGCTTTATCTTTAAAAGAGTCTGATTAAACCAAAAGTAATGTATTTCTGCTACAGTTGGTGTCAGAATTATTCAGCCTCATTCACATAATTATGAATAAAGTAGTAATCCCTTAACTTTTCATAGAAATTTCATGTACATTTTTTCACAAATGATGAAATAATGGATTAGAAAGAATGTACATCCCAGAAGAAAATTCTATTTAATGCCAAACAGTCATATCAAAAACATCAAACAAACATTTAATATAGAACAAAATTATTGGCTTTCTTGCCTCAATAATCATTTGTGCAACCTTTGTTCTCAATTATTGCTTTTAATCATTTTTTATAACATCTTACAATATTACTACACACACTGACATGTATTTTGCTTCATTCTTCCTGAGTAATAATAGCTTTTCTTGCTCATCCTAATTTGAAAAAATTCAGTCACATACTTTCTTTTTTCAAATAGGCCCATAAATTTTGAATGGGACTTAGATCAAGGTTTTGTACATGATATACCAATACCTTAATTTTACTGTCATCTAAGTATTTTGTAACAGATCCTGCCATGTGTTTCAGGTCATTGACCTGTCTAAATGTCCAGTGATGCCCTAATGACAGTATTCATCCACCTTGTTTTATATTATTTTCAAGAATATCCAAATATTACTCTTTATCCATGAGACCCTGTACATATGATAGTTCAGGTGCAGTGAAACATCCACAAAGCATAATGCTCTTACCAGCATGCTTAATTATAGGGAAGGTATATTATTCTTTATCATCTTTATTTCCTCCATATATACTGAGAGTGGCCAAAGAATTCTAGATTGGTTTCATATGACCATAAATCATAGGTGCAATACATCATCCCATGTTCTAGACGACTTCTAGCATAACCTAATCACCTTTTTAGTTGTTTAAGCTTGAGCAAGGGAATTTTCCTTGGATGACAAGCTTGACACCCTGCTTGATGAAGGCATCTTGTGACTCTTCACTGATGCATTCAACATTGTTGTATGTCCATCATTGACAATGTCATTTGTCATTAAATGAATATTCTTTGAGACATCTTTAACAATTTTCCTTTTCAACCATTTTCTTTCAGTCTTTAACTTATCCTCAACACAATGAACCTCATTGTACTTCTTTATAATATTCTGAATTTTCAACCTAAGCATCACCTATCTTCATTGAAAGCTTCTTGTCAAGTTCAGCAGTCTTTGCTTTGGTTGAAAAATGAATGAATTATTGCAGTATCGTCTTCTTCAGAACCTTTTAGAAAGTTATGTCTTATGGCATGTCAATATCATTCAAACACAGATTCTCATAAGTTAAGCAACATTGAGCCACGTCAGTACATAGAGGGGTGACTGTTTGGGAATACCAGGTGCTGTATGCTTGAATGTGCAAACGGTGTAATGGATAATGGCTTGGAATTGTTAATCGGAGAGCTGAGTTCCAATTCTAGTTTGGTTCAGTACATTTACTTACACAAAAATGGTATTGGGAAAGTTACTAATCCACTTCTTCTCCACCCAGATATGGGTTAATTAGTAGAACTTATATCAGTAAAAATCATTCTTATCTTCAAAAAATTCTTACAATCTAAAAAAAAATTTTCTGGCTTTAAATAACTAGCAAAAGGTTGATAACTCATAAAAAATAAATCAATTCCGAAATTATTCAAGACTAAATACAATATATATTATCTGTGGAAAATTCAGTAACTACTTGCAAATATTCACATTTATTCTGTGGGAGCAAATAATTCCAATACCAACTATATACTTAGGAAGGAACTACTCAATCCTCACATTCCAAACTTGATAAAATTCTAAATAATTTATGCATTCTTGTGAGAGAAGTCATAGTTGCCATATCTTTTCCACACACACCTAATCACATGCCTGTCATTATTCTATTGTTATTTCAATGGCAAATGTTGAAAATAGCACCATTCTTTAATTTCGCCAGTTCAGACCTTTACAGCTCAGATATACCATTCTACATGAGCTGAGTTGAATCACCCTCATTTCTTACATGTTCCCAATGTAAAATGGAAGTTCCACTCAGCTTTTTTTTCAAGAATCGCCACCTTGTAGAACAGACTTCCATGATCATTCTTCCCTGAATGCTATAATGTTAACCTCTTCAAGTGAAGAATCAATTGTTATTTATCGTCTTTATTTTCATAACCTTCATTTCCAACCACACACTCTTTCATTCATATCTCACAACACATTGATCATTAGCATTTTAACTGTAATCCTCTACTTTGAGTGGCTCTTGGGCTTTGTATTAGGTGAAATTTAGCATTGGAAGATAAACAAAAAGTTTGTTTCTGTATCTCTGTTTTCAACTTGAATGTTTATATATTGTGAGACAGCTGCCATGAATGAGAACTCTGTTAACAAGCTGAACAAATTAACAGAATCAAAAAACACTCAGTTATCAGGTTTGATAGCCTAAGATTAAATATTTTCATTATCACACATTTTTATTAGAGTTTCTTTGACAATTTTATTGATTTTTTTTTTTTAAAATACATTTACCTGTGTCATTTTAAGCTGTTAAAATGGCATGAAATGGCAATCAATAGGTTGCTCCCAATGAAAATTGTCTGAATACAATAGCACCTTAACCATTTCAACCACAGAAATTTACCAGTACCTTGTAGTTTTTCTGAAACCTATTTCTTCTGAATTGTCTATTCATTAGTACTTATTCCCATGTTAAATGATGATGATGATGAGGAGGAGGAGGAGGAGAAAGAAGAAGAATAACCCATTCTTTGGGATTTGCCATTCATACTGACAGACATATAAAAGTTAAAAGATGGCTAAAGATTAGAATCTTAAAATGTTTTCTTTCAGATTATGGCAGTGATATCAGATAAAAAATACGACAAAATAAATATAAGGAACCTAAAATAAAAATAATGTGGTACCTCGAATCTATTGATAGACCTAGAATAATTGGGACCAGATAAGCAACTAGCAACACTTTTTTGCCAAAAAAAAATGTACTGTATGGAACTGCTCATCTTCAGGGTAAAGAAAATATAAACATTGGACAAGTTAAGTATCTCTTAAATATTAGAATATATATATTTACTACATTGCCTTAACTGAGGTGTTGGTTAATGACCTGGTAAGAGATTATATCAAACAGAAAGCAAAATGCTGATGATAGTAGTGATTGGTTGGTTGATTCATTTTCTATGGCTTATCCACACTTTGCTGGTTATTTAATATTAAATATTTTTAGATGGTTTTTGAAGATAATATGGTTTAGTGATACAACTATTACTAATTAACCCATAACTTTCCCAAGAGTATTTACTTGTAAGTGAATATAACAAATTCAACTAGAATTTAAACTTGGTTCTCTGATTAACAATTCTGAACCATTATCCATTACACCACCCACACACCCAAGCTTACAGCACCTAGTATTCCCAAGTGATCACCCATTTAGGTACTGACCAAGCTCAATATTGCTTAACTTTGGTGATTGTACAAGAATCAGTGTTTAAATGTGATGTGGCTGTCAGCCTGATAAGGGTGGTGGTGGATGGTAATAGAAGTAGTAGTAGTAATATTATTATTATCATTATTATTGACTAAGATTTGATCAATGGCTATGCATGATTAAAATTCTGTTCAGTGTCTGGGACATAGAAATTCAAAAAGATGACCCAATGCAGGTTAGAAGACCAAATCCAGTCATGGTGAAGATGAAGAAAATTTATTGATAGTGATTTTTTTGTTTTGACATAGCACAGGACATGGAAAAAAAATGAAAAGAAAGCTGGAATAATGATAATAATAATAATAATAATGACAACCATTCCAGAAAATTGTCCCATCAGGTTTGTTATTGATATCATTATCTTAATTGCTTTTTCAGTTACAGCTCCATTAAGAGTTCTTCTCAGGTTCCAGGGTCCCCAATCAAAGAGGGGTAGAACAATGAACAGATTGACAACATTGATTCATCAGTGAGAAATCTTGGACATTCTAACTTGCTTGAAAGAAAAAAACAAAACTAAAACTCAATGAAATTAAGCATTTAACAGGCTTAAGTCACTATTTGAGCATAGTGTGTTCTCTGTTTTTAATTATATTATTATTTTCTAAAAAATTATCAAATTTATTATGTGCCAGTGTAGTAAAAATAACAAATCTGACCAAACATTGGTTCTTTTGATGCAGCCTCCTTAAACATTTGCAGTGGATCATGGTAAAATATAGGAAGCAATAATTATTGCTGTTACTTATTTTGCAACAACTACCCTTGGATCTCTCTGTCTTAAAGTTTTCAATCAATGGCTATCTTCACTTATGCCCAGGAATCATATGGCTTCTACTGTGAACTACAGTTAGAGGTAATAATATTTTGAGAGTTTCATTTTCCTGTATCAATGAAGGAGCAACTCTGTACTGTAGCCTGTTTGTGATATTGCTCTTCTCCTTAAGTGACCAAACATTGTTGAGAAAAGTTTTTGCTTAGCCATATTATCTTTCTATGTTAAAAGACTTGTGAACAACCTGCTTCTCAACTACAGACAGTGAATAATTTTGGCACATACTCTTCAAAGCAATAAAGCCATTATGATGCAAGGGGTTACTGAGTGTGAGAGAATATGAGAAAAAAACACCATTAATGAGAGAGAACCATCAAAGAACAAGAATGGAAAAGACAGATGATAACGATTGACATTGTAACAATTTGTCTTTACTTTTCTTATGTGACTAAAGGCAATTGATTCCACACATTTTTTTCTGAAATATGTTTTATAAAATAATGGATTTTAAGAAAGTATGATTTTTTTTCTAAAAAAATTTTTCCAGAAACTTCTTTCCATTAATAGGAATGTGTGGGTGGTGCAATGGACAGTGGCTCAGAATGAGAAATCAGAAAGCTGAGCTCAAATTCCAGTTGAGTTCATTACATTCACTTATATGCAAATAACCTTGAGAAAGATATGAATCCATCTTTTCTCCTCTTAGCTATGGCTTAAATAGTAGGACTTGTATAAAGACAAATTATTGTTATCTCTAAAAAAATTAATAATGCTATATATATATATATATATATGTATATATATTGTTGTGTATGATACACCTAATTTACATAAGCGGACTACCGACCATATAAATATGGGTTGGTACCGGAAGACGGGGAAGATAGTAGAGATTAAGAAATTGAATCCAGAGACTCTGCCCGACTGCGATTTAGTCAACCCATTATGCAGGAACAGTCTTCCCAAGAATATACCAAACTAACTGTAAATATTGTGTACCTATTCTTTGTTTCAATACATTTTGTTAACGTACATTTTGTGTTGTATTATTCCATGCTTATTTAAGCTTCAACATATATATATATATATAGATAGATAGATAGATATTATGGACATGTAGCCGATTGGTTAGAACATTCACTTTCTGACCATGGGTTCAAATCTCACCATGGTCAATTTGTCAGGAAGAAGACTTCCTGATGTTATCGGGCTGAATTGAGGTCAATCCTTTGGAAAGTGTCTGAAAACCATACCACAGGCTGACCCAAGCCTTGTGAGTGAAACTGGGTAGGTAGAACCCTTGGGGGCTGTTGATAGCTGTGCTAGCATGAAGTCATGACTGAGGGCTTGAGCATGCTGGCCTTGTTCAAATTGTTAATCATGGTAAATAACACACCCTCTCCCAGAAACTGTAACTAAGGTCTGCTCAGCATAGTTGCAGTATAAACCACAGGTGGGCTCTGTGGGTGTTGAACAAACACAAATGTGCCTGAGTAAGCATCTGCAATAGGGATTGGCTAGCCACCCTAGAAATACAAGTAGCCAGCTATTATTTATATATAGAGAGTGCGATAGATAAATTACCTTCTAAATCATGCAAAAATGAAAAATAACCCTGGCATCTGATTTTAACAGATTTATTTACTAAAATTACACAAAAATATCATGAAATATTAAAGAGTAAATTTATTCCATAAAATTGCTATTGAATTCAACCATGGTCTCCAGATGACTTTGGAATCTCCTGCAACTCTTCTGGATCATCTCTTTGTTGTTTAATTTGGTGACTACTGCTATACTCGTTGCTTTCAGTTCAGCTTTGGTATTACAAAGAGTTTTGTTGTTCTCAACTGTTCCCCAAACATAATAATCAAGGGGGTTGCAGTCTGGGGAGTTAGGTGGCCAGATATAATGAGTGATGTGTTTGCAGAAATTGTCTGACAGCCATGACTGGGTTCTCCCCTCTTGTGTGGTATGGTGCAGAGTCCTGTTGCCAGTCATAGGGTCTTCCAGCAGCCACTTTCTCTACACAGGGCATCACTACTTCCTTAAGACACTTGACACTTCATCCAGTCTGAGGTCCTCACCAACAAATTTGGGAGTTCTTTTCTTATCAGTGAGATTTTTATAAGCTACCATACATTCATAATCACCATTAGACTCATCCAATTCTTTCTGAATTTTCTGCACTGTCTCCTGATTGTTACCCAAACTCTCTGAAATGTTTGTATTGGAGCTTCCAGTGTGATACCAAGCAGTACAGTATACTGTTTCCAAATTTCTGGTGGGGTGAATTGCATCATGGTGCTGTTTTTCTCACAGATGGTGCCCAACTGACCCTACTATACTGTGCAGTCAACAAAATCAAAAACATAAAGCATGAATGCATAAAATTAAAAACATAAAATGGTGACAATTTCTCCATCACATCTTGTATATTAAACAAAACAAAAACCAAATACACACTCAAAATTAAAAAAAAAACAATAAAATGGTGACAATTTACTCATCGCATGCTATATATACAGTATGCGATGGGTAAATTGTCGCCATTTTATGAAATCTGCAGAAGTCATCACATTTGAGAGGAGAGTCAATTACAAGCAAATAAATTTCTGTCTGACTTTCTGCAATGAAGTATTATCATTATTTACATTATTTAGACACTGACTATTGTCCTGTCGTTATCATAATGTTCTGGCCTTCATCAGGTAATTGAAGATTTGGATAACTTTCAGGGAGTTTCAAATTGTATGTATTTAACTTATTGGGGGAAAATGTTTCTTGTTTCACTCTCCATATCCAGGGATATTTCATCTAGTTCTCATTTTCTACTGATCAGTTATTTCCACTGAGTCCAAGTACACACTACCTGACCCAGGGATTGAACTCACAATTACTTTCAACAAATTCATGAATCAGTGCTTTAATCTTCCAGGCTATTGTCCCATGGAGAACTTGGAGACTTAAACCTAACTAGCTACTCTGCTGCAAATAAAAGCTGAGGTAAAGTTTGAGTAGAAGAAAACAATGAAATTTGTCTTTCTTTTCATGGAACAATTCCAGATCTGCATTGTGACCAAAAACCTAAAATAAAAATAAATAATAACAGCTTAAAATATTGACAAACTGAATTTGTAAAATAGTACTTGCACAGATCTTGGTTATGAAATGGTTGTATCAGAAAGAAAAAATGCTGACCAGTTTATTTCCTCTATATTATATCCTATACAAATTGGCCCAACATTTTTATTTGAATTATTTAACTTTAGAAATTCTTATTAGTCACAGAAAGTAAATCATATTTCTTTCTTTTTTAATTTCTTTTTTTATGGAAAAATATATGCAAGGATATGAGGCTAGATAATGAAACCTAAATGTGGTAATTCAGTATTTGGTATTCAGAAAACTTTTTAGAATGAACCATACACATTGTAATTCCTTGATTTTCATAAGGAAGAAAAGTCAGATATTGAAATACAATTTAAGAATTATGAAAAATTATTTTAGAAAATTCTGAGGAATGAATCTCAGTACTTTGTATTGTGAAATGTTTTATTATATTTGTTGTGGATTTTAAAGTCAATTAAAATAATGATTTTTATTTTTATTTAGTCTTCTATGTGCATCAAAGTTTATCTCAGTACAACTTTTGTATTTTTCTTCTTAATGATAACTTCTTTCTGACTACAGTTGTTGAACAAGGTTCTTTTTACTCTTTTTAATTATATTTCAAGAGCATTCGACTTGGTTTTGCTTCTTAAATCTTTTGAAGTTTTATGAAATTTTGCTTTATGATTTGATATTCTCAGCATAGAGTTGTGAGTGTTTTGTAATTGTAGATGAAATGAGATTGCAAATAAAAGTTTCTTCCTTCTCAAATCATTGTGAATAAGGATGAAAGTGTCAAAAAGTTTCTTGTAATAGGACATATGGCTGAGTGGTTACAATGTTAGAAGTACAACCATAAGTTCAAATCTCACTATAGTTGATTTAACAAGGAGAAAATATTTCCATATCAGTTTGGGGAGATGCCTGAAAACCATACCATAGGCTGACCCAAGCTTTGTGAGTAAAATTAAGTCAATGAAATTGTTCAGAAGCTGTTAATGTTTGTGCTAGCATGAAGTTAGAACTTGCCATGACTGATGGTACTGTGCTGTTTCTTATTTTATTTTCCACACACACATACACACAATAAAAATTAATTCACACCACGTGTATTAAAAAAATACAATTGCGCGGGAATTCATTCCTTACCATACCCTGTGGGGTCAAAAACAAGGACGGCGCACCCAAAAGTTCGAACGTAGTGAAAAGCACACCACATGGTCAAAAATAGGATTTATTGACCAATCAGGACTTGACATAAGAAACCCATCATTCTTATATAAGGAAGGTAGAAACTCTCATCAGAAGGGAGAGAGAACAGCGACAAGCTGACATCAAAGCGACACGGACAGTTTCGAGCACACACACACTGAGAGGATTCAGCCGTTCACACAACAGGCAGTATAACGTATCAGTGAACATTCTTTCACCCTCTCTTTCTCTCATCTCGCTCGCTACACATAGTCCTACCTTTCCCTCTCACATTCCCAGTTCCTTTCTTTCTCTTTTTCTTCCACAGCTTTACGGACAATTTCATTTTTGTACAAGGAAAAAAATAATTCTTTACAAAAATAAACAAAAGTTTATTTTACTTTATTTGTAGTGTATTTTCTTTTTATTATTTGTTTGAGGGACTTCTTTGCACCCTCTACAGTACTCATCTTGTTCAACTCCTGTTCACACCAGAATGCTCATTCTCTCCCTGATTTATGTCTGTTCATTATATTTGCAGTATAAACCACAGGTTTTCTATTTGTGTTCTAAAGACACAAATGTGCCTGAAAAGGTGTCTGCAACACAAATTAGCTAGCCACCCAAGCAGATGAGCATACTTGTATCCAAGCAACCACCAATTTTTATATTATATATGGATGACTGTTTGGCAGAGAATCACAGACTCGTTTTAAGTCACTTATTACATACACCTAATACCACATTGCAGATTTTACAGAGAACAGAAGGATTTTAATTTCCTTCTGAATTCATTAAATAATTTGTTAATGACAGGACAGTGTAAAAATATATTTCTCTCAAAAAAACAAGTAATTATTCATATATGGTTTCCATTCAGGCCAATCTATTGTTAAGACTGGTCTTGTAGTTAGAAATCATGGTTTTATAAATAGAAATGAAAGTACAGTCTACAAATAATTATCCAACCATTTAAAAAAATATCCAAACTAGAGAAATGGTACCTTAGTTAGTACCTTTCAAAGTAATTCTCTTGGGACCTCACAAACATATCTCAGCATCCTTCTTTTATGTGTCATGTCTCTTCAGGGCATAGGTGATCATGGCCCTCTTTTTGTTATTTCTCCAAAACCCATTTCTACCATCCATTTACTCAAGCCCATCAAGTATGTTTTGTGCTGCTTTCCTCTGTCCCTCTGTCCTGTGGGTATCAGATTTTCCATGCCCTCCTTCCTCATTATGTGCCCCAGAAATTTCAACTGCCTCTTCCTGATGTTAAGTATAAGTTTACTTTTTGTTTCCATACTCTTCAAAACCTTATTGTTGCTCTCATATTACACTTGTCAAAACAGTAAATTCCTCTTTAGAATTTATATCAGCTACTTAATCAAGTTTTCCTTAATCTCATTCATGATCAAAAATCTTCTCTCAGTAGTAATAGCAAGACGTTACAGGGAGCCAAAATTAAACTGTCAGGTGGAGCTGATAGATTTGACATTGTTTTGCCAAAAACTCATCCTCAGAGATGAAAAACCTACTCACTTGCGCATTGTGAATGAAACAGTTACACAGTATAAAATCTCACTCTGTGATGTGTCTCTGCTTATTGAATAATCTCATAGGAGTGCACAGTTGGGTCTCTTTGGATTTATTGCCAAGTTATATCAAAGTCACACATCTTTTTCTAGAGACATTCTCTATCAACCTTTTATAATTGTAGAGGTTAGATTGATTGGTTCATTTTCTATGCGTTATCAACCCTTTGGGGGTTAAAATGTTTTCAGATTGTAAAACTTTTTTTTCAAGAAAATAATGATTTAGTGATACAAATCTTACTAATTAACTCATAGCTGGTGGTGAGGAGAGAGAAAAGATGGATTCATACCTTTCCCAAGGATATTAGTGGGTGAATGAATATAACAAACCTAATGGGAATTGGAAATGGAACTCTGCTCTCCGATTAACAATTCTGAGACATTATCATTACACCACCCACACATCCAAGCTTACAGTGATTACCCATCTAGTTACTAACCTGGTTCGATATTACTTAACTTAGGTGATTGTATGGGAACCAATGCTTCAATGCGATATGACTGAAATATAAAGACTCAAATCAAAGAACTGAATATATTTACTTATTTGGCTATAGATCTATGTGTATATATGTATATCGTTCTGTGACAAACATGCATGCTTTCACTTGATGTATATATTATTAATTTTATAAATGAAGATTTATCATTATTATACATTGATTTAGCATAGACAGCAGAATCAGAAAAAAAACTTGGAATAAAGTGCTCAGTTCCAATTCCCAGAATGTTACCAAATAGATTCTTGAAGAATCACAGAAGGGACAAAATGGTAAAGTTAAATGAATCAATGTATAATAATATATGATTGATGTTTCTGCTATTTTAAAATAAGTGTAGCTACAATAAGTAGGGACAAAAGAAAAGAAGAATGATCTTGCCTTTTATAAGTTCTTGGTTACATTAATCACTTATCTATCAGTATATATAAACCAGTATCTGTTATTTGATATGTTTAATAGAAGAGAACAAATAATAATAAAAACAAACAGAGAATTTTAAAAAAATGATACATTTAAAGAAAATAGGCATCAGCAACAAAGATATGGGAAAATGGTAAGCCTTATTTTTAACCAGAATTTCTCTGTCATAGGGAGTTTAATAAATGCTTTCATCTAGGTGCAGCTGGATTTCCCCCTATATTTTCTGAGCAGTCTAAAAGATATAAACCAGTGCAATTCTTAACCTTACCTTTGTGCCCACAAAAAAAAAAATGGTGTATTAACAGGACAGTTATTCCCTTGACACCACTATTACTGTATATATTTCTGCCTCCCCAGGTAATGTTTATTGTTTTAAAAAGTGATGATTAAAGTTTTAATAAAAGTGAAACATATAAAAATAGATTTATACATATTCTTTATTCTTGAGAACTGACAACAAAGATGTTAAACACTTACTTATTTATTGCTAATTTCAAGAATAATTTTACATTTCCAAGAATATAAAATTTTCTTGTTCACACACGTTTTTATATATTTATGAATAAAAAACATTCTTATCATACTTAATTCTTTATAAATTGGTAAATAATAAATATTTCATTATAGTTGGTTCGCATAATTTTATAATCTTGTAAATATAAATTCACACTATCTTTTTGCATGCAGGAGGATTAAACATGGCCTACACCAACATATTTCAGATCTTTCCTTTTTGGCCATGTATTTTAAACCAAATACAATTGCTAGCATGATTAAATTATTTTCTTCAAATGGCATGGTGCTTGTGGTGATAAAATCTATTTGAGTTATCTCCCCCTATCGACTGTAATTCTTTTACACTTGTAACTATAAAAGGCGTCTCCACAACACCATGTAGTAGCTTAATACAGCTTCTACTCATTGGGGCTAGTTTTTAGAATTGTTGTTTTTATTCCCCTCCCCCTACAGACAATGAATTGTAAATATGGGGACTAGTTAGTATTTTCATAGAGACAAAGAGGTATTATGGTGGTTGTAGTAAGAAAGGTACATATGAATGTCTTGTTTTGGTGTAAGTAATATTGCTTGTACGATTGGGTCAGTGTTTGCGGCTAGCTAAGTTATAGTTAAGACAGAAGAAGACCGTCCTTTCCCCAATTCCCTTTTTGGCCATGTGCCACATTTCTGTATTAAACAGAATAAATATCGCTTAATATAGCTTCGGTAAGCACCAATAACTCTTCTGAGTTGTTCATTGCAGTGCTTATTGTTAGAGCACATTTATTACTTTTCAAATAATTTTCTCCATGGCACGAGTACTTTGTTTTATATTTATTAAATCTATAGAAAAAAAATTGTCATACATGATACACAATTGGGTGATCATATCACTTGTGATTAATGACTGATGAGGCAGAAAATTTTCCCGCAGTAGGTTGCTATTTCTGTAGTAAATCAGTTGCCAAGCAAAGCTAATCTGTCCCATTCAACCCAGAGCTTGTTGTTGTGGGGAGTGATGTATTCTTACCTTTTCCCAATGATATTTGTGCATAAGTGAATGTAATGAACTCAACTTGAATTTGAACCTGGCTCTTCAAGTTTTCATTCTGAGCTGATATCCATTATGCCACAACTGGTACACTTATTTTATAAGTTAGAATATTCCCACCAGAATGACAAAATTGGCAAGGTTTTTCATTTCACTGATGCAGACACATGAGAGTATTATCACCTCCTATATCTTCCCTTTATTTCTTTATTTCTTTCTATTATGTATGCTTTCTTTTTCTCACTTGAACAAAATCTCTGATATGTTATTTTATCATTGCAGCAGTATAATAAAAAGGAATGGTTCATTATTTATCCAAGGCAATAATTAAAGGTTAAATTACTTCATAACTAATGGAGTAACAAGCTGAATTATAATATTAGTGTTAATATTAGCCATTTTCTACAGCAATTCTGATTTGAAGAAAATGACAGACTCTTTTTTATTTTGTATATAAAACACTCATTTATTTGCTTTCTTATATTCAGTGTATCACTGACATGCATTACATTGCAGGTTTCATTTTTTAATTTTTTTTCTATCATTTTGGTACCAATTCTTCAAACTTGAGTAATTTGAAATTGCAACACAAAGCTTATTACACATGAGATACTATGATATCGGTTTGACAACCATTTCTGTTTCTAGTCTTTGAACTATACAAAGTCAAATCAAAGTTTCAGACTTTGAAACTCTAATGGAGATTGTTCTTTCAGTAGTACTTGCATATGTATTATATACATTTTACTTTCTCTACTGGTTTTGCTGTTAGAAGTCTTTGTAAATGGCATTTTATTTATATTTCTGTATGTGTTGTTATTTAAATATCCCTTAACAATATATGTACAGATCTACAACTTTCATTATACATGTACATTGAGTACATATTTAAAGAAATAATATATAAGGTGTATTTAAGCAACAAGAAACCTTTCATACAAGTTTTATTAAACAATGTTTCGTCTGTGCATTGAATATTGCTGCCATATCTGGTCTGGCGCTCCAAAGTATATACCTTGAGATTCATGACAAAATCCAAAAAAGGGTCTTTAATGTAATCAATCCTGACTTGACATCTTCAGTCACCTTTCCACTACTGTGGTATGGCTTCTCTCTGTCTTTTCTACAAATATTTTCATAGCAAAATCTATTAATATATACCTGCATTCATGTATATAGACATGTATTGAGTTTTTGGCAGTAATTCTTTACATATTCTCATGTATGTAAACAAGAAAAGAAAGCTGAGAAAACTTTTTTCAATATTTAGTAAAACACATATATAGAATATATGAGGGGCTGCTGAAAAGTTCTCGGGTTAGCTTGTTTCTCAAAATATTAGCAAATGTCCAAATATCTATTTTTTGTGCTGGATACTTGGATTATGTCAACCCAAGAACTTTTTAGAACCCCCTCATGTGTACATACATACATACACACATGTATGGGTGTGTTTATTTGTGTGTTTTGATTAGATGTTTAACAGACTAGTATTAATATTACTTTATATTGAGTGTTTCATTAGAAAAAGTGTAATTGTATGAGGAAACCCTGCATAGATTGATAACTTTGTTTTAATGTATTTCTGAATGAGGTATAAGTATTTGATTAGAAACACTTATAGTTCTTCTGGTGAAGGAAAATATTTACAAGTGAATTAGATGTTGTATTATTTACAATGTAAGAAGCACTTAATCACGCACTTGTCTCCCGTAACACACTTGAGTTACAAACGAAATTAGAAAACTTTTAAATGTTGCACATTTTAGTCTAACTCTGCATTTCTAAGCAAAAATAAAGAGTGGCAAAATCTTTTTTTTTTATTTTTTTACTTTTAATCAGATGAAACAAACGTTTTCTGTATTGTCACTAGACATTTTTTTAGCCAATGGAAAAGAAGGCCTTCTCTATTTTGTGTTTCTAGACATATCATTTCTCTTCTCTGTTAATGAAGCTATAATTATGTTATGGATCCCACCATACTTTTCCAAGTTATATAACCTTTGTGATGGGTTATTCTTTTTAGCTTTTAAAGAAATATAAAAAATATTGTTGCAGTTTGAAACATTTTTTCTACCCAGTCTTAAAACCTCTCAAATTGTCTTCATTTCATTATAGATTTAGCTCTGAAATTATTACTCTCTAAATGATGCTATATCTTCTTCATCTTCTGTGTACCATCTCTCTTCAGAAAGTATATGATCATAGCCCTCTACAACTTCTTATTTTGTAGATCTAAGCAATGTTTATCCTTTACTATTCCCTGTTTTACTATTCACTTTCAAAAGCTTTTTAGATATATTATTCCATGATTGCTTCTGGCCCTCTTGCCTTTTGTATGTCCTGTAAATGTCAAATTCTCCAAGCTCTCTTTAGAGCTTGGAGAATTTGACACTTTATTTAATTATTTAAATTGACACATTATATTTTGAGAAATTTCAACTGTCTTTTTCTGATTCTAAGCACAAGATGAAAGGGGTTACTGAGAGTGAAAGAAACAGACATAACAATAAAAAAAACAGGATTCAAAAAGATAGAAGTTGATTTTTGACTTTGAACAAAGGCACCAAACCAGATGTGGCAGCATTATTTGACATACAAATGAATGATAGACTTATAAAAGTGCAAGATAGATTTTCTTTAATACTTCCTTATTATTTACATATTGTTTTCATGATAATCTGACAGACATCACCAGATTTTTATTATGTAGAAAGTTACTGTATATTTCTACATATAAGGTGACCTTTAGATAAGATGAGGCCCAAAAATATAACAAATTTTCATGAATTTATCCTCCATCTGTAGTATAAGATGACTGCTTATTGATTATATAAAAATTATGATATTGAAAATGTTGTTATTTACTTTATCCTTAGAAATGAAAGATAAACAAAATAACAAAACTGATTCAACATCATGTATTTTCCACCACATCCCCTAAAAGGGAACCATTGTTTTGTTTATGTTTCACCACCTGACCTCTTGCAAATACTGATATGTTTTCTTCTTCCCCTTCTTTTCCTATATCTAAACAATTACAAACAGCCTGGTGAACTAATGGCCTTTTACTTATACTTCATCAACAATAACAAAATATCTCTAATAACAGTATGATAATAGTACATTCCATTTTCAACATTATAAATTTTTATTTTCTCAGCTGACCTTGCATGATACAAGTTGATTTCATTGATATGGAATTATTCTTCAAATAGGCAATTCATGATGAAGTTATGCCAGTAATATATAAGGTAGAAATGGTTTATTACTTTTATTATGATTATTTGATAATGTGAATCTTTTCATGTATGTTATTGGTTATTGCGCCGAGGCTGAAGTTAGCCTACTGTCGAATATCATTCAAAATTTAAGGTTTCTTTTTAAGAATTATAGTGTAGGGTGATTTTTGGTATTTAAAGGTTTTCTGATTCACAGAAATATATGGTAAATGTTTTCTTTTTTTTACCCATTCACATGTCAAGATTTCTTAGAGTTTATCTTCTATTTAAATTTCCTTCATTGAAATGTACATTTCTTAACTCCTTTTTTTACAATATCTGTCATGCTTAAAATTGTTATGGTTTCCGTGCTTGGCTTGTACATTTCAAGTGTGAATAAATAATAACTGGATTATAAGAAAGAATAAAATACAACATTTATCTTGTTATTTTGTCCTTGTTCAATTTGAAGCCAACTAAACTATTGGCCCTGGAAGACAATGTGCTTTCCTAACTTCAGGCCAGTTGCTATCTTGAAAGGAATGGAATTCATTAATGTACAAATTCAAAGATATAAAATAAAATTGAAATGAAAATATTGTACTATTCAATATTTTTCTATTCTTTGTAACTTGCGGAATTTGCGAGATCAATATCTTCACATCTGTGTTCTTATCACAATTTTCTGTCACTTTTATCATTTCATCATCTTGTACATAAATGAATGTGACTTGAAGCTAGTCCCTTATTTCTGTACTGAATATGTAAAAGGTTTCTGGTATGACTAAATGGTGCATTGTTCTTGGCCATGAAGAAGCCATAACTTTGTTGCACTCCTTTGAAAATGCTGGTTATAAATGATTCATTTGTCTTTACTATAGGTTTTTCCAGTGCAGAAAAAAATGAATACTTATGATCAACCCATTGAGAGTTATAATTATCTTTTTCAAAGCCTAGCAGATACTGTTGATACAAAAAGTAAACTGTGAAGAAAGCAATATTTCATGCTTGGCCTTATTGATAATAAGATATCTTAAAAGAAGAATATAGTCTTTGAATAATACAATATTAAAAAAATCATCTAAACACCACATGTTTTAAAACTATATTTTTGAAGTATTATGTGACTGAAATAAATATATGTATCATGTAAAAGATTCAGTTTGAAACATCTGAAAAGTTAGAAAGTACATCTTCCGACCAAAGGAGGTCAGTGTACAAAACAGACAAAATGTTGTGACTAACAATTAGGATACTAGTTCAAATATATTAGTATATAGTGAAGCATTTATATTAGATTGGTAAAATTAACTTTAGATTCTGACCATACCATTTTGAAACTAGCTTCTTTTTCAAAAAAATGTGATTGGCATGATGGGTCCTAGTTGTGATGGTAAGAACTGGTAAAACTGAGGAATGTAGTTCATCTGAAAACTTTCCATGGAAGTAGCAACAGAACCTTGTGAGGTTTGCCACACCCTGTCTTTGAGAGAGGGGTTGCAGCATAGTATTTATGCATTAGTGAAAGACTAAACTAAATAGTAAATGAATGCAGCAAATGAAAGTGTGTGTGTGTGTGTGTGTGTGTAGAGATATCATTTAAATATGTATGTATGCATGTGAGGGTGTAAAGTCCTATTAATGATTATGTGAGATTTACATTATAAGAACAGATCTTTTTCGGTTTGTTAGAATTTTTATTAGAAACAAAGAAAAGGCTACTGAACTGTTACGTAATATCAGTTCTCCTATGCGACTGTGAATGCTGGACAATCTCCTCACAGATGAAGAAGAGATTTACAGCAACAGAAATGTGGTTCTATAGGAACCTGAGAATAGCACGGACTGAACATGTGAGCAGTGACATAGTTTTAAGGAAAATGGAAACTAAAAAAAGAAATAAATATCAGGAAGAGATCATTGAAATTTTTATGACACATAATGAGGAAAGAGGGCTTGGAAAATTTGATACTCATAGGATAGATTGAAGGCAAGAGAGTCAGAGGAAAACAACACAATCTACCTAGGGAGCCTGAGTAAATGGATGGCATAATAGGGTTGAAGAGAATTTAAAAAAAGGCTAAATTTATTTTGAGTTAGAAAGGACAGGAAATTGTGGTGAGAAATGATCATCCATGTCCTGACATAGATGATATGTATAGTCAAGTATACTGAGGGCATTGTATGCTGTGTACTATACTCTGTTGTGTTCAATGTGACATTAGGTTTGATTATTGTTCCCCAGAAGAGAAACGAGACACATCCTATTTGAAAGGCATCATGTGGCAAAAAAGAGAAAATTAAAGTAGAGACTTTGAGCTTTTTTTCTTTTATACAACTTTTGGCAGTGCCATCTAGTAGTTGTTAGTAGAAGCTCTTTTTAAGTAAGTCAGGTAATTGCACACATTCCTCTTTTTTTTTAACATATGAAATTCATGATTTAATCTGTAGGATGGCTGCTTATTCTCAGTAGGCCTCTCTGCTTGGATGACTAGTTAATCGGTATTTCAGATGCCTGCTCAGGTACACTACAGTTCAAAAGTTTGAGGAAACCCCTGGTAATTTTTTTAAAATTAGTCCAAAAAGTAGTTGTTTTGTACTTTAAATAAGAAAAAATTATTATACATGGTTAAAAAAAATGAGACATGATTTTTATTATAAATTTTATTGTGAAAAGAAAAAAGAAGCATTTTATGATTAAATTTTGTTCTTGTCAAAATATCCTCCTTTAGCCTTGATTACTGCAGCATAAATTTTTGTCATATGTTGCAAAAGTTTCATAATTGATTCCTTTCTTTTTTTCAATGACCCTACAAGCTCTTTTTCATTTTTCTCACTCTTCTGTCAAGTTTATCCCATGCTTATTCTGGGGGTGCTTTAAATTTTTAAACTGTAGTGTACATTTGTGTTTGTTCAACACGGTCAACCTATGGTTTATACTGAACTTACACTGACCTTAATTACAGTTTTCTGAGAGAGCACACAATCAAGCATGATTTGTGACTCTACGCTAACACAACCATTGATGGCTTCTATACAGTTTCATATATCTAATTTCACCTGCAAGGGTTAGGGCAGCCTGTGATATGGTTTCCAGGCACTTGCTAATGTTTCTATATGCTGAAATCACCCCCTTAGCCTGATATTATCAAGAACTCACCTCCTTGACAAATCAATAACAGTGAAATTTGAAACTGTACCTTATGGTTGGAATGCTAACATTCTACCCACTCACCCACATGTCCACTCCATGCTTTTTTATATCATTTTCATGGGCAACAAAGATTGAAAGGGATAAGGAAGAAAATGAGAAGATACAGAAAATGACATAAGACAATTATAGTTATCATCACCTGTGAAAATTCTATGGATCCTTACAAGGAAATATTGTTTTTCTCCATTTCTGTTTTCATTTTCTGTTTTTAAGCTTCAGATGAAATGTTAAAAATGATCTGATATAGAATTAACAAGAATAATCTTAATTACATTTTTAATACTATTAACCTTGATTATATACTTAAAAAAAATCAGGCAAGCTCTTGCCAAGTATTAAAAGCCTTACCTCTAAAACAAAACCTGGTCAAATTCTTTGATATAAAATCTGCCTGAATGCATTCATTATTTTTAAGCCAATATCTGTTATATGTTCAAACAAACTTTTTGCCCAGTTGAAATGATAGTCAATAAACTGGCTTCAAATTAAAACTGGCCAATCATTTATCATTAATGTAATCACCTTTTTACAAGAACATAATTTAGCCATTGAGTGCACCATTGTCTAGATAATTTCTGATAAATACCTATTCACTGAAAATTGGACCTTCATCAGATTGTATCCGGTGGCACCACAATGAACTCTTTTTGATGTCTTCTTTTGATGGTGCCTTGTTGCAGTTGGACATTATGTGCCTGTTTCTGAAAGTCTTTAGATCCTTAGGATTATTAAACAAGAACAGTTTCCTGGATCTCTTTATGTTATTATCTACTGCATTCAAGATAAGACAGATTATTACATACTTCCCATGACAGGCAGACATGAATTAGATATTGGAGTTTATTTGTCAATAGGAAGAGGCTGAAATCTCTAGGTCGCATATAATTTAACAAGAAACCGATTCTCCCAAAACACCATGTCTCAGCTGTTTCATTAGAAGAAAAAGGATTCAGATAACTGATTCTCCATTTGCCTCATTTTGTGTTATCAGAATTTGGAAGGGTTATTTCTTTTTTTTAAGCATTTCACCCTAAACAAGGTGGGAATGACATTAGTACGCAAGGGGTTACAGAGGGTGTAAGTAAGGGAAAAGACTGGGTATAGGGTGGGTTAAATAAAAAATAAAAAGAACAGAGGAGGATAAAAAGAAGAACAGGGATCAAGGCAACAGAAGATGTTGATTGACATTACATTTAAATTTTTAAAGCTTATAGTTATCAGGGAAGCAAGTAAGAGAAAGGGAGTTTCACTGTCAAGAAGTTAGAGAGAAAAAGCTGTTGGAGTAGAAGAGGCAGTTACAATGAATTGTTTTGGCAGTTAAAGGGTGAGACTGAGATGCCAACCTAGTAGCACACATAAATTCATGAAAATACTTATAGAAAAGACAGACAGAAGCCACATTATCTTGGTGAGAAAGTGACTGGAGTCGAGACCCCAAGTTGGGACCGATCACATTGCATATCCATCTTTTGGATTTTGTCGAGAAATTCTAGATGAACAGCAGGGTCACCAGTCCATATATGGCAACAGTATTCCATACATGGATGAATGGTTGATTTGTAGATGTGAAGGATGGACTCAGATGAGAAAAACCTTCTGGCGTGTCACAGAGAACCAATTTTTCTTGCAGTAGATACAGCTATTGATTCAATGTAGTTGTTCCACCTTAGGTCAGTGGAGAACATGAGACCACGAAGGCCTAGTGAGGTACTTCTGTGGAGTTGAGCATCAACCGTGCTGATAGGAGAGAGGGATGTTTTTCTATGGTGAATAAATGACAGCAGTTTTGTTTTGGGTGCATTAAAATTTACAAGCCATTTCCTGCTCCAATCAACCACAGATTGGAGGTTGTTTTCAAAACCAACAGCCAGGTTAACTTTGTCAGCAATGCCAGATTTACTATTAAGACAGGAGTAAATGGTAGTGTCATCTTCATAGATGCTGACTTGAGAACTGATGACATCAGGAAGATCATTGATGAAGATCAGAAACAGTGTAGGACCAAGGATAGAGCCTTATGGAATACCAGCGTTCATATGAAAGTAACTGGAAGAGAACCCGTTCAGGACGACCTTAATTTCACGGTTAGACATGAATGATTGGATTAAATGAAATAATCAATCTGTAATACCGTATCCCTGAAGCTTACATAGAAGGCCAGCATGCCAATCTTTGTCAAACGCCTTCAATATATCTAGAACAACAGCTTCATCTTTGCTGGTATTATCAAGAGCTTGGTATACATATTCAATTATGGCTGTAAGCACATCAGTAGTAGATGGAAACCGTATTGTTTGTCAGAGAGCAGATTGTGATGCTTAATTACCTCAGCATTGATTAAAGCCTCAAAAACTTTGCTGATGGGACAATAGTAAGAATCAGTCAGAAAGGTCTCCAGAGTTATTAAAGACTGAGATGACAGAGGAGGACTTCCAACAGGCTGCAAAGCAAGAACCGGTGAGATGATAGTTGTAGAGTTTGGAGAGAACTGGAGCCATCTTAGGTGCATAGTTCCCTAGGACTGCTGCTCATATCCCATCATCACCATTTGCTTTATGAAAGTCTAATTTAGAGATGATGTCTAATACCATCAACATGGTTATGCACATCTCACTCAGTATAACCTCAGTTGGGGAAAATCAAGTGTAGGTACCCCCAGTTCAGTTGTTTGTTGAGTTGGATGAGAATTTCCGAGCAAAGGATTCAGCCTTATCAGCTGTGGCTTTTAGGACTTCAAATTGATTGAATAGAGGAGGGATTGAGAATTTGCTGTAGTTCAGCATACTCTTACAGAGCTGCCAATAATCTTCAGAACTAAACTTGCGAGATGCAATATGTTGTCTTATCCAATCAACAAACAGTAAGATTGCTTTATTGACGACATACTTGTACTCATTATAAACAGAGACAAAGAGATGTCTGTTGCAATCAAACATGTCACTCCAGTACAGATGGAAGAAGTGATTTTTATAGGCTATGGCAACAGAGCAAGTAGGTAAGAACTAAGGAGATGAGTATGATTTAACTTGGTATTTTCTTGCTAGAATGAAAATCTTGATGCTGGCTTTTACCCAAGAGCAGATGTCAGATGCACATTTTTGTATGGGGTGATTAAAAAACACATCCCAAGGGATGTTGGGAAGAGATCATGAAATGAGTCCTAGTCTATTTGTCAATAACAGAAAGATATTCTGGTAGTCGGAGGTTCATGGTTAGAGGGGGAATGAAGATGTTAACAGACACCACTGTGTGATCAGAGTTTCCAAGAGGGCAGAGCTGCATAGCACAACAAGAATCAGGGATGTTTCCACATGTTGTGAAAAGAAAACCTTATATAAATGTTCTTTTTGAATGTTTTGTATTTATGGACTCCTTGTAGTCCCTTGAGCCATGGTAGATATTTTGCTGCTACAAGGTTTTGAGCAGTTAGGTTTTTACAATCTGATGTTATTAGATCCAGTACATTCTGTTTTGAATTCAGAGTTTTCCTTTTCCAAGATCGGTTACCAACCAAAGCTAGAGAGCCTAGTCTACCCTTAACAGAGAGTAGGAGATATGTATTTATACCTTTTCCAAGGGTATTTGTGTGAAAGCAAACATAACAGCCCTGGTTGGAATTTGAGATTGGGAGTTCAGTATTAGAGTAGAGAGTTAAAAAAAAATGTGGAGATGAATAACTCAAGTACTCTCCTTTCGTCACTAATTTTGAATTTGTCTTTTCACGAAAAAGGAGAAACTTAGTGAAGATTCATCCAAGAAAAACAGGGAATAAATTTGTAGAATTTAAGAAGAGAATATTTAATACTTTATGTAAGGGTTTATAAAATTGGAATGATTTAAAAAAAAAAAAAAAGTTTTGTAGATAGCATTTCATATTTTATTTGTTTTACAGTTTTGAAACCCAGCTTAACATAAGTAAAAGTGGTTTCAATTTTTAAAGTTACTCATCATGAATGTAATATATCAAGTAAATAAAGATTAAAGTATCACAATATAACTTTGATCTTCAAAAATTTAAATGCAATGTCAATTGTTATCTACTGTGTTCCTGTTTACTCTTCTTTTGTTCTTGATCCTTAATAATGTTTTTTTCTTATTCTTTCATACTCAGTAACCAATTGTCTTAGTGGCTTTATTGCCTTGCATGGGGTGAAAGGATGAAAAAAATATTATAATCAATTTTTTTTATCTCTGATAGAAAGGGATGTTGTGTCCTTTCTATCAGATGGCAATGTCTTCTCCTCATACTCATCTTCAACAGTTAAAGTGCTAAAGTGAAAGATATTTGGTTACTATGTCTTTTTTAAAGAAACACGCAAATGTAGTAGCAGATAATTGACTTCATTTGCTTAAAATTGTAGTTAGGTGATAAAATTATTTTTTAATATTTTCTCTTCACTAACTCTTTATTTAGTTTATTTCTTTGATACAAATGTTGTATGTTATGGTCGACCACTTCACTGCACTTCTCCAAACTATCTAAAGCTATGTCTTCTTTTAATTTCAACCTCTTGAAGATGTTATTAGCAACTTCTCTCCATATTTACTTTGGCTACCCTTTGCCATGACTTCTCTCAATTCTCAACTCATTAAACTGCTTAAACCCTGAATTGATTTGTGGTACATTTCCAAACCATCATTGTCAGTGGCCAACAACAAATCTAGAAGTGAGACACTCAGGGTTTCATGCAGTGACACCATACTAACTCTATCTACAGACTTGACACTGCATTTCCACCTGATAAAAGAAGAGTCATTCATACTAGAGATAACTTTTAAATAGTACAAATTAGTTACACTGCCTGTTTCTGTGCAGATTGCAAGAAATATTATCTCTGTTTTGATGCTAAAAACTGTAAACTGTTCAAAATACAGTAGTATTTTTGTTAGAGTCATTAAATGATAAGACTTTATGGAGAGCCATTATCATCTACATCCTGAAGGGGCATGGCACATAGAAGATTAATTGTTTGACTTGCTTTTTATGCCTTATCAACACTATGTGGGCTATTGTTATATTCTGTGCTAATAGGAATATATAGTTGAAAAACAAGGTGGATAAAACAAGTAAAGGTTTTTTTTTAAAAACCAATACAATCAGAATAAAGGTAACAGTTATGTACAAGGTCATTGCAAGTCAATCCAGTAGTGAGTGCTACTATTGGAAGGTTGGTAGTACTCACGTAAGTCTGAGTTGTACTTAACAGATCCTAGCCAGAAATATTTACTAACCTCCCCACGAAGTAGGATGTGGCACAAGGCTGAATTTAATGTGGGGCAATCCAAGCCCATAGGCTCAGCCAAAAATTATGCATAAACAGGTTCGGGTCTGTCTACCTCCCTGGACAAGACTCTGCCCTTCGGCATCACCTTATCTGGATTCCTCTCTGCCTTCAGGCAGAGAGTTCAACAACAGCTGAGTAACAAATCCCAGCTAGTATATTTAATTACCCCACCATGAGGCTTGCATGTGGCACAAGGCCAGTTTAACGTGGGTTCTCCGAGTCTGTAGGTTCAGCCAAAAATATTCCCTTTTGAACCCGTATAAACAGGTTCAGAGTGACTCTGCCCTTCGGTGGAACCTCGTCCGAAAACAGAAAGTTTGACTGTTTAGCTGGAACAGATCGCAGCTAGTCTCTGTAGTCTTCTGACTTACAGATACTTATAGGTAGTTACTACCTATAGTGTAGTCACTCATGGTGGTGACAGGTTATTCTATTACATCAGTTATTTTAAAACAAAGCATATTTTATATTATTAGAATAATTCTTTTCTTTTTTTTACATTAACAATTTTTTGAGAATAACAATGATTTTTCTCAATGCAATTTCTATTATTTAACCCACAGCTGGAGGAGAAGAGATGAATTCATACCTTTTCCAAGTGTATTTGTTCATAAGTGAATATAACAAATCTGGCACATAGAAATGCTGAGAAAATGTTGGTAGAACTGTATAAAAAAAACAGAAGATAAAATATTGAAAACCTTTAAGACAGAATTAATATTAACCCAGCAAACAAAAATTTGAAAAAAAAAAGATGTACTAAAAATTAGTGATAAACTCTATCAATGAAGACATAATAGAATTTGGACACTCATTAGCATAAGTATGTACAAAATTGCAATGAAATGAAATTTTTTGGAAAAGAAGTTCTATAAGTTTTCATTAATTGAATTTCAGTTTTGTAAGTTGTGTTAGAAATAATAAAACACTATGATCTTGGAATACATGCTGAATGTAAAAGGTAAGTGCAAAAAAAAAAAAAAGAAAATATTTTGAGATATTGTCACCAAAAACTTTTGCTTTGTATGGGCTTCCATACTCATGCTTCAAGAAACAAAATGAAAAAGAGAAATTTATTTGTTTCTTGTTTGTAAGAAAAACAATGTGGTAAGTACAGAGAAATGACATCTCATACTTCAAATTTTATTTTTTTGATAAAATTTTTTTTATTTAATTTTTTAGTTTGCTTTGTGTGAATGAATTACACTGACTGTTTATGTGAAAATTGCAGGAAAAAATATCTGCATTCAGAGGAAAAACTCGGTTTTGTTGTCCAAAATTCAGTCATATTTTTGTTAATCATTTTAAGTGTAAAAATATACTAAAAATTGTTACCATCAATCTTGCAACATTTCCAACAACTATCTGTGAGACACTTAGATATTGTAGTAGCTGTGTTGAATATTACTGACAGAATATTATTTATTTATTTTTTTTACAGTGATGTTCATCCTGTACAAGGCTCTGGAGCCACTTGAGGTAGAGGTTTACAGAGTAAATGTTATAGTTTATAAAGATTTGTGGAGAAGATAATGGTTAATACTAGACTTGAACAGGTTAAGATTGTAGTGATTGGGGAAACATCTTCTTGGGAGTTGGTTTCACAGAGCAGTGATTCATGAGAAGAAACTGCTTGAGTGAAACTTACAGCTCACCAATGGGATAACAAAGGCATGACAGTGGTTTGCTAAAATGTGCATGACATGGCAGGTCTTATTTGTGAAGCGAAGAACTGGTGGGACTAAGGAATGTATTTTGTTTAAATAATTTCCATGGGATTAGTGATAGAAGAGTGAGAGGCTCACAATATTTCATCTGTGAAAAAGAAGTTGGAGGGTGGAAAATAATTTGTCATTCACAAGAATGTGAAGACACTTTTGGATTCTATTGAGACTGCAATTGTTTTACTCATAAGAATTTATAGTTTTAATTACAGTGGAGCTTGTGTTCCTGTCAATAAGTTATTATATTTTGACTTAGAATAATAATCTAAGTGTTTAACTGATTTCCAAAAAAAAAAAAATCAGTAATGGAATTTGAACTTGTATTAAAGCAAATCTATACAAAATTGTAACGAGATATAAGAAAAAAGTTTTCCAATGTCTTTCTTAAAAGAGTTCACACTTTGTAAGTCCAATTATGCATAATGATTATTCTTCAGTTTTTCATGGAATATGTACTGAATATAAAAGGTGAATGCAAAAAAAAAAAAAAAACACAAAAACATTGGGAGATATAGCCAACAAAAGTTTTTGCTTTGCATAGGCTTCCATACTTCAACACTCAAAGTAAAAAAAGAGTGAAATTTGGTTGTTTGTTATTTATAAGGAAAGCGCTGAAGCAAGTGCAAAGAAATGACTTCCCAGGTTTCAAATTTTAGTTTTGTGGTAAAATTTGTTTTTAATGTTTTAGCTTGACTTGTTTAAATGAATTACACCGCCTGTTAGTGTGAAAATTGCAGAAAAATTAACATTGCTTTTAGACGAAAATCTTTAAAAGGTTCATTATCTAAAATGAAGTCATATTTTTATTAGTCATTTAAAGTGTTAAATTGTGAGGAAAAAAAAGTGTTTTCTGAAGCAAAGTGGTTGTCAAGCTTATTTTGAGTTGTTCAGTGCTCTTTTTCCTGTTCTTTCAGATTATGCTAAAGTCTGCTTAGTGTTGATCTTTTCTAAGATTATCAGAATATGAATGTTTTCTTGTAATTTGTTTGCAAGAGTGTTAAAAGTGACAAAAATATTGCCACTTGCTCTTTATATAATCATTGAAATCATGGATAAGATTTAGTTACTTAATAAACATATGAAAACTTTTATTCACTGTAATGATTACATATATACTTAAGCAGCAAATAAGTAATACATAAATATACCAATATTTTCATCATACATATGATGCATTTGGTAGAGGAGGAGCATATTCAACGTCTGATAATTTTGTGGCAATATGCACTTAAATGTTTTAGGCAGTTTTGATCAGCATTTCTTTTCATGTTTAGCCATAGGGAATTGTAAATGTAGAACTGTCTTACACTTAAGTAAAATAGTAACAATAATAATATTTATAAAGAATTTATTACAGGAAATATAAAGTTGACAATTATGTAATTAGTTTTATAACAAGTAAATAAAAATGATATAAACTTTGATACTATATTTGATTTGTTGTTAGGTATTTTACATTTTCTCCTTTGTTATTGGCAGCATTTTAGAATGCTTTTGCTGCAATGCTAAGTTTCCTAAGTTGAGCAAACTGGAGCTATTTTGTTTACACTTTGTTACCTCTCTTTTCCATTGTTGTTTTTAGATTGCTTTCTTCTATCCATTTTGAAATAAAATGTTTTTGGCAAAAAACCTAAATAATTTCAATATAATTATGTAACAATAATGTAACGATATTCCGCAGACAAATCTATGGTTTATGTTACCTCATCTCATTGCATTGGTTATGAACTCTAAACCTAAATTGAGCTTGAGATATTGTGTAATTGGCTCTATTTTTTTGTAAAATACTTGGATATAATATAATGAATAAAAATGAAAAAAGCAATTTCCAATTTTTTGTTGAATATGCTCCACCTCTGTCAAATGCGTCATACAGCGTGTGAACATAAAATAATATATTTAAGAAAGTAATTATTTAATACAAATTATGCAGCAGTTATTTCAATTAAACATGATTCATAGAATGATTACTTTGCTATTTATGTAAATGTAAAAACAGTCTTAGTTGGCAATAATATAAGTGACAAATTCCTATTAAAAGTTACTGTTGCTTATTAATGGCTAATTTGTTTCAATAACACCCTGACTATTGTTTGCATGATGGGGCAATAAGTGTAAGTAAAATGATGTACTAAAATACGTAACAAATTAATCATTTTAAGTTTTCAAACTATCACTACCATTAGATAATACTTGTCTATGTTCTGTTAGAAATTCAAAATATTAACTTCTGAAGTTTGCCAAAAAGGTAGAAAACATATATTTCAATTACCCACACAGAAAAAATTGTATCAGCCTACTTGTTACAAGAAGGTGGAGGATATTGATAGAGATTGAATGAATAGAAACCACAGTAGTAATATTAGAAGTTAAAAAGAAAATTCCACTCTGACAGCTCCATCTCAAGAACTACTAATTTGTAGAACAGACTCATGAGGATGCATCTCTGATCACTACAGTCTGAACCTCTTCAAGTCTAGGCTAAATTCTTATCTATATTATATATGCTCATAACCTGCACTTGCATTTTCTTCTTATGTCCATAAAACAACCTCATTCAGGAACTTTCAAACTTGAGTGTCTCTTGTGCCTTGTATTGGATGAACATTTAGTAAAAATTGATGATGCAAGCAATAAATTTTGTAATTTTTATTTTATTGGCTTTAATAGGATTCAAACTTATATCTTAATTCTGGGAATCAATTTAGCATGAAAAGTGCCTTACTGATTTGCACATAGACACATAGCAGCAGGTAGAATTGACATTTCACCATAGAACTACTTTCTTCCTTATCGAGTTGTCTTTGTTTACTCATAATAGTAGTAGACATAATAGTCTGTAGTTATTTGGAATAATCTGATGAAGCAGTGTCATTATTATTAGAAGAGTTTATCTTTTATCTTATGAAAAGAAGGAAGCAGTAAAAAATAACATGATGAAATGGTCAAACATTAATAAGCAATGCTTATCATAGTATTGCCAGATACTTCAATGGCATCTATTTAAAAAGAGGAGGAAAAACAAAGGTTCTAGAAATGAGCTTGAAACATCTCATGATGATCATAAACTGCTGATGATTGATTAGTTTTACAAAATCTGGAATGTGCAATTATTTCATGGTGTATGCCTCATTGATAACGAGGAAGTAAAACCTTGACTAACCTGTCTCCACTTTTCTAAAATAAACATGGAGACATTAGATCTTAAGAAGATTGAGAAAATAGTCTTCCTGGATTGTTTTTTCTTTTAGCTAATTTTCTCATCAAATTTCCTTGTCTTCCTTGCTATCTATCCATCTATCTCTCTCTCTCTCTCTACATATATATATATATATATATATATATATACACACACACACATATACAATCTTTATATTGTCACATCATTAATGCTTTGTCTGGACTGTATATTGCCCATTTCTTTCTAAGAGTCTTGCATGTTCAGTTTTTATTAATATTGTCTGAAGAACATTTCATGATGTCTGTTTCCAACTTGTCTTTTGTAAAGCAGAAAATATATAAATTTATTCCTCAGATGTTTATGTAAAATACATTTATTTCCCACACAAATTATGTTATAAAATCTATCAAATTATTAAAAAAAAGGTTATTTCTTTTTTATATTGCTCAGTTTCTTTTTATTAATTTAATTGAAGCATGCCATCAAAGAATTCACAAATCACTGCTTTCAGATAACTTGTTACTGAAGTATCAAGCAGTATCTCCATGATAGTTTATTCATACTAATATCTTCATCTTTGCAGCTTTTAAGTTATTTCTTCCAATTTACTTGGTGTTACATTAAGTTGTAATACTCCAATGGAATCAACACAGATGATGTTATTACTTTCAAGTATCTATCATTGCTTTATGTCAGAGTTTAAAATATGCTTTTTCTCATTTTTAATTTTATGGTACTCATAACTAGGATTGTCAACTCTGGAAAGGACAGTTTTTGGCTTAGTGTTTTCTGTACTTGTCTTTTGTTAAATTTGAAAAGAAACAAAAGTGCTATTTTCAATTATATTATGTATCTACAAAAATTAAATTAAACATTTGTATATTTTTTCTTTATAATCTTTATATATTGACAGAGTTGACAAACCTACTCATGTTCATAACAAATAATCAAAATAAAAGTATAACTTTGCAGCAAAGATATAATTGGTGGTTCCACATCTGTTGTCAGCTTCCACTTAAACAGTGCATTCAGAAAAAAGGTTAGAAATCATAAAAGTTCCATTGTGAGGTTTCATATCTGAAAATTGATACTGTACAAATTTACTAAGTTTTGCGTACATAATTTTTCAGGTGAGATATGGAATATCCTTAAACCACATTCCCCATTTGAACTAAGGGGATTTATTTGCTTGACCTAGCAGCAAATTCCTGGGCATCACATGCTCTTCATATACCATTGCCCAGGCCTGTTCTCTGAAGAGGTCAATCCAGTATCACCATCAAAGGAATGAATTTTGACCAAATAGGATGCCACATTTATCTTGCGAGATAAACAGATTGGATGCTTACATATATAAAAAAATTTACATCATGTATGTGGATATTCATTTATGTAGTTTTTCAGGGTATATGCTCTACACACACACACACACACACACACACACACACACACACATATATATATATATATATATATATATATATATATATTGGTAATATTTCATGCCATCTGCAGATTGCATGAAACTCCAAGTTGTGCAACCAATGTAGGGTATTATGTATATTTTTTAATATATTACATAGACCTGTTATTTAACATTGAGCACTGTTTTTTTCATACACTATAGGGTATATATATATATATATATATATATATATATATATATATATATACACACACACACACACACACACACACATTATATATGACCTGAATGTATTTCTGTCTATTCAAGATCTTCATGCATATCAATATATTCTACAAAATATAATACCTATTGATTGTGGCAATATATATACATACATACATATATATATATATATATATATATATATATATATATATATATATGCTAAAACATTTATTATTAATAAAAAGTCAAAACAAATTTCTTTCTTTCTGGTGTAAAAGATTTGCATGTTTATAAGAAAAACACCTGAAAATTCAGAATTTCATTTCCCCTCCAAGATAATTTGCTATACAAATATTGTTAGGAGTCTATTGAATGGATATACAAATTTCCAATAAGAAGGAAACTATTTCCTGCAAAAGAGATTAAACTTAAACAGTATTGAAAAGTCATGGAGAAATTAAGTCAAGCATGGTGAATGAAAAATGGAAGGAAAAGGAAGCACATCACTGATCTTTACTCTGTTCAGGTTGAGATAATAATAAGAGGACAGAATTGTAAAGGAGAGAAAGGAGTAAATTGTAGACATGGTGGGAATGTGATTTTGCTAAAGTATTATCTCATTAGAATGAGTGAGAAAATGGCGATAAAGAAAACTATAAAATTTAATACAAGCAAAATTGGAGAGAGCAATAAGAGTGTTTCTCTGTATTTAGAATGTTTAAATTGTTGTCCTTTATTGTCACATTCATGACTTTTCAGCTGTTGTACACTCCAGCTTTCCACAGATGATATTTGTTAGAAATTCAAACTGGACCCTTTATTTAGTCCACAGGGGTAGATTGTTCTAATTCCATGTGCCATATCTTTAGATACCTTAGCTCTAATTAATTCCTCTTGATAACTCTCCAAGTTTTTATTCTATCTGCTGTGTCCAGCTATTGAACCCACAACTTTTTGGGTCGTCACTTTTGAATCATCCAACCAACACATGTATCTATTGGGCTATATGTACAAAACATTGTGAATAGCTCTAATGTCTAAGGTATAATGAGGAAAGAGGGCTTAGAAAATTTGTTACTCAGAGGACTTATAAAAAGAGGGATAGAGGAAAGATGTGTATAACCTGCCTAATGAGCATGTGCAAATGGTTGGCAGAACAGGGATTAGAATAGATAGCAAAAAGATAAGAGCAGAAAAGGACAGGAAATTGTGGAGAACCATGATATTGTTGAGTATGGCAGGAAAATATATGAAAATGCCATAAAATATATGAGGATGAAAACAGTAATGATGGCAGATTCTTCTTATTTGGTTCACTATAGCTCCTTCACTTTTGTAGCTTTAAGTAATGATTTTATCCTTATTAACCCTCCCACTCACTGTCTTGCTATCCATTTACACAAGAGTATTATGTAGGTTACTTTCTGGTTCCCTTGTTCCACTTGCTTTCAATATGTCTTGTGAATATTAAATTATTGAAGCCCTCTTTCTTTATTGGGTTCTACAAATTTCAACTATCTCTTTTTGATTTTGAGTATAAAGGTTTTTTTTTGTTGTCATTTTCTTTAAACCTTCCTCATTGTTTAAATGCTCTGTGTGTATTCTCAGCATCATTCTGTAGAACAACATTTCAAGTCTCCTTTCATTGTCAGGAAAATTGATATTACATGGCAGTTCAGCATTATTTTCTTCTTCATGAAATTTTCCTGTTTCTTAATATTTTGTTTAGCTTTTGAAAGGCATCTTTTGCTATTTCAAATCACCCTCATATATCTGCATTTCATTTTCTGTCATCTTTTAAAACACTTCCCTGGTAGTTAAATGTCTGTACCTAATTGATTCTGATATCTCAAATTTGTAGTTTCCATTTTGGTTTTTCTCTCTTGTTAATGGCCATACACTCTGTTCATGGGATAGATTATAGGTGATCTGTCTGAAAAGTATCCAACAATTTAATATTATGTAAAAAATTAGCCAACTGATTTCAAAGTATATTCCTTGGGACCTCACATACTTATCCTGGCATTTCTGCCATAGTTTCAAATGATCTGTAAAGTGTTCTTTCATTATTGCCTTCACATTCTCCTTATACATGACAGTAATTTTAGATTTAGGTAGGACCAGAAACCAGAACATTCAAATTTGGCCTGGGATGGTGTAGATAACACTGGGTGATGAAAAAACCCTACACAATGTCTTTGTTCAAATTTTGTCAATGTGATGGTCACAGGGTATACAAGCACACAAAAGAAATCTTACTGATACAGAAACAGTTCAATGAGAGAGTCTTTTCATGCATTTACTGATTGGTTATTAAGCTGCATCAAGACCATATAATAGTCTCTTGAAATATTCAAAATGGCTGGAATCTGTTCAAGAATGACATGATATTGTGGTCTTTTAACCAAACTTGCCCCGCTAAAATATAAAAAAACCTCTTGTACTAGAAACCTAAGTGAACAGCATAAGTAGAAGGAATTGAGTAGAAATAATGAGTTTCCTTTTGATAAATCTTCTAATTATGCATACAAAGAAAAACTAACTAAATTATTTTGTTCTGAATATGTAGTGGAAGGAATATTCATGTTAGAATTTCAGGCAATGTAACTAAAAAGATAACTGTATTCAGTTTATAGTTGGCACATGTAATTAAATTTCTTTTTCAGTATATTTGTTAGTTGGAGCTTAACAAATGCCTTTCAGTAAACTGATTCAATTAACTTATTCCAATCTAGAACGACCAAAAATACATTTCCTTTTTTCCCCACAAGGTGAAGGTCTCTGTTCAACTTTATATTTAAATCTTGTTAAAGTAAGATGAATTGTCTCTGAAAAAAAAAAAAAACTAAAACATTGCATGCAATAACTATTTTTAAATAGGAAGTTCCTGACTAAGAGTTAAACTGGGCAGGTAATGTGTACACTTATCAGATGATTTTAATAGTTTGATCTTTGAAAGAAGGAAGGTTTTTACAGCACCTTGGGATTTAAAAGAATATATATATATATATATATATATATATATAAAGTTTTGTATATCTGTTGAAAAATGAACAGAATGAATGCATGTTTTATGACACAATAACCCAGATATAATGGTGATGTAAAGCTGTCACATTTGATTGAGAAAAACAGTCAACATAGCTATGAAAGAAAATGTATAGTATTTCTGATTATATTCACTCATATTTTATTTTGTTTACATATCTTTGAATATATATATCCACTCACATATATGTCATTTGCAGACACTACTGTTTCACTGTATCACAGCTCCTCAGTGCAACTAGACATCCAAAAGCCTCAAGCCAAGATCGAAACCCAACTGATTTGGTGTAAGTTAGAATTTCTAGACCCTAAGCCACTGGCACTCGGCAGAGAGAAACTGCTAATTCTAGCATATTGTTTTTATGAATGTAAACAAATGTCAGAGAGATAGAGAGAGTGAAAAAAGAAAAACTTTTCTTTACTAATGTCTTTCATCCTCTAATGAACTTCATTATTTACTTTGATAAAGTGCATCAGAGGACTATGAGTGTTGCAAAGAAAATCTTTTCTTTTGTCTTTATCTATATTGCCTTTTTACAGATATATTTTATCTATATCAGAATTTTTATATATATATATATATATATATATATATATATATATATATATATATATGCAGATACGTAGAAAAATAGAAAAGAACACGTGAGGTAAATAATCCGGAGTTCTTTAGTATTTTTGTTTTTATTTGTAAAAAACAGTGATCCATACAGAAGTAGAGCTTAAATTATAATTATTTTAAAAAAAATATGATTCCTTCGCTACATAAGAGTTCTCATGTTTCAAAAACGAGAGCTGAAACCCTCAATATAATTATTAAAGTTAAATTGAATTAAAGTATCAGCCCTGTTTCATCCTCAAGCGAAAAATTCAATTCAAGGGTTTGAGGGTTTCTCATTTTTAAAACATGAGAACTCATATGTAGCGAAGGAATCATATTTTTTTTAAAATAATTATAATATATATATATATATATATATATATATATATACACACACACACACACAAACAATTTGAATGGCACTGACAGTTGATTTAACTTTTTCTATAGGTTTTCCAACTTCTGACTATACTGTTTGACATCAGGATTAAAAATGTTAAACTGCACAAATTTCATTTTTATACATTTGAGTAGTTTTGACTGTCACCACAGTCATTATCAATAATTGTGAATCATCAGTATGTTGAATAAAATATTTTTCACAAATCATGGTTGTATTAGAATTTAAATCAGTTAATGCTGATATTATCTGCAATGATCAAACTTGAATTTATACATGCTTTTTTTTCTACACATCTTAATAAACAGTCTCCAATAGAGAGAGATGTTTTATTTAATGTTGGTTGTTTCTTTTGTATTATAATGTCTTCTAGAAATCTGAGTCTTTTTTACATTCTAAAAAATATTTTGGTGTTATCTATTAAAATTTCTCTGTTAATATCATTTTGGTTGTTTGTGATGTGATGATCTATATGTGTGCAAATTGCACTATATTTTAATCAATGATATATCAAACCTATAAGAGAGTATGGTACATGTGTGGCTAATGTAAGAAGTTAATGTTTTTTTTTATTGATTATTAATGTTGGAGATAAAATTTCCCATGGTAGGCATCTGTTTATCTCACAAGATAATGGCAGCACCCTGTTTAATTAAAATTCAGTCCTTTGGTAGTGAAAAAAGAGTAACGTCTCCAGAGCACAGGCCTGGGTGATGGTATAAAGAGGCCAGACTATGTGACCCCCCCCCACACACACACTCTTGGCTGTACTGACAAGATCCAAAGGAGGACAGGGCATTACATTTGGGGATGGATTGGCTGCAGGAAAGTTGTCAGTGTTGACAGCCAAACATCTTCAGGGCTATACTCTGGCTTTTTTTGTTCGGATTTACTTTCGTAGCTTTTTTTCATGTTTGGATATTACTGCAAGGCAGCAAAGATTTAAAATCAGGTTTTTCCTTCCCCTAGATTCACTGCCTTCCTGGGCTGTTGAGCTCTATCTACCCGAAGCAGCTGGTTATGAGATGCCAGTTGTCCAACTTTGCCTATTCTTTGGCTTGGAGCTGAACTTATTTGTCATTTCCCAAAGAAGCTGAGAATTCATGAATAACATTATTTTTAAATAGAATGGATTTCAAGGTGCTGAATTATATTTAAGAATTAGATTAGACATTTTGAATTTTCTGTAATAAATAATAAAGGTATTTGTTTGGATTGTTGACTGTTGTATACCAACAAATTATATTTTTAAATAATCTATTTGAATTGTAATTAGGATGCATCAGGTTACAATAAAATAATTTAATGGTGTCTTTATTTTTGTTTACATCAAGTTGATTGCTTATATTATTTTTTTAAAATTACTTTAAAGCCAACCATTTCTTCATCAACATGGTTTGGGAAATTATTGTTGATAAATGTTTATGTTGTTTAATTTTCAATAAATAACATTTCTGGAGAGGAAAACTTTTTCACATGGCTGATCATGTTTTTATAACATCTATTTTATATCTGTGAAAACATTTGCTTTTATAATTAAGAAGACACACATTTTTTACTTGTGAGTTTTTGTATAGTGAAGTGATAGAATCATTATTATTAGCATCTACTAGAATGTCAAGGAAAGGGATTCTGTTTTTAATATTGGGTTGATAAGTGAATTGTAGAACAAAATAAGTTTTTATTCTGGTTTTTTAATAATTCCTCTATATTGTCTGTGAATATGCAAATGTTAGCAACATATCAGGCATATATTGATGGTTTTGTGAAATTATTGAAGACTTTGTTTTTTATATGGGTCATGGAGAAATTACATAAAATGGGACCCAGAGCTGAGCCCATAGATACACCATAAGGTTGTATGTAAATGTTACCATAATGATTGTAAAATGGTACTTGTGTCATGCAAGACAGTAGAAGTTTATGTAAAATAGTTGTTCTAATATTAGAATGTGAGTACTTAGGATGAGTATATACATTTTGTATTATTATTTCTGTATTATCCATAATATTTATATTTGGATTATTTGTTAAATAATAGTTTCAAACTATTATTTTTAGTGGCAGTGTATTTGGCTCAGACCTTCTGAGGCTGACCTTGGAGTCAAGATGGTAGACAACATATTTTCCTCATCTTTATTGTATTTATCACAACATTTCAACTGTTGTACTCTCTGGCCTTCCTCCAGTGTATATCAAAGGAAAGCTGAAATGTTGTAATGAAAACAAAAAGATTAGGACAATAGTCTGAATATAAATAGTGTATGTTGTAGCATACCTATGGACAATAATGGATATGTCCCCATTTACATAAATACAGTAGTAATTACTGTATGTTGGTCTGCAGTTGGAGATTTATTGTGGAATTCACTTGACTTGCTTCTAGCAGTTGACTATTTCTTCTACACACCACTGGCATATCTTATATGTGTTTTTCTTGTCCTAAGTATTATCATTCATTACCAACCTTCACGTGACTATTCTATTCAGTAACCTTCTCTAGGTTACAGCAGTGTAAATAATGATAACTTATCATCCTAGAAAATGAGACAAAAATATTTCTATGGTTTCTTTGACAGGAATATTAGTAAACAGACATTCAATGTTTAACGAGGCAAGACTGCCATTTATTAGAATGTAATATGTCAAGCAATTCATTGGTGGAATCATCACCTTACTTATTGGATAAGTATACCTGGATCAGTTTGTTTACTGTTTTAGCTAAGTTATATGCATGATTAATCATGGGACATAACAGGAATTTAGTTTTATAGATTTTTAACATGAAAGCTAACAAAATTGTGAGTGAGTACATCCCAGCTATTTATTTTGCATATAATTTCAATTAAATGTATTAATGATTTAGTGTCAAAATTACTTTAATAATATAGGTTGTTACTGCAAGGGTTGTTATATTTGTGAATATATTAGAAATAGTTATAATTGGTTGATGAGTCAACATTATATACACAAGAACACACAAACATCTGGATATAAGGAGTATTACCATTGTCGCAGCTATAAGAGAGGAGGAGAATTTAACACTATTTGAGCATAAATGATTGAGTATTCTATCTCTGAGCTGGCAAGTGCTTGAGCTTTTTCTAATGTAACAGTAACAAAAGTCACTAACTGAACTATTGTGGCACATGAAAACTGCAGTGAGACTACAGGATGGTGAGAATCAGAGTTTGATTCTATTTATTTTTTTTTTTTTTTTCACTGTGAGACATTGTGAATTCTCCAAGAAACAGTATTAAAATAATTACAAAGTAGCAGATATTTTAGAGTTGATTGTTTAATGAAACCATTCTTTTTATCAAAGACTAAATAAATAGAATTAAAATATGAGGCAATAAACAGCAGAAGATACAGAACTACTTGAGAAAAGATAACATGAAAGCAAAAACTGTTAACATTATCTATAAAAATTGTATTGTACAATTCTGACTGAAATATCTGGAAGATTTGACTTGAGCTTTGTTTTCATTCAGTTAAATATAAACCTTATAGGGTAAAAAAAAAAATCTTTTTGTTGTTTCTCTGATATGCAGAAATAAAAAAGTAAGAAAATCAACCAAAAAACTGAATGAATAAAAAAAAAAAAAGTTTCTTTTTAAGTTGTTGTCAGGGTCAGAGAATTGTTTGAAAAAAAAATTTCAACATTAGGAAAACAAAAACATGTTTTTTTTTTCCACTTAGAGAAAGAGGGAGAATTAATGATTAGAACAGTTTTTGAATTTCTCAGACATGCTTAGAGGCTTTTAGTTCATAATGTTGATGTTATTTAGAATGGATACTCACTTAACTATTTACTTCTAGAATAAATAAAAGTAAAAATTTTCATAGAAGTTATCAAATTGCTGTGTTCCCAACATAATACACTAATGGTGAAACTAACTATATATATATATATATATATATATATATAAATAGATAGATAGATAGATACATACATAGATAGATAGATGTGACTGACACACATGCATATATATATATATATATTTATAAAGACATATTTTTATGTTTAACGTTGTTATTTTATAGATACAAGTATTTAAGCAAATGCTCTGTTTATGATAAACATATTAAATAACATTTATGAATATATTTTCGTTCTTTATATCGAATATATTTATTTGGACAGCTACAAAGAACCAATCGGTTATTACTGTATAAACATCTTTTATATATACTGCTCTGGTGTACAAGTAAACAAATGATTTGATTATATTTTTTTTAACGTTGTTATTTTTAACAAGTATTTAAGCAAATGCTTTTTATGATAAACAGATAAATAACATCCTTACACTTTTCTGTTTTGTTCTTTAGGAGCGGTAAAAGGCAATACAAAATGTTCTATCCTTTTCAATATATATATATATATATATTTATTTATATATTTATACATCTTTTATATACCAGACAAGAAAGATTTGATTAATTTTATTAAGTTTTTCCAGCATCCTTACACTTTTCTGTTTTGTAGGAGTAAGGCAATACAATAATGTTCTATCCTTTTCACTGTTCCAATATGTATATATATATATATATATACACACAACATAAACTGTCTTACATTCTTCTGGAGATGTATAGAGTTGAAGCTAATTCCACCTAGCTTAACAATCCAAACATTGGTCAGTTCCAGAAAGGCATACCCTGTTTAAGGGAAGAATTTTTCATAGCTGCTGGATGAAACTTCAAAGTGAATGAGCTGAATGGTACTGTTCAATTAAATTTGGTAAGTAGACAAGAATTGAAGAAGATGAAGCCTTTATCACATCATTGACAGATAAAAATAAAATTTTCTAAAAGGAATTTAGAGGGATAAGAAGTGTTGTTATTGTGTGCATGTAAGCATATAAGTCAGGTTTGTATGACCAACAACAAACAATAGGTTAGTAATATTCTTACAGCTGAGTGGCAGACAATTACTTCACTCATTTACAAATATGCTTGGTTTGTAGATTCTCAATTAAGCATAAAAACATAGCAGTACCAGGAAAAACTAACCCTGGATGAAATAGACTTCAGGTTACTTAAATTTGAATCTTGGTTATTGCAAGTTAGGTTGAAGAGATTTATTTTGCATTAAAAATGAGATAGGTTTTATGAAAAAAATTCATGTGCTGATATAAACTAATTAAGAATAAATGAAAATGTACAAAGGCGAAGTAACTTTGATAAAAATGTTTCTCATTTGAAAACCATGCAATCAGTGATTAAATTAGCAACTAACTGAATATTTCTATCTTAATGTAAGGTATAAGAAAAGGTTTTTATTAGTCAAAAAATCCTGATTAGTTACTTATATTTCATGATTGGTTAGAAAACATGAATGTTGAAATTAACAATTCTTTGTGCTGTATTTTTTTAACACAGATTTGTGGTTATCATCTTCCTTGTATGTGAGTGTCCTTTCAAGGCATAGGCGATCATGGCCCTCCACATCTTCCTGTCTCTTGTAGTTTTTAATAAGTTTTTTCTTTTTGTTATTTCTCCAAAACCCAGTTCTACTATCCATTTAGTTCATCAAGTATGTTATGTGTTGCTTTCCTCTGCCCCCTCTTTCTGTCTATCTTGTGAATATCAGATTTTCCAAACCTTCCTTCCTCATTAAATGCCCCAGAAATTTCAACTGCCTCTTCCTAATTTTAAGTATAAGTTTCCTTTTTGCTTCCATTTTCTCTAAAACCTCATCATTGCTCATATGTTTTGCCCATGCTATCCTCAGCATCTTTCTGTACAACCACATTATGTTGCTTCAGGTCTCTTTTTCTTCTTTGAAGTGATTGGTCCAGCATTTTCTGCCATATATGAGAAGAAATATCATGTAACAGTTCAATACTCTTTTCTTTGTTTCTGTTGTTATAGTAAAAATTATATTAAAACTGTCCCACCACCTAAGCTGAAGTGTCATATTGTGAACAGGTAATACTTGGACTGTTTATCATAAATGATAACATTTTGGTAAATTGATTTTACTTAACATGAATATTATAATAAAATATTAAAAATTCAGTATAAATAAATGAATACAACAGCATTTTACCCAAACAGCTGATGCAGCATAAATCATTGATCAAAACCCAAGTGGGATAAGGCAGTCTTCTACAAATTGGGCAGTATGGTCTGTAGATAATGTTGGACATATTGATTTTTGTTTTATGGTATTTTTAAGTCTTATTCTGATGATAAATATGTATTGTTTATTTAATTGTATTTCATTCATTTTATTATAAACACTGCATTAAATAAATTTTCTGGACAAGAGTTACTAGATATAAAATATGGACTTTTACCATTGAGTTGTAAACAAGTGGAAATGCTTATCTTAGAATATTTCATTGTTACAATTTCAATATAAATAAATGAACACTATATCATACATTGTTCCAAACACTGGCTGCAACATAATTAATCAGAACTAAACCAGTGGAGAATAAGATTGACTTCTACTAAACTCGTATTACAGTGGTATATGTACACTATACATGTCTATTTTATTGGATATATTAATTTTGGTCTGAGAGTGTTTGTAGCTAATAATAAGACATTGTTTTTATTCACCATTTTAGTATTAGTTCTATGGTCAGTAAATTTGATTATGGTAAAACCTATACAGTGTAAGATGTTTGATATTATTTAAAACAACGATAAGTGTAAAGCTGAATTAGTAATTTGTCACAGTCACAATTAATATAGTAAATAAACTTCTACTAATTGTGGTACAATTTAAAACTCCAATTTATTTATATATCATATTATAGCAAAGTTTTTAATCATAAAGGTGCATGTTAGTTTATTTTAGTATATTTTTATGTAATAAACAGTATTTTATTATTGAAACATTTGAAAAAAGTTTAAACATTTTAGTAAATGTCCTAATTCAGAGAAAAGAAAGGAAAAACAAAGATTGAGAGAAATTTGCATGTAGTTTTACTTGTTTGGTAATCTCTCATCATTTTGCCTACCTTTTTGCATATGGGGAATTGCTTCCTGTAAATATGCATAGATAAGCTTGAATTTTTAAATTGACTGACTGTTACATGTTGCAAAATTTTTATCTTTTTTTCAGCTGATATGAACTTGAAGGATTTTGAATTTACTGAAGCCAGTGGAAACTGATTGAAAATTCTCTTTTTATACATCATAATCTCTTTTCTTTCTCTGCAATTTTTTTATCTTATTTTAGATATTATTTAGACATTTTATTTCTGGAGCCTGCACTTCATATGTGTGTACATATATATATATATATATATATATATATATATATATATATATATATAGAGAGAGAGAGAGAGAGAGAGATTCTTTATATACTAATGCTAAGTATTTTAATTATAAATTTTGAATATTACTACAAGTGACTTTTGCAGCAGCATTTGATCTAAACCTGAAGGAAGACAAAATTTAGAGGTCAACTTACATGAATTTGTCAGATCAGCAGTCAGAATGTAAAAAACATTTAATAATTTTTTTTGAAAAGCTATCTTGGTCTTTTATAATAAATTCTTTTTAAACTTCAGCTCATAGAAAGTAGAGTCTATTCAAGTGGCTTTGAGTTTTCTGTTGTGATAAAAGAGTTTTCAAAGCATATTCAACTATCAGATTAACAGTGTCATGTCACAGACTTGATGAATAAAAAATTTAAATTTTGGCCAATGTTTTCTTTATTTTTCCTTGTATCATTTAAAATTTTCAGATCAGCCATTGTTGTTAATCTATGAGTTAGTCTCACCATTGTTATTTCTATTCCCATAATAATCAAAACAATCTTCAAAGATTTTATATTTGCAGAAATCTTGACTTCAGAAATAATCATGTTCAATTTTATCTACCAGGGACAACATGCCAGTATCATCTATTCTCAATATAGATCCACACAAGAAGACAATAAATATTATTAAGAACAGGGCTTCTCTCTCTCTCTCTCTCTATATATATATATATATATATATATATATGTGTGTGTGTGTGTGTTTTCAGATTTGAACTGGTGCTGAAAAGTTTTAGACCTGACCAAGAAAACCTTCACATCAATATTTTGTTCAGTTATTTTATTAGCCTTTTTGTGCCTTTTATATTTTTGCATTTGGCAACAATCCCTCTCTTATATATGCTTCGTTAAAAATGACTGGCAAGGTACTTGTGTTACTTTTTTTTGTATTTTTTTTTTTGCATGTGGATAAAAGCTTTCTTTTTGGGATTTAGTAAAACGAGAAATTTCCTAAGTATTTACAAAACACTTATACACCCTTTATAGCAGCAGAACAAAATTCATTGAAAATGAGCTAATAGATTAGCTGAAAGCATTCGGAATGAACAATATATATATATATATATATATATATATATAATGAAAGGACATGAATGTAGAGTGTGCACAAAACTGAAATTGCGATAGTTATGGTCCAAATTGCTTACCATATTTCTATAGCAAGGTGTTATATAGGAATAAAGTGTTGCTGCCGATACTTGAGTTTGAACATAGATCACCAATGAGCAAACACAGGTGATCCCATTATTGAATTAAGTAGAGCATATAACCATAGAGGAAACACATATATGGGAGGTAGCCTGTCTCTGATTGATCACTATTTCTATTCTATCCTCTATTACTATTCTGATTGTTAATTCTACTCTATATGATATAGGCTGCTATTCTCTACTTTATTCACTATACTATTTCTCTTTTTGAATCACTATACAGATTACTGTTCAAGCAAGTATTATCGAGTAAGTACTATTAGTGCGAGTGTTATTCAAAGGCATCTGACACCAGTATTGTTCAACAATGTACTATAGTTATATCTGTGATTACAATGTCTCTACTACAATAAGCATTACAAAAGTGACAAGAAGTATCCGTTGGCATCTGAAAAGTGTCACATGAGTGTCCCTTGACTTCACAAAACAAGGTTTCTCAAATATTTTTCTTCCACATACCCTTTTTACCCGCATTGGTGTACCATTAGTGTGTGGAATTGGTCAAGAAATGGAGTAGTTTAATATGACAAAATGTCTTCTGTGGGGAAAAAGGACAGAATGTTCACTAACTTCAAATTAGCAAAAGAAACAGAGTGTTGGGAATGCAAGAAACTTCACTGCATACCCACCAAATCTCTCTCATGTAATCCCATCGTTACACATACCCCTATTAGAGCACCCCTGCAGTAAACCAATCTTCATTTCAAGTTCTGATGTTATCTCCATTGACAGCATAGTTGCAGAAGACTTGATTTTTCATACTGAAGAATCAAACTCAGATGAAGCATAGCAAAATCTAATTTGAGGCAGACATACCCACAGTAGTTGCATGTAATTGCCTGCTCCTGTTATATTGATGATGATATGGTGTTGCCTACCCACTGTTTGTACTTCCTCTTTATTCTCATTTCCACCCAACACTGATGTAGGTGAAACATATATACTATGCTCTGACCAGTTTGGTATAAGACTGAAATAATGATGCCACCTAATGAGAATTAAACTCAGTACCAACGACTTGCAATACTTGTTTCCAACTCATCCTTTAGAGTCAGCTTCCAATGTAAATACTGTATTTTGTACCATATTTCATATATGTATAATTTATAATTAAAGCCTGTAATGGAGTTCTACAGAAAGATGCTGAGAATCCCATGGACTGAACATGTGTGTAATAAGGAAGTTTTAAGGAAAATAGAAATGAAACGGATGCTTACACTTAGAATCAGAAAGAGACAGTTGCTTTGGCATATAATGAGGAAAGAAGTTTAAGAAATTTCTTTTTAAGAAATGCGCCACACTCATTGAGATTTTTCAGAGTCTACTCTATTTTTGTATCCAAAATATTAAGAAATTTTAAGCAATCAATATTTTTTTTAATCTGATATCATTTTATTATTTTTTTTAATCTGATCACTCAATAGAAATCAAACCTGTACTCCCTTTACAATCTAGGAAACCACTTTTAAATGAAGGACACTTTACCATTACACTACAAGAAGCTATCACTTTCAATCTCAAGGCCAATAAACATTAACTTCACTGTTTAAAAAAGGTATGTCTAATCAAACATGTCTACCCAGTAAATATAATATTATCATAAAATTCAAAATATATTAATTGCTTAAAAGTACATGAGTTTGTAACTGCAATAAAAAAAAGAGATGAGATAAGACTGTATGTTTCTCTTATTGAATATATTCAGTTTCATACCCATCAAAATGATTCTACTGCTCTAACATGTCTGTTTTTACAGCTAATTATTTATACTCAAGTAAGCATGATGAAAGTGCTTATTGTTTTTCTTTTATTGTTATCTCTCCTGAACAGTGTTTTTTCTCATATTTTCTAACACTCAGTAACTCCGCCTTGATCTTAGTGGCTTTATCACCTTGCTTGGTGTAAAATGATTAGAAAAAAAAACTTGATCTGAATTAAAAAAGCAGAGATTCAATTTTGAAACTAGTTATGGTCACACTTGGGTTGATGTTTTGTTAACTGGAATACAACTAACTTGGTGATTCGTTAAATGAATTTCTGAAAAGATTTTGTTCATTAGGCAGTTTCTCATAATAAAGAATAAAATTATGTTCAATAAAAGGTATTTGTTGCTAGGTAATCAATAATTGATCTCTAAATAAGATCTGTGATTGCCTTTGTTAAAATTTTGGTATTATCTTCAGTATAATTTTTTTTACTTAAATATTGATTAACAAGAAGCAAGTATTCTTCTTTTATGAGCCATGTTCCATCAAGATATAGACAATAATGGCTCTCCACAACTTTGTCTTCTTTGTGACTTTTAGTGAAGTTTGTCTTTTTGCTATTCCTATTAATTCCTGTTTTGCCAACCATTTACTGATGCTCATTGGATGATTCTCTACTTCCCCCACCTCTCTCTTGTCTTCAATATATCATATAAGTACCAAAATTCTCCAAGACCTCTTTATCATTATGTGTCTTTAAAAATTACAATTGTTTCTTTCTTATTTCAAGTGTAAGTGTCCTTTTTGCTTCCATTTTTTTTTTAATCACCAAAAGTCTTCATGAGTTTCTATCCATAGTGAAAGAAATTTGGAACAGTTTGTTAATCTGGAGAACTACCTAATGTCTCTTGTGTCTTGCCAGACACAATGAACATCTTTTGTCCAGTAAATAAAGGTCCCCAGTTTCTTGTTTTTTTACTTCTTGTTTGATAGACATCATTGGCACTAAAACTTATTTTATTACAAGATTTAAAAAAAAAAAAAAGGAATAAAAGAATTTATGACTAATTTCTGCATAAATTTCTAGGATGAGTAGTTACTATTTTTATTTTTTCAATAGAATTATTTTCAAATGGACTAATATCCTTATCTTTGTTAAAGGTTCACATTACCCCAAACAATAAGCAAGGAAGCAAGAGAAAGATTTTTATAAATTTCAACCAAAAGCAGAACTGATTGCTCAGTCAATGAATGCCAAATGCTTTGTAAAAAGGACATGGCTAATAATACCATTACCACCATTGTCAAGAGATCTGGAGACCAACAAATATGCCAGAAATATCCAGGAAGCTATGCAGGTCACCCCATGCTTTTCCTACTGAATGTCTTTCACAGGGCTCCACCTCTGGTTAAAAAGCTAAACTGTCAATGATTCCTAACAAAGGCTAAAGAGTCCACCCTACCCTACTATTTAACCATAGCTGTAGGAGAGGAATACATAGATTCATGCCTTTCCTGAATCAAAGTGAGCAAACTCTTATCAAACAAATTTTGAACTTGATTTTCCAAGTTCATTTTCCTTATGTATATATAAATTGTTTCACATATATTTCAATATGTGTTTTCACATTTGAATTTTCTGATTGATTACCCTCTGAAATCTGATATAATATTCCATTTATTTGAAACCCAATGAAAAAACTGAGTTTATGATTCTAAAGTTTGTACATTGATATTTTTTGTCATTTCTATTAAATCTGACATTATCAATTTAATGTCAGTGATTCCTTCCCATTATCCTATTGGGTTTTTATTTGCTGATATTATCCGTCTCTGAACAAAAGACAGCAAGATGTGAAGAGCTATTACTGAAGGTACATGTAAATATACACACACACACACACACACACACATATATATATATATATATATATATATATATATATATATATATATGATAAAATGACTGATATGAAATATCTAAACAAAGCATGTCAAATTAAATTTGTGAAATCCAGTTGAATTTTAATTTTTATCATATTCAACAAACCAAAGAAAAATGAAGCATCCAACTGGTTTTCAGAATTCATTTTATATATATATATATATATATATATATATAAAGATTCCCTGGCCATATTTTCACATTGACATTAACACAACTGTTTAACATCTGTTAATTTCAGTGTCTCATACCAACTTTATATACATAAATGATAATTCAGTTTATTTTAGATAAAATGCTAATTAATTATGAATATATGAAGGTGTACAATTGATATGAATTTAATTTCAGTTTATGAAAATTATACACTGTTTCTTAAAGTGATAAATTATAAACCTGATGATTAATTAAGATTTTGATTCTTAATGAAGTTTCCCACTTCCTATCTTATTAGCTCTGACAATTCATGAAAATTAAATATGTCTGATTTGTACTCATATCCATTTTTGTTTGTATAAAGTAATGAGTATTTTATAGCATGTGCAAGAAAAAAAAGATTCTCAAACAGGAGGCAGTCAGTCTTCAAGAGAGGAATTTCTAATTGAAGGTGAATTATTTTAGCTGGAGGAAGAATTGGTTATTATACAAAAGTTCTATAATCCATTAAAATAATGATTTTTTTTCATTTTATTGCAGTTAATGAAGTAATTTGCTTTCATAAACCGTTTTAGTAATTACTGCTGTAAAACCTTCATGAAATTTAATCGATGAGGGTTTAAAATGGAAAGAAAATTAAGAAATTTGAGACAACAAAGGCAGGAATGGGACTGTGTATAATTTTCATAAACTGAAATTAAATCATATAAAGTATTTGAACAGGGTTAGAGGTTTATTCCTTGTTTTATATTTAGGATTGGCTTTCCATGTCCTTCTAAAACCAACTCTATACTTCTTATGTCTCAAACTGAACTCTGAAATTTTATTTACTAATTATTTATTGATTTTTTAAAAATTTTATCTTTTGCCCTGTTTAGGGTTTCTGGTTCTTTCTAAAGTTTTTTCATTCTCTTTCAGTAACCCCTTGCATCTTAGTGGCATGATCGCATTGATTGGGGTAAATTGATTAAAAAAAAATTGTACCATACCTCTAAAAGCTCAAATAACTTATCAATGTCTGTAAAACTTATGACTGAATTTAAAAGAGTTAGTTAGTAGAATTAATGATTATCAAACTTTTGTGAGGACTTGCATTAATTTTGGGCTGATATCCTGGAGGGAAAACCAACATATCTACTACTTTTTATGAGTTGTTTTGTTATCAGTTATCCATGGTAAAGCCTTTCACAGAGATGTCATAATGGTTGGAGAAAAGTATAAGTGTTGATGCCTTCTCAAAACTACCTCATGATGATACTAAAAATGAGATGTTAGATGTTCAAAAGCAATCCATAATAAATATGTCAAAGAAAAATTATAAACACTACAAATGGTATATAGTTGTATATCTCTATCTATAAAAGGCAGGATGTGTGTGCAACGAATGCACAGCTGCAATTTTCGACGGATTTGCACCAAAATTTATATGCACATGCTCCAAGTTAGTGGAAAGGCCAAGACTGACTTTGCATTTCCCAACTCCCATTGATAGTGGAAATAATCGATTTTTTCATGCTTCTACGGCAGTTTTCATGTAGTTTGCAACCATTTTCTACTGGCCAGAATGAGAATAGGCAGGAAGATTCTATTGGCCAGCGTGAGAGCCAACAGCTGAATGACACAAATGTTAACTAGCATGCTAGCATGCAAAAAGTATCAATAGCTGCACTTGTCACAAGTGGGAAAAATTTAAATCTGCAGGGCACTTTACTCCAATTGGCTCATTTGCTTGCTTAAACTCAACGTTGATTCTGATTCCATAGAACTGGGTTGGGTGCGAAAATGTATTTGTTGTTAACATTCTTTTTACATTCAGTTTTTCCAGTTACGAGTCCTTTTTTAAAGCTGATTGTTTTGTGTTCATTTTGTTTAGTTCTTTTTTCATAACAGATTTAATGTTTAGTATAGAGCTTAGAAAAAATTCTCAGTGTGAGATAGGCAAGAAGTAAGGCATGTAGCAACATCAGCATGGCAAAGGGCACTCCTTTAAAGGCAAGGAAGGGCAAAAATATTTTAAGTCAAGTGATAGCAATTGCTGTATGAGTTGTATGATTTTTGAATCAAGAACGGGCAATGCTGGGCCATGCTGCTAGTAAAGTTATAAAAGTTATCAAATCATATATGATTATATCAAAAACAAAATGATATATGCATAGGTTTATCTTTAATGGTAATGAAAACTGCATTTATTTTATGCAATTATTTATATTTCACCAGAATCTTCTTTGTCGGTGATGCACTTAACAGAAAAATACATTATTAAATAAAATGTTTAGGTAAAAATTTAATCAATAACTGTGTCAGATTGCAGACTGAATGAACCACCCCATAAAATTATAATGATGATATATAATAATAACAAAAATTAATGACACCTATCAAAATATATAAAATCACTAGGATTTAATGTATTTCAAATTGAGCAGAATTTGAGCAGCCACCTTCTTGACCCAGGGCAACACTACCTCTTCAAGGCACTTGATATAGGCCTCTGTGTTGAGTCTGAGAAACTCACCAACAAATTCAGTAGTTCTTTTCTTATCATGACTGTCAGAGTGAGTTTTCCAGGCTGCTGTACCATGATAATCACCATTAGACTCATCCAACTCTTTCCAAAACCTCTGCACTGTCCTTTGACACACAAAAACTCTGAAATGTTTGTATTGGAGCTTCTGGCATGAATGCCAAGCAGTACAGTATACCATTTTCAAATTTCAAGCAGAGTGAATTGCGTCTTAGTGCACTCTTTCTCATAGACAGTGCCCAACTGACCTTACTATACTGTGCAGTCAACTAAATCAGAAACAATGTGCATATACAAAATTTAAAAAAAATAAAATCACGACAATTTAAACATCGCACCCTGTAAATATGTATATCCAGTTATACATATTTCTATATAAAACATTAATATAATCAAATGAATGATATATAATTATTTATAAAAATATATAAATCTATATTATCAAACTACATGTATATTTATATATATCCTGTTATACATCTTTTTATATAAGCTATGTATATGTATGTATGTATGTATGTATGTATATATATATATATATATATATAATCAAATGATATATTATTGTTTATATAATATATAAATATATATTATTAAATTAAATAAAAAGGCAAAATGATGTCTTACTGTAAATTTTTGGGACCTTATAATCATTTATGTTTAACCAATCACTGACTCACCAATAATCTTGGGAAATGTTTGAATCTATTTCCTCCCTCAGTTATGGGTTAAATAGTAGAAATTATGTTTAAAAATTATTATTATTCTCCAAAAAATTGTTAATGCAATATTAACTCACAAAAACATTATCTTTTTTTACTCATAATATCTTTAAATAGCACCCAATGAGTTGCTAACCCATAAAAAAACAAATCGATTAATCAGTTACTGGTGTTTAAAGTAGTTTAATGGTTATCAGCAAATTTTGTTGAAATTTGGGCTGAGACAGTCTGTCTTTCCATTTCACTTTCATTGTTAACTTTGAGGAAAACATGACTTTTGACTGAGTCCCAAGAAAAATAAAATATATAAACAAAGGTAAAAAGAATTCAAATAAAAACAAGTCATTGGCACTTACCTTCAAAACCTTATCTCAAATAAAAAGAGGTAGAAGAAGAATATTGAATCTGGCCAAAAACGATGGATGTTTGCAGGAACAGAGCCTATTAATTTGTGACTGAGAACTAACAAAGATCAGGGAGGCTCTATGAATAACTCCCATTATAAAAAAAATGTAAAAGAATGTCAGAAAATAAAATAATTTGGGCCAATCAAGAAAATTAAAACAAAGAGACTTTTGATGTTAGCTGAAACCAAAGTCCTCACCAGAATCTTGGAGCCTTGTCAAAAGGATATAAGCTAACTAACACCTCTGAGCTAGGAGAAGGAGGACGGCAGGAGGGGATGAAACAAAAGACACTACCACTGCAGAAACAAGCCATGCATGATGCATGAAGAAGTAGTTAAAAAGTCATCTGCTAATGATGATCTACACAGTAGATTGACACTGATCTATTTCTAATATTATTACTACACTAGCATGCTCTGACTTTAAAACTACCACTGCCAAACTTTCTCCAAGCTACTTCCATTATCCACCTTATAGGCAAACATTTTTATGACACTGAATGTCAAAAGACTCACTCCAAGGCAGGTAAATAAAAATAAATTATTTTATCCTTGTGAGTCAGTTTGTTTTATTCTCAAAGTTCCGATAAAATAATCTAGCACAAATCCAACTATTGATGGTTTGGTTTATTGTCAGTTTTTTTTGTGAAGGGTCGTGTCACTGTTATATTATTATGGTTATTCTCTTTTCATTCTATAAAAGGTGTAAATCCATTTCTGTTTACTATTTCAGATCACTGCATACCTTGATAATTAGGTCTCATCACAAGCATACTGTTATATTCTGTGCTAATAGGAATATATACCTGAAGATTGAGGTGGATAAAATAAGTAAAGGTTTATTATAAAAACCAGTACAATAAGAATAAAGGTAACAGTTATGCACAAGGTCGTTGCAAGTCAATCCAGTAGTGAGTGCTACTATTGAAGGTTGGTAGTTCTTGCATAAGTCTGAGTGGTTCCTCAACAGCTCCCAGCTAGTATATTTAGCTACCCGCCCATGAGGATTGCATGTGGCACAAGGCCGGTTTAATGTGGGTTCTTCGAGCCTGTAGGCTCGTTCAAAAATATTCCCTTTTTGAACCCATATAAACGGGTTCAGGGACAGTCTACTTCCCCGAACGAGACTCTGCCCTTCGGTAGAGCCTTGTCCAGGTTCCTCTCTGCTTGAAGACAGAGAGTTTGACCGTCTAGCTGGAATCTGTTCCAGCTAGACTCTGTTGTCCATTGACTTACAGATACTTATAGGCAGTTACTACTTATAGTGTAGTCACACATGGGGGTGAAAGGTCATTCCATTATACCACATAATGTGATTGTAGATGACTAAGCACTTGGCCAAACCAATATCTCACACTAGCTTTTTGTCTAAAAAATAACAGGAGAAAGCTTGTACAGAGAACAGAGAAGAGTTATGCCCAGGAGTCTATTATTAGAGTATGAGAATTTTGATTAATGGGATCTGGTTATTTGTTTAGTTAGAATCTGTATATAAAAGCAGATAATCACAAAATAATAGACATTGTTGAAGTTGTTTCTTGTTGGTGACAGTTGTTTCACTCTCAAGCCGCAAGTGGACATTTCTAGATGAAGACCAAGTAGATAGTAATAATTTTCCTTCAAGGTATATCTTGTTTAATTCTAGAAAGATGACTGCTAGACAATCTTTGGAAATCTCCTAGTAGCTTAATTTTATTCAGTTTATTTCTTTTCTGTCTACTCAGTGACTTTAAGTCATTTGAAATTAGATAAAATCTTAAAGAATTTAATAAACTCCAACTATTTATGAAGCTTCCCACTTTTTATAAAAACGATTTTATTATCTGGAAGTCAGTACTTTTCTTTCATTTTTTTTTTGCTATTAAAACCTTTTTATTGTTTCATTCTTAAATTGCTATAATTATTACTATGTCTCATCTAGTATTTCTTTTGGAGTAACCAGTTGAATTGACTTATTCTTTAGCTCATTAATTTATGTTTCTCCTTTTCGCAAAATTTATAGAAACTCAATTTATTGATAAAGATGATGTTATATAAGAAAAACTTAGCCTAGTTAAATACTTGGGAACCTGATACATATTCCTGTTACTAAGGAGCAATTAATGATATATCTTCTTTTATGGACTGTGTCCCCTTCAAGATGTAGGTGATCATGGCTATCCACATTTTCTTGTTCCTTTTAGCACTTAATAAGTTTTATCTTTTTGATATTTCTCCTAAAACCTATTCTGTCATCCATTTACTTAAGCTCATCAGTATTCATACACTACTTTCCTCTGTCCCTCTTTTCCACAGTCTGTCCCCTGAGTATCAGGTATTCCACACCCTCCTTTCTCATTATGTACCGCAGAAAGCTTAAGTGATGTTAAGTATATGTTTCCGTACAAAATATACTTTTAAGGTATACTATATTTATTGGGTAAAATTTTTCAGTATCCAGGAATGAACCTATATAGATATAAGCAGTGTTGGCACAGATATCAACAAATGGTGTTTCATACTTGAAACAAACTGTTGCCATTCTGTGTTTATATCTGTGTCCATACTGCTTATATATATATATATATATATATATGATGGATTCGACCACTGAGTTCGATTTATGAAGTTCCAATGACCACAAGCTAATTATCGGCACGCCTAGGATGGGCGTGACTTTTGAGACCACCTCAAGAATTGCACAAAAGACCACAAACAGTACAGGAGAATGTATTGTATCCAAGTGCAGCAGGAACGCTGTTAGATGTCTTATTTTACTTTCTCATTTCATGTAGTCAACTTATGGTTATTTCTCAGTGCTGCTATATCAATGTTGTACTTCTTTAAGCTCCAATGTGACCAATGCTGTTTTTCTTTCTGGTGCTGAGCTATTGTCCTGGAGAGTTCATACATTCCAAGTGCCAAGATGAAGTTGATGTTGTTTCATAGAGTTTTTTGCAGTAGCCGGATATGTGTGGAACTAATTAGATGTAGTTATCAGAAAACCAACACAATGATTTTTTTTCAAGTGGTGAAGGCTTGTGTCGGACCATCCACACTTTTTGGATTTGTTGATAAAAAAGTAACAGTGCAAAAGACTTGCCACGGAAACTCCAAATGACAGTCCTCATGTGTTATTATCACAGAGTTTAACCTCTCCCGATCACAGACAATATCAGCCAGTACAAACCTCCTGGCAGACACATGCAATATAATTACTGGGTTAAGCTGTCATGAGTTTTCCTTCCCATCTGAAGTCTTTTTATCATGAAACCAATACTAGGGCAGCTAGCTGCAACAGTTCTCAACCTGGTACTTTACATAGCTCTGCAGGATGTTTTGCACTAGTACAAACATCAATGTCTTCTAAGCAGTTTCATCTACCCTGTTCATTAGTTTTTGGTTTAGTTTTCAAGTACCTGTCAATAGTGCTATGCACAGGGATTATCTTCATATACCAATATTATCAGAATGTCACCTCTTTGAGAAGTCAATAACTGTAAGATGAATCTCAGGTATCATGGTTGGAATGCTAATGTTCTAACCATTTGAATGCATGAGTGTTTATGTACATAAATTAACCAATTTGAAATTTTGGTTACTAGTAAAAAGAAAGTAATGATCACTATTAGATTTTATGAAAATCTGGATGTTTGAAATTTTCCTTCTTAACACCAATTTCTTAAAAAGTTTAAAATTTAAGCATTCATTTCTATTAATTCCTTCAAGAAAACAATCTTTTATTCATATATTCCTGAAAATAAAACCATTTACTAATCCTGATTAGTTTTAATATAAGAAAACCAGTAAGGAGATTGTATTTACTTTTGATCATGATGTATCAGTTTTTCTTTAGTTTTATTTCCTACCTGTAAGCTATTATTGAGTTTGCCACAAGATATTAGCAATATCTACTAAACTTGGCTTAATCTGGAGCAATAACGTAGACCCTAGTGAAGGTCATTCTCACTATACAAGAAATAGCCTATGGGACTAGCTTGATCTCTGGTCAGTTATCCATATATAAATATATAAAATTATTATGAATTCTCCTGTCAATTTCTACATGTGTGAACCCAACATTGTGGAATTGAACTGCTAAAGTAACACACACATGATTTGATTATAGTGGCAAATACTTTTATAAAATTACTCACACTTTACAAAACTGATAAGAGAGAAATAGTGTACAGTGTGCGTCAAAGTCTCTAAACAGCTCTCCTCAGCTTTAAATTCAGAGTTTTCTTTCTCCTAGACTGGATGCCACACATGACACCCAGTATTTCCAGCTATTCAGCCCCAAAAATGAATGAAGATGGATTTATCCTTTTTCCATTCAGATCAGTGTAAAGTGAATCGACTTGAATTTGAACCTAGATTGTCAATTTTGCTTTCCACACCAATATCCGCACACTTGCATATATATTAAGATAGCAGCAAGAATTCCTTCAAACCTGTTTTATTGAATCCACTTGAAAAGTTCTGTTTTATCCTTTACTATATTTCTTCATTTCATATCTAAACAGTTGAACCACCCAGACTAAATTGCGAGTGAAACTGGTTAAATTATATAATGTTTTTGTTCAGGTTCTTTGATCATAAAGAGAATCTGCTCTGTCATTTACAAAAGAGAAAATTCTTCCTGAATTCCATTTAAATTAAAATTATGTTTCTAAAAAATACTAAGAGAAGGTCCTTTGTTTACATTAATCTTTGTTCAGTTGTAAGGCAAACTGGGTTTTTAGCCTTAGTAGGACAACCAAACTAGGAAAAGGATGAAAGAATTTAAGCCAGCTTGAAGAGTTATGTGCTCTATTATATTGGATATATGATGATTATGGAGGACTGTTCCATTGTTTTTTAACATAGAGGGTCCAGCAGTTCAGTTCTTAGAAACAAACAGTCAGACTACCTGCACATAACCATTTGATTATAGTCGTAAAAGCTTGTACAGAACCAACCAACCACACTTTTTGGAAGAGCCAAATAAAGAGAACTGATGTACAGTATTCGATAAGCTCCCCAAACAACCCTCCTTGGATTTTGAATTCAGAGTAGTCCTTATAGACTGGTTGCTAACCAAGATTACAGAAACCAGTCTGTCTGTCCTTCTATTTAGCCATAGATGGTGGCGGCAGAGTTGGATTCATACCTTTCCCACAGTTATTTGAACATGTTACTTTAATGAGCTCGATTGGAATTCAAACTCAGCTTTCCAATTTCTTCAATCCAACCTGGTATGCATTACTCCTCTGTGTCTCCATATGATGATATTTCGTGTGTGTGTGTGTGTATATATATATATATATATATATATAATATGAATAATCATATAACATATGATTGCCCTTGACACATCCATTGCTGTAGTTGCTGCTCAACATGAGGTGTTATGGAATGAATGTAAGTATGGTACAAGGCTATATCTATTGGGAACTAGGTGTAACATTTAATGAAAAGAATGATGATCATGGGATTGATCGATTTTGGAATTTTGGAGATTGGCAGCAGAATTGTTTTTATTTTAATTTATTTTTTTTATTAGATAAATATTTAACTTATTGGACTAATTTACCTTGACACACAATATCAAAATAAAATGATCATTTACTTAATCTAAACCAATATCTTACATAGAATATTTCCTGCCATATTAGGTGCACATTTTTATCAATCAGAATACAGGAGTTCTTTCAGTTTTTCTTCTGAGTTTGTCAACAACACAGTGCTGTTAGATAAATCTGTAAGTTGTTAGACTGATTTACTTACATTAGCAGAAAATAATCACTCAATTAATCTAAACCAATATTTCCTGCCATATCTGGTGTGCATTTTTATCAGCCAAAAAATCTCTTCCATCTCTCTCCTAGTGGCTTAAAGTTTAAAGTCAGCCTTCTAAAGATTATTGGCCCTTGATTAATACTTAAATATCCCTGATTACATCATAATGAAATATAAATGATTATAAATGATTCAATTAGGATTCAGAATCAAAATAATATTAAAAAGAAGCAATTATATACAATTGTCATAATTATTATTAAGTTGGTGATACATACTGTCAAAAACTGATGACAATATTTAATTAATGTTGCAATTACATTAGTTTCATTTCTAAGTAATCAAGTAATTTTGGAGGTAAGGAATCATTCTGTTTTTTTAATAATTAAAAATAAAAATATCTGTTTTTCACATATGTGAAAATATATATGATATCCTGCTCTCGTCTGCCTCCAACCAGGGGAGGTAATACAGTTTTGGTGGCTAAGACACTACTGCCACCATCAGTAGCTTTTTTCACTAGACTGTATTGTTTTTTTGTGCAGATGTGTCAGTCTGTTGACATTTTTTTTTTTTTTACAACACCAAGTCATTTACTTTTGATTATTAGCCAATACATAATATACTCATAGCAACTGTTAACAATGATGGAGAATGGAAGGTAAACAGACGTGTTTCACATTGGAAGTAGCATTGTGTTGTGAGCATGGTTTTAATTATTTTTGTTTATTTTGGATCTTGACCAGATCCAACTTAATACCTGTTGAGCTGTGGGCTGGAGACAATGTGAAGCATGCTTTAAGCTTTGGCCAGTGATGCCCACCTTTAAAAGGAAAGAAATAATTGACCGTCCAAGGAATCCACAGCACCTGACCTCAATAGTTAGCACATGACATGTCCATCCCTTTTCCATACAGTCAAATTGCAGCAATTCATAGTGGTTTTTCTTTCACTTGTGCACCTCCTTCATGTTCTCCTCCCATGGAACCATTAGTTCTACTAGGAGGACACACTTCTTTGAATCAGACCATGCTACAATGCTAGGACATGTTTATGTTAGAATGATGTATATTGGAAATTGCAGAAGTGTCTAAGATCAACTAACACCTTCCAATCATGGGCTCCACTCAGTAGTATTTTGTTGTGAGTTATTTGGGTCTTCTACACAGGGCGTTCATTTTCCTTGTGAGAATGGATCTTAGGTTCCCTGCCTGTTACAGGCTGTTTGTCGGCTGCTTCACATTATGACAACTTCCAACACATTGTTATAACTGCATGTGTACATCTGCAGTGATTGTGGGCATGTAAAGAGCACATGACATAAAGTGTCTCAATGACTTTGATATAATGCATACATATCGGTGTCAGTGTACTCCTACAGCTTGAGGTTGGTCGCATTTGGTAGGAGATCATAGGTAAATCGCAGGAGGGATGATATTGCCTATGGCTCTTTCTAGTCAGGGTATTCTTGATAGCTTCATCAGATCAATATCATGTCCAAGCACATTGTTTGGAATGAGAAACAGAAGTAGCTGTTTGCTGCTCTTCCTCGAAATTCCAGATTTCTTCAATCACCATATCTTGTTTTTCCCTTTGCATCCTGTTTAAAAAAAACTGGTTGCTTGTGCTGCCCAAGCCAACTTGATTGATTTGGGTCACCTCCATTATCTTCTTAGTTTGCAGGCTGAATTCTGGTTTTTAGGTGACTTTTCTGCCAACCATTTGGCACTAGTTCTGATATCTAGGTGTAACCTACTGACAAACTCATTGTCCAAGTCTCACATTATCATATAAAGACGTATCTTCCTGACCTTGAACTCCTCCACCAATTAGGAGGTGGCAGTTTTCTGGCATTGGTATAGAGTCCCACTATTGTTGATAGACTGTTGCATCTGCTGAATTTGTGACCGATTAATATCATATACCTGCAAGGGCCACAGAAGCCGGGGCAGCAAACCATGTTGGTAGTAAGACTTCAGTTTGCCGGTTTGCCAGTGTTTTGTTGATGGATTCAAGTCCACCTATTGACACTTTCTGTTAACCTCTTTACCTCAGTGGAATTTCATACTGCCATCTGAGGCTCTTCACAGGCTTCGCTTTCTTTGACCATCGGAATCATGTCACCCCTTATACAGAAGTAAATCTCCCTGACAGAGCCTCTGAGTAATGATAAGGATCTGGATTTTCTTGGGTTTAGCCTTTATTCTCACTCACATGAAAAGCTTTTGATAGTGCTGCAGCAGTTCATCAGCACTGACCTTAGGACCAAAATGGTTACATCATTATGTCATCCATGAACACTCCCTTTGCTGTGTCTGCTCTACCCTGTATTATGAGCTCCATGGAAATAATGAAAAGAAGTGGTGAAGTCACACACCCCATCATGATGCCAATATCAATGGCTTGCCACCTGGTGGTTGTAGTTACCAATGGTGAAATACATGAACACTACTCTGAAATATTTCCAACCTTACTAGGAAAATTGAAAAATTCAAGAGACATTTGAATTAGCTCATGAGGAACTGATCCATATGTATTCACAAGATCAAGCCAAATTATCTGAAGCTCAGTTTTATTTTCTTAGGCTGATAGGATTGAGTTCAAAGTCATATATGAATGTTCTAGACAACCAGGGAAGACAGGTATCCCAGCCTTCTGGACAGCTCTGTTTATGTAATGGTTACCTAGCAGGAAATCCATCAAGGATAAAAAAAATCTTCCCTTGACATTCAAGAGGGAGATGGTGGGATATTTGCAATGCCTTTTGCATTCTTTTCCTTAGGTATCCAAATGTCATCTGCCAGGTACCATTCTTGGTGTACAATACCTTGTTTCTCTCAGCTTTAGTCTGCTATCATTAAACATGATCTCTGGATCTTGGGGCCTGTGAAGGTCTTTCAGAGGAAGGATTGGAACATCTTTCCAAGCATTAGAATATGTCATCCTCCAGTGGTTCTCATGTTCCTCCTGTGGTATGTCAAGTTTGTCCCTCTTAGTCTCGGGAAACAGCTTTTTAGCAAAAGTGTACGAATTATTGTAAAACTATCTCCAAGATTGTTGCTTTTTCTTTTGATGTTTTCATTGGCTCTCAGCTCTAGAGAACACTAAGATCTTTTATTTATTATCCTTAAGCCAATTCTTAAGGCCTACCTTCTCATGAATTGGAACTATTTTGAATTGCTGATTAACGACTCTATGCTCTGCTCTTAATTTACCCTTCTGGATCTGTCATCTTTTTCGTCACTTCTCTTCTTTCTTATCTCCTCTTGCAGTTGCTAAACCAAACCACATAAGACAAACCTCATGCTCAACTCTGCAGAAAGATCTTATCTGCTGGCTAATGTGCCCATTTAGATGTTTGGTAAGTCATAATGAGAGTTCCTGATCAAGATTCTACCAAATAGCTCCCTGATTACCTTTGAACCACTGGATTTTTGGCTTGCTTGGAATTTCTCCAGGGTGCTGATGCCCAGTAATGGGATCTTGAACACTCTAGGTGTAATCCGGATTCATAATCCCATCATTTGACTTACATTCTGCAATAGAGGAATTACATTGCTTGTACCAGCATGCTTTATGGATGCATAAACCTTGTGAGTTTTCGAATTTTCTGTCACAATCACACGTTGTAGATGGAGGCATGGTGGAGTAGTGGATAGCAGCTTCGATTGCGGAATCAGAGAGTTGAGTTCAAATTCTAGTCAAATCCATTAGTTTCACTTACATGCTAATGCCCTTGGGAAAGTTATGAATCCTCTTCTTCTCTCCCCCCACTATGGATAAATAGCAGGACAGCCTTAGATGGCATCTGGTCTGCCGCAGAAAGAAATGGCAACCTACTGCGGGAAAAAATCTGCCTCGTCAGTCATGTATTGAAAGATACGTGATTGTCTAAGCGTGTATCATGCATGGCACATAACTGACTGACTGAGATGGTTTCAAGTCTAAAAAATAAATCAAAATAAAAGAAATAAAATGTAATCAATTTGCTTCTTGATCTCACCTACTTACTAATGAAATATTCCATTATTCTAATAATGCAAATCCTGTTTGCTTGTTGTATTTATTTAATAGACTAACTCAACATTAGATAGGAGGTGATCAGGCTGTGTAACCAGTAAATATGTAAGAATAGATTATAAAGACGAAAGAAAATACTGATCAAAATTAATAATAATATTAACGAAAATTTGTTTTCCTGAATACTTCTTTTTACTTTCAACTTTTTGCTACTATTTAACTGACAGCCAATTCTATGAATTCAATGAATGTTGTATTAATTTGTTAAATTTGATTAATCCCATTTGAAAGAAAGCTATAAGCACAAGAACAAAATTTGCATGTCAAAAAATGTTAAATATTTTAAAGAAAAAAAAAATTCAAGCATGTCACAAGGAATGGATTGAGTGGAGTTTTTGTTTTCTTTTAAGCAGATGATTAATGTTTTCTTTGAAGTTGTATATGGATTGTTTTGGTGAAAATATGAAAAAAAAGAAAGAATAGTGTTTGACCTCAGTTGATAACAGGAGTTGAATTAAAGAGGTTAAATTATCATAAAATATACAAACCCTGCCATGCAACACTGACATCTGTCCATGTAGCATGTCCTTAAAGTTATTGTGGTTTATCAGCTTTCTCTCTTTTTCATGCTTTCTGCAGTACTCACTCTTTCTACATTCATTCATTTAAACTTGTCAAGTTGCTTACTCACTGCTTCCCTCTGCTTCACTCCCATTCAATATGCCCAATATGTGTCTTACTCCTGTTAAGGGTTCTCTTAAATTTAGGCTGTCCCTTTCTGATTGTTATTAAGTTTCTTTAACTTCCTATTCTCCTTAAAACTTTTCTTTCATGTTCTGTCCATGGTTCCCTCAATATTTGTTCCTTCAAGTTTTTTAAAATTTTTAATTGTGATGAAATTGTTCAGTTGGACAAACCAAGAGGTCAAAATATTGTTCAGTTGTACAAACCAAGAGGTCAAAATATTGTTCAGTTGTACAAGGCAAGAGGTCAAAATATTGTTCAGTTGTACAAACCAAGAGGTCAAAATATTGTTCAGTTGTACAAACCAAGAGGTCAAAAATATTGTTCAGGTCAAAATATTGTCAGTTGTACAAACAAACCAAGAGGTCAAAATATTGTTCAGTTGTACAAACCAAGAGGTCAAAAATATTGTTCAGTTGTACACAAACCAAGAGGTCAAAAATATTGTTCAGTTGTATAAACAAGGCAAGAGGTCAAAAAATATTGTTCAGTTCAGTATAAACCAAAGAGGTCAAAATATTGTTCAGTTGTACAAACCAAGAGGTCAAAATATTGTTCAGTTGTACAAACCAAGAGGTCAAAATATTGTTCAGTTGTACAAACCAAGAGGTCAAAATATTGTTCAGTTGTACAAACCAAGAGGTCAAAATATTGTTCAGTTGTACAAGGCAAGAGGTCAAAAAGAGGTCAAAATATTGTTCAGTTTAAACCAAGAGGTCAAAATATTGTTCAGTTGTATAAACCAAGAGGTCAAAATATTGTTCAGTTGTACAAACCAAGAGGTCAAAATATTGTTCAGTTGTACAAACCAAGAGGTCAAAATATTGTTCAGTTGTATAAACCAAGAGGTCAAAATATTGTTCAGTTGTATAAACCAAGAGGTCAAAATATTGTTCAGTTGTATAAACCAAGAGGTCAAAATATCTGAATAGGATGCATCTGTTGTGGTAGGAGTAAATTCAATTTGCATAATTTACTCCAGCAAGCTTTGGTGCTTCCCATCAGATGGTTTATGTTCTCTTGAGGAATTGGTTGTTTGGGGAAACTATAACTGATTAGCACAGTTTGCATTACTAACACATTTGAATCGCAGCAGTTGTGCTGACTAAGTAATGTGCATGCCTTTAATATATGTGAGCACAGTAAGAAATGAACATCAAATGCAAGCACTCATTCTTATTTTCAGCTTTGTTGACAGTGATAAGTTCTTGTTGATATAAAGAAACCTGTGAGTGTAGACCATCTGCACCACATATAGCTGGTTAGATATTATATACAAGGTACAATGAGTAAATTGTTAACATTTTTATTTTTAATTTTGCTTGTTGTTTGTTTTTAATTTTTGTCAACTATACAGTATAGTAGGGTCAGTTGTGGGAAAAAAGAGCACCATGATGCAATTCAATCTGCTAGAAATTTGGAAAATGTATGCTGTAGAGATTGGAATTTATGCTGAAAGCACCATTACAAACATTCCAGAGTTTTTGGGTGTCAATCTGAGGACAGTGTAGAGAATTTGGAAAGAGTTGGATGAGTCTAATGATGCTTAGAAAGGTACAGCAGCCCAGATCACACTGATCATTTTGATAAGAAAAGAACTCCTGAATTTTTTGGTGAGGGTCTCAGACTCAACACAAAGTCCTACATCAAATGCCTTGAGGGGGTAATGCTGCCCTGGGTCAAGAATCTGGATGCTGGAGACCCTATATCTGGCAACAGGGCTCTTTATCATGGCATGCAAACAGGAGATCCCAGTCATAGCTGTTAGACAATTTCAAGGCAAGGATTACGGCAGCATTCACCAGCTTAAACAAGGAGACCGTCCAGAATAGTTGCAAGAGATTTTGAAGTCATCTGTAGGCCATGGTTGATACTAATTTATTCAATAAATTTACTTTTTAGTATTTCAAGATATTGTTTTGTAATTTTAGCAAATACAGCTGTTAAAATGAGATGTCAGTGTTATTTTCATTTTTGCATAATTTAGATGATATTTTATTCATTGGATCTTGTAGTAGTTAAACACTTTTTTTTGTTTATAATTTATTTTTTTAATTCCTTTCACAGAAACTAGTTTGTAGCAATCAATCAGTAACTGTATTTTAGAATATTTATTATGTGTTTGTTTCTCTCAATTTATTGTTCAGATATGAGTTATGTATTACAACTTTGTCTTAATCAGAACAAAATTTGATTTGATCAAACCTTCATATTAGCCATTTGTTTCTATCAATCCATTCTATAAATGACAGTCCTGTCACACAACCTTCTCTTAATCAAAGAAAATACTTGATCAAAACATTTTGTGCACATATAATATTTCTATCAATCTATAATACAAAAAAAAATAAAATGTTTCATTGAGTAGTTATCATGTGATATATCCTTTTAATTCCTCTGATGTATGACATTTGGTAATCAGTACATATGGTCTTCTTATGGAACCAATTAAGATTCACTGCAGGACTTATACCTGAGAGATATTCCTCTTCATAATAATTCTTATAAACTTAAGCTGGAATGGTATAATTTCTACTTTGTTCTTTATCCAAAGCAGACTGAAAAAATGTGTACAGAATACCGATTGAACCTTAAAACCTGACAACTTTCTTGACAATTTATTTGTTCTAATATTTTCTAAGTTTAGCTGAGTATGGCATAAGCTCAAATGGCAGAAAATTGGATACAAAGATTGTGTTAATCCAGTCTTTTGAATGTCAAGGACTTGCTTACCTAGCAAATCAGCATTGTATAAGTAGTAGGGTTTGTATAGGGCCTAGCAATGAGAAATGTGAGAAAGAAAGACATTTTAAATATGTAGAAACAGATGAAACATGAACATATCAACTTTATTCAAATTAAATATAAAATAAATTTTTATTTCACTCTTTGATTGGATGCCCTCTCAATATGGATGCCTGGTGCCGTTACACTCATTGCAAATCTTTCGGCTTAATACTGCTTGGATATTTTACCTTAGATGAAGCTCCATTGGCATTGATGGGAAAATATCTCAAACTAGTATGATTCAGTTGTATAATGTCTCAATATATTCATGTACTTTAGTACATTTTTCTAAAAACCTAGTCTTATATTTGAATTATTTTATCATACTTTCATTACAAATTTAAAACTTGAAAATATCATTATCATTGGATTATTTAAGAATACAGAGAATAGTCACTCAAAGTATCTTATTTACCTACACTATATACTTGAGTTCTGAATATCAACAAAAATGTTGAGCAATATACAGTTTTTAATAATTGATGAATATGATGAAAAACTACTTAAATATTGTCATCATTTTTGGTAAATTTTCATTTTAACACCCGAGCATCAGTCACTGCTGAACAACTTTCTTTCAGAAATTAGTACACACTTCCGTAAAGCAATTTTTTTTTTTGTACTTAATTTAAGAAGAAAGTTAACTTTCAAATATATGTAAACATCGACAAATAAAAGAATAACAAAAGAAAAAAAAACACCTAAGCCTAATTTGAAAGTTAACTTTATTCTTTTAAAAAAAAATATAACCAAAAAAAAACACCTAACCCTAATTTGAAAGTTAACAATCTTCTTTAAAAAAAAAAAATAATAAAAAAAAAAAAAACACCTAACCCTAATTTGAAAGTTAACTTTCTTCTTTTAAAAATAAAAATAAAAAAAAAGAATAACCAAAAAAAAAAAAAAAAGCACCTAACCCTAATTTGAAACTTATCTACAAGGAATTACTGTGAAGGGAGTAAATAGGCCCAAATTGTATACATCCACCGACAGAATTCAGCACTTAATTACTTATCAATAAGCCGCCGAAAGAACAGGAAAAAGTCTGATTTTTTTCGGGTCATTAACATCCAAAACGGTAGGTTTCTTTAATATCTAATTGTTGATTTGAGTTCAGCATATACATTTGCATGGAAATAAGACTATTTTGGAAAGATTTGAAGGGATAATAGCACTCGAGTGTTAAAATGAAAATTTACCTCATTTTTGATGGTATGAGTAAACTAGTTTGTAGTAATCAATCAGTAAGTGTAAGAACTTTTTTTATCAAAACTAAAGACTGTATACCCAATAGAAAAAATTGTGTTTTCTTTTAATGAAAAATGTTGGGAATTTTTGCACATATATAAAATAAATAAAGTAAGAAACATAGAATCTGGATATTTTGATGCATCAGTTGTATATCCTTTTGCTTGAACTATACTTTGAAGCAGTATATCAAAATTCATCAATATTACTTGGAAATATTAATGTTTCCCTTTACTTCTTAATCTAATTTTATTTTCTGCAAATCATTTTTCCCTGATGTAGTATATTACTTTTTTATACTGTATTTTAAATGGATCATATCATTTCAAATTTATTTTGACAAGTGAAAAAAAATACTGTCAAGTTGGATGTGAATTCATGACAAAAATCATGAAAAATTATTTCTTATTCCAAAAGAAGAAAATTTAAACAGAGATAATTTTATTTTAATTATTTTAATTATTGCAGCTGTCTTATCAGAAATAGTAATTGTTATTTGTTATGGGATCTTACCCATAATAATAATAATGGACTATTCCATACTTAATAAATACTGCACCTCAGGAGTAGTTCAAGTTGAGTCAGTAGTTCAAGTCAAGTCAAGAGTCGAGTCAGAGGCAGTCCGAAACAGAGTTGCGTTCAGACAATTACTACAAGACATTGGAATAGTGATACTGGTCGAGACTACATTGATCTCTCTACTAAACCTGATTGTTCATACTAACACTTCTACTTCTTTGTATATATTCCTGTTTGTAATATATCTGTGTTATTCCATACCTGTGTTCGCGTTCTTCTTTATTGGTTCTACCTTGGACTATCACCGTGGTACAAGGAACCAGACCATAACAGTAATATATCTGGAAATCTATTTAACAACTGATTGTATATTGCTGATTTTCTGTCATTTCTGATGAAACAAAAAATGAGAAATAGGTACACAAACATAAAATGGGATCTGTTATATTTGTATGTTCACAATACCCTCTTACTCTCTCTCTCTTTTTCATTAAACTGTTGAATTAGGTGAGGTTGATAGGGGGAGACTATGCGTCTTGTCATAAATCAATTACTTATATTGGACATACTACCACCTCCTTGAGTAGATACCTCAAAAGCCTTTGGGATAATGGACAATTTTTGCACTCCTTTACTTCCACCAAATGGAAAAATACAGGAAAAATGCAGGAAAAATTAAATAAAAAATTAATTAAATTTTCCTTGTCTGTCATATTCAATGAAATGCACACACACACATATATGCTTGTAAAATTTATCCTTACAAAAATAATCCTATTTTATACTCATATACAGTCATTCTTATGTAGATCAGAAATTCTATGTTGCTTTTATTTAGGAAGATATGAGAATGTTCATTTTTGTTGTTTCACTCTTAGGACTTTGTTTGTAGTATATTATAGACATCATCTCACATCCTGAGCTTTTGTAGCCCATTAGGGTTATAGAAGCATCACATGTACTGCAGCTATAACAAAAATCATGTGTCTAGTGCAAGACTGCCTGACAAAGTCTATCCCACTTTTGGCTGGTTTTCAATTGTTGCCACATCTGGTCTGGTATTTCTGCAATTTATCTATAGATTATTAACAAAATCCAAAGAAGAATCTGCAATATTATTGGTCTTGTCCTGGATTCTGGGCTTCACTCACATTATCCACTGCTGCAATGTAGTTTCACTGTGCCTTTTCTATCAATATTTTTTATGATAATTTTCCACTTTGGTACCTTGACTTCATGAATTTGAGTGTAGTAATAGATTACTATTTTACTGTTGAAATTGCTCTGTTGTAACTTCTGATGTTAGTTCTATATTAATAATCTCTTCTCTTGCACTTCTCACCTGTGGAATTCTCTTCTGATTTCTTAATTTTCTGCCAAATACAATCTTCAAAAATTTAAATGCAACATCAATGGCCATCATCTTTTTCCTTGAAACTTTTTCTTTTATCATTCTTTCTCCTCAATAATATTTTCTCAGTTTCCTTCACACTTATTAGGCTTATCATTTTGCTTGGGATGAAATGATTAAAAAGAAAAAATTAGATTTCTTTCTCCTAGACTCATTACTATCTCAAAGCAAGACAGCCCAGTCATTACCAATTACAGATTCATATCTTTCTGAAGGTTATTTGTGCAAAAGTGAACAGAAGAAACTTGGCTGGGGTTTGAACTCTACTTGCTGATTTTCTCCTTTCTAATTGTTAGCTGTTAAACTATCTGCACATCCACATTATATACACTAATCTTACGTTGTTTTCTCCCTTCACTTTCTCACTCATCAAGTGACAGTGTTTCATAAGAACATATTATTCACTGAACATATTTTTTACTCTTGTATATATGTATTTATTAAAAAGGTGGAGATAGAAAGAGAAAAAACGTATTTCACATTTATGTCTTCAATATTAAATTTAAAAGAAAGTCATAATATTATTTACAGTATTTATATTCAGACTCAAAATCACTATATCACCAAATTCTGCAATAGCAGCAGTCAAAATATGGCAAGCAGCAGCAGTAGTTGCAACTTTAATCAACAGTTAGATTAGGTTTAAGGCTCCAAGTTCACTACAGCAAATTGTATAGTAGATTAAAGCAAATATGAATTTGGTGACATAGTGATTTTGAGTTCTGTCCTGAGAGTATCAAATTTTCCAAGCCCTCTTTCCTCATTATGTGCCCTCGAAATTTCGACTGTCTCTTTCTAATGATAGAACTTACCATGATTTGATTATCATCATGATATATATATATATATATATATACATGTTTCATTAAAGATAACTGACATGGTACTGTGATAAAACTTTTTATCTAATTTTTCTTGTGTTTATTCAAGTATTTTCTTTTCTGGCCACAAAGTGTGTAAAAACTGTCCAAAAGTTCTGCATTTCTGAGTGCTTTCGGCTGTAATTTTAACCATTATCAAGGATTAATCCTATTTGTAACAAAATGTATGGGTTGTGTTATGTATGTATCTAGAATTATAAGTTTTTTTTATTTTACAAACACAGTGATCATATTCATATTTAATGTTACTGAGTGTTGGCTTTTTCTTTTTAATTATTGGGGCTTCCATCATTTTTAGTCTTTTTTTTGACATGTGGATGAGGTTATTATGCTTGTATTTTCTACTAGTATGTTTCAGATTGAGTTTGGTAAGTCTTGGAGTGTGTTTAAATGTGTCCTAATAGAACTGTATTGAGATAGGCATAATGTAAGTCATCTGGATAGGCAAGTAGTAATGTGACCGATGTAATTATTTATGATACTTTAGTATCCGGCTAACAGTCATCCAGCATCGACTGATTGAGCGACTCCCTTTCATTACTCTTGCTACTTATTATAGGTGGCAGAGTCTATTAACTATAGAATAGGTGTGTTCCACTATAACAAATACAAAAAACAATACAGAAAAAGAACATGTGTAAATAGTACATGACTATTTTTCTTTGTGCCATGTTCCTTCAGGATTTTGGCAATCATGCTTCTCCAAAATCCCCTTTCCTTTGTAGCACTTAATAAGTTTTGTCCTTTGTTATCTCTTCTAAACCCTGTTCTGGCATGCTCAAGCTCACTCGGGTCGGTTATACATTGCTTTCCTCTGCCCCAGTCGCATTCAATCTGTCCTGTGAGTGTCAAATTCTATCAGCTTCTGTTTATAATTATGTGCCCTAGAAACTTCAACTATCTCTTTCTAAGGTAGTTAAAAATGTCATTTTTGCTAAATTATCTTTAAGAGAAAAATAATCTTTCTCCTTTGCCCAAAAATAAACAATTTGTCTTATGGTTGGGTTCGAGTTGGCCTTATGATAGAGGTTACTATAACTAGATTAATACTTAAGCAATCACTTTTCATGCTGTAGACCCTGAAAGGCCTTCAAATTAAATATAAATTATCATAAATCATAATTTAATGATTTATAAATTATTATAAATCATAATTTAAATGATTTAAAAATGACATGAGTGATTACACAAAATAAGCTATGTATTATTTAATTGCATTGTTTTTACTTCAAGTACATCCCAGTAATCTATTCTCATTTCTTTTGATGTTTTTTTTAGATAATTAACCAATTTCTGTGTCGATAAAAAAATTAAGAAAAACGGTAGAAAATTAAGTCTTTTGATCAAACTTTGAAATCGTGTCCAAACAAAATTTATCTTCTCTTTAAACATATAATGGAAACTTTACATCAAAGATTGCTGAAATAACATTTTTGCTATGACATCATTTTTTGATTTCACTTATGAAATAATTCAGATCATGAGGGTGGGGGTGATCATGGCTTTCCACAACATCCTCTCCTTAATAAGCTTTGTCCTTTTGCTCTCTACCCTAATCCCTATTCTGCTAAACATTTACACAAACTGATTAGATAGGTTATTCACTACTTTCCTCTGTCTTTCTTGCCTTCAGTATGTCCTATGAGTGTCAAATTCTCCAAGCCTTCTTTCCTCATAATGTGTTCTTGAAATTTCAGTTTTCTCTTTCTGATTATAAGCATAAATAGAACTATATTTCTGTTGCCTCAAGTTTCTTCTTTATCTGCGAGGAGATAGTCCATCATTCAGGTTCATATAGGGTGACTGATATAACATAAAAATTCAGCACTCTTTTCCTTGTTTCTAAAACAAAAAATTCTGTTTCTTTATATTTTGCTTTTGATAGATACTTTTTGCTATCCCAATGCACATTTGCATTTCAGTGTCACATTTGACATCTTCTGTTAAAACATTTTCTACATATTTGAAGTTTCTTGATTTGGTGTCTCTAATTTTTAGTTTACATCTTCAGCTGTTTGTTTTGCTGACAACCACCTGTCTTCTTAGAATAATTTTTTAATCTTTTCATACTGCTTTCTGTTGGAGTCCCTATAGTTGCTTTTCTGCATTTGCTATCAAAACTGTGTCATCTTCATATTTTATGTTGTTAATGGTGAATTAATTATTGTGTGGAAGTATAGGCGTAGCTGGGACCTGTTCATAACTGAATCCTTTCTGAACCAAAGGCAAAATACTTTGACTAAAATTCTTGAAAATCTATTGATTCTCTGGAATATTTAAATTTCACATAAAAAGATAATATAAAATACTTGGAAACCACAACTGACAACTGAAGTGTTGATTTATTTCTGTTTCTTGCCTGAATGTTTTTCAAATTTCACTTATATTCCAAAACTGAAATTAAAATGGCTTTGATAAATAATCACATATATAAAATACAATATATAAATATATATAGTGTATATAAAATACAATCTATATGCATAACATAATAAGAATTTCATAAGGTTTGCCGAATACTTATTGACATGGAAAATGGAATCAGAAAACTATGTCTCTGAACAAGGTGGGGGATATGAATAAAACATGCAGTAGGGGTAAGTGAAGGTTTGAGGATAAGGAGGATAGATAAGACTGACCATGAATTGCAAGAGGTTAAGCATATAGTTTTCTGGGATGTATCCATCTGCAAGTTTGTTCTTCAAAGCTTCTTTAATGTTGCTAACTTAAAATTGTTTTTGAAGATCCGCATTCTTGGAGGAAAAAGCTATTTAAATGAATGATTGATTGATTGATTTGTTTTTTTGACCAGCATATCAACTCCTTATGGATCTTTTAATGATGAAAGAGCTCTTGAGAGCTTTGAAGTAATAAAATATGATATTTGTTATTCTGCTTTCACAATTGAATAGATGGTAGATTATACTCAGCTTTTGTGCATATACATGTTTACTAGATGTGGTGATATGTGTGTTTTATGTATAGTATTTTAGGTTATATTTTGGAATACACTTTGATTTCTTTAAGAAATTGTAGGATATTATATGGATTAATGTCATGATAGAGTTCTTTCATGTTGACTAGGTGGTTGTTTTTTTTTATCAGCAAATCAAACTCTATGGCTCATTTAATGCTGAAATCTAAATATATTTTGAATGCTATTGTATGCCTTCAACTACAGATAAAATGTATTGTCAGTAATTTTTTATATAAAAATGCATTGCTGGTATTTTTTACTATAAAAATGTATTCTTATATTTTTATAGTGTTTTTATTGAGGATTCACTATTTTCTTATAGCTGAGACCACAACAGGTGCTACCACCACTTGTTCATTTAGAATACTGGGGAAATGTGGCTGATTTGACTCCATGTAACTAGCATGATATATATATTAGTTGTAAAGGTTTGAACTGGTACATTATTTACATTATTCGGGCTATTGTCCTCATCTTTGTTGCCATATTTATTACAGCTCACTTGGGTAGACTGTTCTAGTTCCACCTGCCATGTTTAATGGATGTCAGTTATCAGTTATCTCCTGTTAATTTCCCTCCGAAACTTTGTAATAAATATGGCAACAAAAATGAGGACAATAGCCCAAATAATGTAAATAATGTACATAATACCTCATCTCAGAAATATAGACAGTTTGAACTGGTGTAAATAAAGGATGGAACTCATCTGAACATTTGCACTTGAAATGGTGATAGTGTGGTAGTTGTCTTTAATTTTTTGGCATTTCTATTTATATATATAGGGCCAAGTCTGTCTTGATATTTATCCATAGCAGGGAGGAAGGGATGTATTCATAGCCTTCCCAAGGATATTAGCACATAAGTGAATATAATGAACTTGATTGGAATTTGAACTCAGTTCTCTGATTTCTCAAACTGAGCCACTATCCATTACTTCACTGTGCCTCTATTTTATATACCATATGATTATTGCACTATCAATCTTGTTATGTATCCAAAGATGATATTTTTTCCAAGTTGTTATGTCTGATGAAATTCTAAATGATGAAGTAGTGATTTCAAAGTGACTAAATTCAATTTCTATTGTTCTTCTCAGTTGGTCTTTGGTGTTGTGGTAATTGAATAAAAATGATGGCTTCACGACATTTTATAACTTTGCTAATTCAATTCATTTGTCATTTGCCTTTTCTACTCTATGATTTATTGAAAGTGGATGGATCAAGTCAATGTTTCTTTAGCTTTGCTGAGTTAAAATTGCTTTTGAAGATTATTATTAATTATTGAGATGATTTTATTCTGCTCAATTCACTTATAACATTGTTTAACAAAGAATGTACATATCTGTATCCAGACTACAAGAGAAAAGAAGTCAACATTTGGAAAATATATGATTTTTCATCTTGGGAAAGCAATAGATATATTATAATTGTATTCAATTGTCACTTAAATGTAAAACCTGTTGCTTTATCAGAATAAATATTGGGTTATTATCTACAATAAAAAAAAGTCTTACATTTACAAGACTATCTTTTTGTTTTTGGATGGTCATCTTTTGTGTCAGAAAAAAAAAAAATATTTTAAATATTATACAATCTTTTGTGTTTTAATTAAATGCCTACATTTTTAAATAATAAATGTATAACTTTATCTGTAGTATATCACATATATCATAATATAAATATATATATATATATATATATATATATATATATATTGACCTCAAGAAGAAATATATATTAAAAACTCTAATATCCTTACTATCTGCAATGCTAAAAGAAGGGCATACAAAAGTTTACAACAGGAAACTAGATAAAATAGACTTATAATATTACCCATCAACTCCTTAACATCTAATATTCAAAACAATATATGTGTAATGGGATTGGTTTATCTAATAGCTAATTAGCTTAAAGATAGCTATAAATATAGCTCAAGTGCAACTTTGAGTCAGTGTATGTAGGATATCTACAGTTACTAAGTTTGATCATCATAACAAAATGGCATCACCTGATGGAGCTCTGTTGAACACAGAAGAACCTGAAAACATAAAGATTTGGATAAAATGCTTTGAAGCATGTGCAAGAATAAAGAAGTTATGAGATGACCAAACAACTGGATGACAGAAAGAAATCACAGATTTATTTTTGGCCACTGCGGAATAAATCAAGTTATTTACACTATTTACATACAGACTATTATCCTTATCTTTGTTATCACAATGTTTCAGCTATTGGGATAACAGCTGTTTGTTATTGTTATCCCAACAGCCGAAACATTGTGATAACAGTAACAAAGATGAAGACAATATTCTGAATATAAACAATTAAATAACTCCTCATCTCAAAAATTCAAACAGAAATTATATAGCAAGTTACTTCCTTTGTTCTTCAGCATTTTCATAAGGTTCCAGTGTTCTCATTTGTGAAAACTAGAGATTGAATACATAGTAGGAAACATTTTTTGAAATACCAATGCTGGAAATATTTGCACGTACTTAATTAGAACATTTTTCTGCTATTTTTAAATATTTTATTTAATTTGTCTTCATGAACCCTTGTAATACAAGGTCAAACAAGAAAGGCTGCTAATTGATGTTATTTCAATAACTGATCCTATTTTAACCTCTCAGAAAATCAAACAAGAAATGATATTTTAACTTCTGCAATATTCATTTGGTGGATGTACAGGTAGTGCTATATATATTGGTACAGAAAATAGAACCAGCAAGTAATGTTCAAACTCTTCTTCCTCAATAAAATGATCTAGAAGAAGACAAAATCTAAATTCAAAGTAGTTATAGAGGGTTCTAGAAGCTTAAGCCTATAAAATCTACTTGCTATTAAAACCACAACAGTATTCCCTATCATAGTGTTGTTGCAACCCTACATTCCATGGGGAGACTACAGGTTTTACAAGACTGGTTTGATATAGATGCAGTGAAAAGGTTTATGTTGGCTGATTGGGTCTGCTAACATTGATATTCAAAGCTACCCTTTCTGATTTGAAGAGCCTGACTTAATGCTTTGTGAGCAGCTTGAGGCTGTCACTCAACCAGAGTTCATTTCTGTTTAAGAACCTTGCAGGCTGTTCTGTTGTCATGGTAACATGACAGCCTTAACATTTTCTGCAACAGTCACTCTGTAGTCAACGCCATTATGAAAATGCATCCATCCCAGTCCATATCTTTGATGTTGGAATCAATACAATCTAAGCCACTTATACCTAACAGCCAGTTTTATAATTTGAATCAATTATATTATTAAATTAGAGAAATATTTGTTTTTTTAGTTTGTTTTGAAGACATTTTGCTTAAATTTTCATCATTATTATTATCATTATTCTCATGTTTATTCCAGATGTCTTGGAGTTATTGTTAGAAACTGAGTGACATTAATTCTCTTAAAATCTGCAGCAACTTCCTGAGTATTCTTACAGTTTTCAGAAATGCTTTTTTCTTTACAGTCTTCTTCCTTCTTTTGTTCCAGTCTCATCTCTGGGATACTTTGGTATGGGGCAAAGATTAATGAGTCTAGACTTATTGTTCATTATCACTAAGTAGCAACTTTTATTCTTACTACATGCCACATACTTGTGGCCTTCTGTTCAGCAAAACTGACATGCCACAAAATTGGGTAATGACATGTCAGGTTAGTCTCAATGTCAATTATTCCTAAGTTCTGGGTTTTAAGTTCACTAGATGCCCAACAGAAAATTTGACTTTAAACAACTCCACAAGGGTTGACATGTAAAATCAACCATTCTCATTTTAGTATTTTGGGCATGGATCCATATTATTTTCTTGATTTTCAAGTAAGATTTTGTTATTTTATTTTTTTTTTGGATTTGCCTTTATTTAAATCTCACCATATGATTCCTTGAAACATTCACATCTACAATCACATAGACTTTCCATTCTTTGTTCACTGCTATCAGATCTGGGCTTTCTCTTGCTTGGATGGAAATGGTTGGTCTGACTCTCAAAATCCTAGGAGATTATTTCATCGTTTTCTTCTTGCAGTGCTTTGGCTCCACTGCAATCAGTCCTTCCTCTGATATCCATTATATACAGCAATATAATGAGGTTCAACTTTCAAAATTTTTTTTTTAACAATATCTAAAGAAGTCCCGAGTCTGCAACAGCTGAATCATTGTGAAAGGAAAACAATAAAAGACAAAAAAAATAGTTTTTATCTTAGCGTCAAGCCTCCAGAGAAAATAAGAAATAAATTTGCATTTTTTTTTGGCACTGTTGGTACTTGTAACTGAAGAAGTAGAGCAATGGACAGGTTTCTCGAGGAAAAAAAATTTAAGTAAATGCTTATTTCTTCATTTCCAGTATGCACTGTTTACTAATGACCATAGTTGTAGCATGAGTTTAACATTATTTAATTAGGCTTATATTAAATTATTATTTATTCAAACTTATAAAAAATTATATGTCTGATATCTTATAAGTATACGTGTGGGCAGTTTAATAGTTATCAATGTAGAAGAGAAAATTGGTGGACTGCGATCAAGTTTTCACTTTGCATTTATGCTCTTTGCATCGTCTCTTCATCTGTAAGTAAATTGTCCAGCATTCACTAATGCCAATATTAAAAATGGTCATTTGTTTTTAGGTAAGTAAAATAAGTTATTAGAGTAATTATAAAAATGTTAGTGTTGAAATAAACAGAAGCTTTTGTTACAGTATAATTCAGATAGAAATTTTTACTCTGGAACCAAGTGATGTTCAGTCATTGCCATGAACAGTTCATTATAAACCTCTCCCTATTATAATGACTGACAAAAAAAGGATACAAAAAACTTCCAAATATAACAAAATTCTTTACTAAGTTCTGTAGAACTTTGAGCAGAAAGAAAAATCTTGGGAAAAAAATGATTGGTTATGATTCTTTAGGGAAAGAAAAATAGTCTTTTTAGGAGTTGAGTAATATACTTTGAGACTTGATAATATCAGCTTTGGAATTTCTCACAAGATATTTTTACCTTTACAGCACTGTTCATTTCATTATTATAATCATGTTCCTGGTTTTATTTTTGATGGCCATTTTCTTTTTAATTCAGGTGTTATGATTCTTGACTTGCATCAAAGAAAACTGAGTTAATTTGTATTATGGTTTTCTGACTAAATGAAGTAAGACTTTTTATGGTTAGTTCAAGATTATTGATCAGTATTATTAATTCATTTTTTTTCTTATTGTTTATTGTTTTTGAAAGTAAGTTAAAAATTAATCTTACTAAAAATTACTATGACTCTTAGGCTTACCTAAGAAAGTGGGTGTCTGTAATTGCCAACGTTGCTGGCTAATTTTATTGTGTTTTTTATCCTTTGATCTGAGTCAGTAGAAAAGACTTTGATAACTGTATTTAGATAATAAGATTGAAGATATAGCTCTCAACACTGTTTTTTCTTCTCACTTCTCTTGTATTTTTGGTAAACAGAGAGAAGACCAAATTTATCATAAAGAAATAATTGTAGTGTTAAAAGATATATTAATCCAGGCAGTGCCCAATATTTCTGCTTCTGAAAAATAAATTGATACATTATAAAATTGGTAGCATATTCATTGCTTGAGATACAGAACCAAGTTTTTAGAAGAAAAAAAAACATGTCTGTACGTGAATGTATTGATTAGCGGCATATCTTAGTCTTTTGATTGGCAATGAATGAGCTTTAATTTCAGAAATGAAAAGTTACTCCTCTAAAGGAAAAAAATAAAAAATAAATAAGAAAATAGTAATTATAGTGGGGGTTCTATCTACTGCAAAGACTAATGTATGGTATTAATTTTACATCCCTTGAGGGTTCAAAGCATCATTCATGACTTTTTTTGCATTGAATTCATTGCCTTAATAATTTGTAATCTTTTCATTAATGCATTTCAATGCTTGTTATTGATTAACCTGGTAAAAATACTGAATGTTTCTGCCTGAAATTCACTTATCTTTCTTTCACTGTTCTTAATAGACTACTTTTATTTATAACATGAGTTTTTAAATGAAAATATTGGGGTCATTCTAAAAGAATAGATAATAGTTTGTTAAATTAAAATACTTGTGTGATGCAAAAGGTTAAGAATAAACCATAGGTTCAGACATTAAAACTAGTTACTCAATGATAGAGGCATGAAGTAACTAAGAGTTAAGAATGAAAAGTTGTGCAGTGTTTTCAGCAGATTAAATTTACCAACATGAACTATGACAGGCTAGGAGATCTTCATCATGATGGTGGTTTGTTTTTTTATAATTTTTTAGAGCCCTCTGAGAAACAATTCAAAGGGGAGAAGTTTATTACAAAAGGTAGGTTTTCTGCAGTCCTCACAAACAGCCACTGGAACAGATGTAACTGGTTAGAGCTATTAGGAGATAGGAATGAAAGAGTTACATACACACACAATTTTTTTTCCCCACTGAACATTATTCTATAGTATGACCATTATTAATTTTTCTTTGCTTATCTTCTTTTTCCCCTGTGGATTTTTTTAAATGAAATTATTTTACTTTACTTTTTCCCCCATGTTGCTTTATAGTTCAAGTCATATGAAAATTGCATGTGTATAAAACTCGGGTTATGACTAGGGCCATCCTTTCATAGGATTTAATGTTGTTCAGAATTTTTTGTTCTGTTTAGGCAATTCAGGCTTTGAGCACTTTATTGAAATGGTAGATTTGTCTTTAGGCCTTTTTTTCTTTTTTCAATATAATAATGAATTACTGTTGCCACATCTGGGCCGGAGTTGTCCAATCCTCACTTTCCAACCATGACAAAGTTCAAAAGCATTTACATGCTCTTGTAGGTGAGTGTGGTTTACTGTAGTAAAAAAAAAAGTACAGCTGTATTTAAAACAAATATGATTTTGATAAAACTGATGTCTTACTTAACTGTTTCTCATTTGGTTGTTTATGGCTGTACAAGTTTACACAAATAGCATTACTAATGATACTTTTATCATTCTTTTTTACTTTTTTAACTTATTTAACTAGAAGATGGGATGATGAGATAAAGGAAAAGAGGTTAGTCTATTATAATTTGGTCTCTCAAAAAAGGAACTCATAGAATGTACAAAATACATGATCAGATAATTGTTATAAGTGAAAATTTGGAGGTAAAATTTTTATGTAAAATCACACATTACACAATTATATAGGGTGTGTGTCCATATATATATAATATATATATATATAGTTATTAAATCTGGTTTATAGGGATGAATATATATGTTAAATCTTGATTAACATGCTTATCTTGGAAAGACTTGTTACAGTAGTAAGTTCAGTCCTCAGTGGAACCACCAACATATGTAAGATAAAGTTTAGCTTAATAACTATCTATAGAGGGAAAAAAAATTGGCATAAAACAGATGTTAATTATGGCCTGAGTTATTTCACATGAGATAAACCAGTATTTGAATTATTTTACTGGATCCTTTGTCTTTTTGTATTAGACTAGTTGCCAAAAAAGATCAATTTTCAGTTAGTTCTACATGATTTTATTTTATAGGGCTTTTCAACTAATCACCCATTCATTACTGACCTGATAATGATTTCCTTAACTAGATTCCTCACAATGAAAGATGAAATCCCAGTGGGTGCTTAATTATTTCACTCTTTTAGTTTAGAGGTTTTTTCAAAGGAGAACTTATTTATAATTGACCTGATAAAAATTTGCTTAACTAAATTCAACATAAAGATAAAATCTCAGTGGATGCTTAATGATTTCATTCTTTTAGTTTAGACCTTTTTTTTTCAAATGATGACTCTTTTATAACTGAGCTGATATAACTTTGCTTAACTTCAGCCATTACATTGAAACTGTTCTTATTTATCAGTTTCAACCTTTTACTCAGGAAATCAAATAGCTGCAGAAATTTTCCCTCCAAGGTATTTATTGACTATTTAAATGTTGATTTAAATTTGAAAGCTTTCAAATAATGTTTTAACTAATGTGGCCTCTAATTCAAAATGTTTTACACACTTTTAAATCTAATTTGATTTTTGCTGTCTATTTAGAGAAATTGCTTTCGATGAAAGTGTTGCCATTATTCTTTGTTCTAAGAGAAAATGTGTGGCTGATAAATTGTTTTTCATCTCATCAACAGCCAGAATAATTTATTTTATTGAAGTGGTGCAGAGAAACATGTGCTGCCTTGTATTAAATTTAATAGTGTACAAAGCAAAATAAACAATGCATACATAGTACTGTTACAAAGAATTCATTATTTTTGTATTTTATACATTTGTTTGTTCACACAAAATATCCAGTGATTTTCATGTTTTCTGAAATCTCGGCCATCTTCCTTACTGTATCTTGCATAACCATGAGCCAAAACATTTCAAACTTCTATGTCACAATGCTTTGATGTAATTAGTTATCCATTCTTTCTTTAATTATTAACTAAATTTTTCATTGAATTTATTTTATTTTGGATGAAACAAAACTTAAGTAAAGTCATGCAGAGAATTTTATTTTTAAAAAATGTGTTGCCATTGCTCTCACTAGCATAAGTAGAGCTATATACTTTATGTTACACATACTTTAGTAACCTACTGTTGTTCTTCCAGTTTTTTAAAAATTGTTTCAGTTGTGTTATTATGTGTATGGTTGTATGCTCCATGTTACATATTATTCTAGTTTTTGAAGATAATTCAAAGTGTTCTTCTTATCATAGTTAGTAGTCTATATTTCATGTTAAAGATCTTTAAGAAGAATTCTTCCATTTTTCTGAAGATTGTGTGCTTGTTATCATTGGTAGGAGCTTTTCTGTTACAGCCTTCGCAGACAATCGTGTTATTCTTCTAATATTTTCGGCTTCTTTTATTCTCACCTTGTAGTTTCTGAAAACAGTCATATATATATATATATATATATATATATATATATTTGCAATTCATGACTATTACTTATGGTTTTCTTACTGGATGAAATGGTATCGTTAGTCTGTATTTTCCACCTTTTATTTTCTATGACAGCCTCAGCTTTGTGCTGAAACCTTTTCATTTGCATCATTGAACCTAAGTCATTTGCACAGTTCCCAGTGCTATGCCATATGCCTATATCATTTATTTCCATTTGAGCCTGCTTGCTGTATTTATTTATAGTTTATAGTCTCATTCTCTCCCAGCTCCTGTAACAGATGATGATTTGTTTGTTATTTTTGTTCGTGATTACATTATACAACTTTGTTTAGCAGGTGATAATTTAAAAAAGAAATTCTTGTATGAACTGTTTTTTTTTAATAGCAGCTTTGACTTTGTAAAAAGATTTGACCTTAATGCTTAGTATTACCTCACCTCAGGCAAATGTAAACTTTTCATGTACAGCTTAAAAAATAATGTTTTCATCAATGCATTCAGTACTGAATAACTTGAATAGTTGTATTTGGCAAGTTTCTCTAACCAAAATTCTCATCTTTTTTTTTTATATGTAAAGTTTTTGACTATTGTGTTCTTAATTCTACCTCGTGTTTTTCTTCTCTTATGGATGGGTATAGATCTTAGTTGAAAAGACAATAAAGATGAGGATACAAATCAAAATAAATTGAGATGTGATAGTTTCTCATTTCCCATTTTCACGTGATCTCTTTTAACCAAGCTGACTAGGTTGCAGCCTTCAAGAATCACTTGTTTTTAAAATTTTAATATTTAAAAAAAATCTTAATATTTCAAATGTTAAAACACTAGATGCAAAGAAGGTATGGTTTGTTATTCATCAACGTTTATAAATGGCATGTTTTTTTTTCTTTTCTGAAAAATGCATTGATTTAAAGTTATTATTTTGATTCTATACAAAATTAAAAGAAAATGGCACAAATATTTGGTCTACTGGTCCTTACAGAATTGTCTTCACAAGTTTGGGCCTGCAACCAGTTATTTAATTATTTCATCTTGAAAAACTTATGTCACTGTTCAAGAAAATCAATCATAGTTGTAATAAGGTTAAGTAAATAATATAATCAATATTTATTAAGTCATACTTGGTTCTTATACTCACAAGCCTCTTTGAAATTCAATAAATGCTATATACACACACATATCTCTCTCTCTCTATCTCTATATATATATATATATATATATATATATATATATATATGTATATATATATATATATATATATATATATATATATATATATATATATATATATACACACACACACACACACACACACACACACACACATATATATATATATATATATATATATATATATGAGGTGTGCATGGTAAATGCAAAACAAATTATAATTTAAAAAAAAACAATGATAATAAAAAAATAAGCATATTTTTAAAAATGTGTACACATGTTCAACTTAAAAATAGCACCTAGCAGTTATACAATAAGATAGACTATGATCTCGATGTAGTCTTGGATATACTGCTTGCTTGATGAAGAAATGGTAATTGGAACAATGGCTATTCATTAACCAAGCAGTCAGTGCTACCACCAGTTGAAATTTATAAAATCCCTTCTGTTAAAAAAAGAGTTTGAGGAAAAAAATCCACTGTTATTTTTCTTTCCCCAGCCTTTGTTTGAAGTAGTGTGGAATGTTAACATCTTGATTATGTCATTATTTTCACTATTAGTTACATGTGATATCCATTTTAGTTGTAGTCATTGTTGAAAGTTCTTAAGTGATGTTGTTTCTGTATTAGGTACAGTTCTTTGTGATTCTGTAGCAACAGTACCCAAGAAGGATAGTCTCCATTAAGGTAGCCTTCATTTGTGTTGACCCTTTGCTGTCTTTAATACGTTCTTAACAGTGTGGAGTTTGGTTTATCTCACTTAACAAATTTCCAAATATAATAGTCCAAGGTATTCAAATAAGAAGAATGATAAAGCTGTATTTTGGAGGCATCATGATCTAAAAAATTCTTTGCTATACATGCTGGGTCACATGGGTCATAAAGAAGTGAGGAGTGTCCTTTTGGAAACCTCCCATTCCATGGTTTAAATATCATATCTAGCATCTTCTTGTAAGCAGTGGTATTTATCCTCAGGCCTTGCAGGAAAAAAGTGGGGATGGCATGACATGGCCCTCCTTGTTCACTAATTTCAAAACCATCACAGATGCTGAGAACTTGGTGTACATCATCTTAATTACCTTAGTTGAGTACATGCCAAACCACCTGTTGTTCTTCCTATACACTTGACTATATTAAAAAATCTCACCATCTCTAAATCATTGTGGATAGTGCCACAAGCACTATATGCTTTTACATTTTCTGTGATAGTTTAGAAACTGTCATGTTAATATTTTTGATATATCTAAAAGAGAAATGAAAATCTCAGAACACCTTAATAAAAATTGGAAATGCGCATCATCCTTCCGTGAGGATATGTTCTTATTTTTGAGTGGATCACATTTTGATTATCACCTGAAATTTCAGGATGATTTATAGTAAATTAAGACTATCATCCTTATGCAAACAAAAGGATTGATTATTCAGAATGATCTGTTTTTATATATTATTAATACATCTGTATTTTCCTTTGTCATGTCTCCCTTCTTTAGTTGGTGTTTTGTATTAATCATTTCACTCAAAGTAAGGCAATAAAGATGCAAGGGGCTTTTGAGTACTAGAGAATATTAGAAAAAGAAAACATTATTAAGAAGAAATAAAAAGAAAAGAAAAGGAATTAAGAGGATAGAAGATAATGATTTAAACTGCATTAAATTTTTGAAGATCAAAGTTGACTGGACAGCAAGAAGCCAGAAGAGAGTTCTATAAGCAAGGAAAATGAGAGAAGATGTTAGCATAGGACTTAGGATTACATTTAACAACTTCAACTTTAAAATGATGAGATCTTGCTGCCAAATCTATATCTTGATAACATAATCTGAATTTTGTCATTTTGGAAAACTGACCTTCATAAGGGCAAGTATATTACTTGCAGGTCATGACGTTATATTAGAAATTGAAATTGCTATAGATTATTGTTTCACAAGTGCCTCTCAAAAACAATTCAGATGAGTAGTGAATGCATTACTGTATACGAATTTACTGTGACTGAAACTAAGTAAATCATTTATAATGTCTTAGGATATCTGCAGTAGACATACACTTTTCATTTTTGATAATAATAACAACAGCTAATCCCAAAATCATAAATGTTAAAGTAGAATTCATTTTAAAATTACTTCTGAACAGAATATTAATAGAAATCTCTAGTCTGCATAATTTTTATAATAATAATATTACCTATTGATATATAAAATCATATAATTTAACATTTGTCAAGGTGAGGATAATTTTGACAAGAGTACTCAATAATAATCAAATCGATAAACATTATCAATAAATAAATTGTTCACAATACTTATCTATGAATTATTAAATGTTTCCTGGTGTTATTACTTATCAGAATTTGATGAATGACAACATCATGAATCAGGCCATGTGTGTTATGTTTTTGCTTTATTTTTTTTATATATACAGGTCAGTGATGCATTATGGGTAATCTATTGTGCTGTGGGTATTCTATTGTATTATTCTAATGGTTATTTTGGTGGGTATAGGTTGTTAATTTGTTATTTACTTATTTATTTGTGTGAGTTAAGTTAATTTACTTGTTTTTGTTTATTTCATTTTTTTATTTTCATTAATTCTTGTTCATTTTCAGTTTTCAATTTTTGAGTAACTTGGTAAAAATTTGTTTTCATGTCTGCATTTTGAGATGAGTTCTGATCATTTATTTGGTAGTTTATTTAAATCAGGGAAGGCAGTTATAGCTATTTTTTCCTCCAGGCAGAGTTTACAGTTTTTGGATTGATTGTTGTCGGCTGATATTCATTTCCTTATTTTCCATGATATTTTTGGTGTAATTTATTTTCTGTTTTTAATCTCCCAGATATGTTTAGAAAGCATTGTGCAGTTTACATATCAGTTACTTCGATGTATATTTTTTCTTTGTTGTTTGCTGATTTTACAGTGGCTTTGTATATTACATTGTTTTGCAAGCAGTTACCATTTAAGGAACATATATTCTGTATTCTGCAGTTAGACATGGGTTTAATTTGTTCAGGTGATTTGTTGATTATTTTCCTGTTGTGCTTTTTATTATTTATGTCATGTTCTCATATTTTTTTTGTGGTGTGTATGTAAGTGTTCCTAGAAATAGACTAGCTTTTAAGGCTGTTTCATAGTCTTTCTTAGCTTTGTTGAATATGATTTCACTGGAAGAATTGTTGGAGTGCCTATGGTTAATTGATTGTGGTATCTGTTTGATTATTGATGGCAGGTGGTTGGAAGATGTGTGTATATACATCATATCATTGGGTTTTCTCTATGGTTTATATGTACTTTTTCTTAGGTTGAAGGTGATTTCTAGAAAATCTACTTCATTTAGGTTAGTTTCTATGTCTTTGTCGAATACCAAATTTTTGAAAATCTTTTTGCCATGGTCAAACTATGTACAGTGAAGGCATTTTCTAAAACTCAACATTTTATTAATGTGTGACTCAAAAAAATATTTTATCTGTTCCTGAATATTTCCTAAGGAAAAAAATTGGCAGACATTCTTTGGAATTCTAAAGAATGTACCCAAAATATATCTATACACCTTTTTAATAGCAACTATAAGGATTGCCTGAAATTCAGTCATGACTTTTCCATTTCACTTTATTACTTGAGCCTCACCAACCATGTTGTATTTTATTTTAGATCTGAGGGGTTTTGGGGTGAAGTTTTTTGAAATGATAGTCTAGTTGACTGAATCTGGTGATCAGGAAAATGAAGTTATTTTCAGGAAAACAAAAAAATAATTCATCATAACAAATTCAGTTAACATGATAAATTTCAACATCAATTCTTCCCTATTGAATTTTGCTGTGTCTTTCCAATCTGTTGCTGGTCAGTCAATTCTCACATGGTCATGCTTCACTGGTTCATTGGATTGATGCCAGACTTAGTAGTTAGGGAATTATGATTTTGGGGCTTGCAACCAGAATTAGTTTCAATCCTTCTCAACATGACTTTTCCACATGAAAATTGTTTAGTTAAGAAAATCTTCTCTTCTTGTGTCCTTTTGATAAGTCCATCTTGTGAGGATAATTGAAGATGGGGATCAGTGCTTCATCTGTTTTTCATGGCTCCCAGCTGCTGCTTCTGGTGGCAAAATGCTCAGGGTCAAAACTGAATGGCTTCTATTGAAGATTCTCCAGGATGACTGGTGCATCGGATGATTCATTAATTATCTCTAAATCCCAATTAATCACTTACAGCACTTTTCCAAATTTGGCTTGTTCAATTCCCTGTTCATTGTTAGCCTTGCTACTCTGCAATTTCATTGGTTTAGGTCTTTCTCGCTGCCATCATCAGAGTGGAATCATGCTTGTTATGTTTTCAGATAATCCACCTTTAGCCAATTAAAGTTTCTTGTGAAAATGATCATTTTATGGCTTCAGCATTTTCCACAAAATATCTTCTTATAGCATGGGCCAAAATTTTCAGGATGTGGGTGATCATAGTCCTTCATAATGTCCTGTCCTTTGTAGCTTTTATAAGGTTTCTCTTTTGACTATCTCTCCTAATACCTGTTCTGCCAATGATTTTCACAGGGCAGTTATGTAGGTTATTCACTGCTTTCCTCAGTACCTCTTGCCTTCAATATGTCCTGTGAGTATCAAATTCTCCAAGCTCCAATATACTCTTAAAAATTTCAACTGCTTCTTTCTGATTCGAAGTATGTGTACTTTTTTTTCCATTTTTCCCTAAAATTTCGTTGTTGTTCACATGTTCAGTTCATGGGATTGTCAGAATCATGCATCCACAATGATGCCTGTGTTTGGTTTTATTTAACATCATCTTAGACATGGCACTTCTTGGTAAAATATTCTCATTTCCCAATCTGTTTTCCCTTTAAATGAAATCTCTAAACAATATCTTTTGCTTCTAAAAGTAGATTTAATAAACTGTTGGGGCGCACCCACCTTCTGACTGATAATGGACTTATCCCTCTACGATATAAGTCAGTGCTAGAGAGAGTAGTAGTGTAGTGTGAAGGATCAGGTTACCATTACATACTGTTGGACTGTAGACTTTTGCTATTGTTACTTACTAACTGGCGTTCCTTATTACTAATCACTCTGTTGTTAATTACCTCTTACAAATATACCAGTATTTTTCCCTACAACTGTGTCTTTATTCGAATACACACACGCGGGGAACACTCCCAAAAACTCAGCATAAACATATCAGTCTCTTTGTTCAAGTGCCTTTTTATATCAATAACTAGCAAATGCATCCCTAGCCAAGCACTTTGCAGGATAGATAAATCCATCAAATATTATCTTCTGACTGCATCTCCCAGCCAACTCCAGGGCCTTACATAAATATAACTTGTTTCATTTTAATTAAGACTGTGTTTTCTTCTCAAAATTTATTTTCTCTTCTCTTCTTTAAACTTTATTTCAAACTAAGGGATATTATTTTCTATAAACCAGATAACCTCAGAATATTTCTGGTCAACTTGTAAAATCCAAATTATCTAGATCACTCTTCTAGGCTTTTCACTTTAAACCTGCAAGGTTAACACTATTTCAACTGGTAAGTCATTGGATATTTCGTGTTGTATCCTTAAAGAAGGTTACAAACCAACAAAGGTGGTACTTGAGTGAAAGGAACAGCAACAGGTATAGATGAAAGAAAGAGAGGTTTATTGTAAAAGAGAATACACTACTGAAAGACAGGGAATCGGTTAGCAAGCTGGTAATTCCTGAAGCAAGTCCACCAGGTATAACCTTTGCACACTATATATGTCAACTGATATAGTCAGTTCACAATAGGCCATAGGGAGAGTGGGACATTGCATTACAAAACCTCCCCCTGAGCTAATTTTCCCATGAAATTTTGCTTAATAGCGTTTCTTTTTGTTGTCAGGACATGATTGTTTGACTTTTTTCCTCTTCCTAGTACTTCTCTGTCTCACCATTTCATTTGCTTATTAGTATAAGCAGTAATAATATCCAAAACACTTCACAATGAAAATGAGATTGATGTTTGGTTTGTCAATGGTGTAACTGTTATCACCATGGTAAATGGAACTGGCATTCTGTGTTCAAATTCTGACAGTCTGTTGCATTCACTTTTGTACTTATGTATTAGGGAAAAGTAGGAATCTCTAGATTTGATTGGCTGACAGTCTAAGAGGAGGGCTACACAGAATTCAAGATTTGTCGAAGGCAATGGGAAATCACTCTGCTATATTTCCCAATATGTCAAGGCAATTCACAAATTCACAGATAATAAAGAAAAAAATTCTTTTGAAAGCTATGATAACCTGATGATGTCTTGAAGGGATAAGGGATAATGGTTGAATAAATATTAAAAAGATAATTATCCAATGTTTATGTTGAAATGACTCAGCATTTTAACTGTTCAAAATGTCATACAAAAGTGTTTTGCAATTTTATAAGCTGATAAATTATGTCAACATTTTTTTCACTTGAAGAAAATAATAGCATAATTACAAAAGATACATTGATTGATATTTATTATAATATTTTGTCTTTATAGCAGTAATTAACTTTCAGATAATAAGCAAAAATTGCTCTTCTCATGTGTAGAAACATTCTTTGGACAGCTCTGTGACAAATAATAATGGTAGTCTGAAAGCATCTTAGAATGTTTTGAAAGATATCTTTGAAAGGTCATAAAATAAGCTAAACTAATAACATTAGTCTGGACAGTGTTTAATTTCACTGATTTCTAAGAATTCATTTGATGGTCAGATAAGAAAGCTGTTTTTTGCTGATTTTTTTTTTCTATAATGGATTTGCTTTTAATTTAGTCAACATTGCTTGGTTTACATACATGAAGTTTGGTTTTCTATAAACTACCATAGGTAACAAACAGAACTTTTTCATATGCTATGATATTTAAACAATGAAAATGGGGACAAAGACACTTCTTCTATATACTTTACCCCTCCAGCATGTGATGATCATGGCTCTCCTCAACTTTCTAAGCAATGTTTGTCACTTTATTATCTCTTCTCGTTCCTGTTCTGTCATCTATAAGAAATAGGAAAATTTCATTAGAATCAAAAAGAAGGGCATGGAACTGCTATATAAGAACTAATTAACAAATTATCTATATGACAAGGAATACAGGACAATTTCCTCACAGATAAAAAGAGACTTGAAGCAACAGAAATGTGGTTCTAAACTTGAACACATGAGAAATAAGGAACTGTTTGAAAGAAAAGGGAACTACAAGAACACTTATACTTAAAATCAGAAAGAGATAATTGAAATTTCATGGGCACATCATGAGGAAAAAAGGCTTGGAAAATTTAACACTCACAGTACATACTGAATGCAGGATAAATGAAGGGAAACTGTAACCTCCAAGTGAGTTAGCGTGAATAGATGGCAAAGACGAACAGAGATAGATGGTAAAGAGTCAAATGCTGCTTAGAGTAACAAGAGAGAAGTTTTGTAGACCCATGATTCCTCATTATTTGAATTATTTAAGAGTAGAATCTTATGAAATTGGGAATATGATGGACACTTTTATATGTCGTAAAATTTTTATATTAAACTATCAGGACCCATAAAAATTACATGTGTTGACAACTAAGATTATATATTATTTTAGATATCTACTGTATCATCTCATTACCTCCCTTATCCATTTCAATATTTATTACTCTTCCAGTTTTTATATGACTTTTATACAAACATTGATCAGTGTCACTGTGAAAAAAGAAGAAAAATTACACAGAAATTTTCTGCAGCATTATTCTGTTTATTTTCTGCATTATATCACTATAAATAAATTTTAATGTATATAAACATTGACACTTTTGTTTCATCACCATTTATTACCACTTTCTATCTATCTATCTATCTATCTATATATGCACGCATATATATATATATATATATATATATATATATATATATATATATATATAACTTTGTCTGGGTCATTTAGATATTGAGCACTAGCTGTTATTGCAGAGGTAGGTATCTTTTGTTTTTTTTCTCAGTGTATGTTTCCTTTTTTTTGTTGGTATTTCTTTAATTGGCTTTTTGCTTTTCTTTTTTTATTAAGTCACTTGACAGGCTTTTTTTGCTGGTTTTAACAATATTTTCATTTATATATATATATATATATATATATATATATATATATATATATATATAAGACTTAGGAATATAATAGTTAAAAAATAAAGCAGATATTTCCATATAGTACTCAATATTCAAAATATTAAAATAATATTAAAAATAGAGCATTGATATTATGATAAAGTTACTTAACTGTAAATCTCAATTTTTGATGTTGTTTCCCCGACTTCGAAGTTTCTTGGAATTGTCCATTCTTTATTCTTCAAACAACAATCCCTTAATATCAATATTGGTATAAACTCAAGTATGTCTTCATTTTATGTTGTTTTTTTACTTTATTTTCATTTCGTTTTTCTCTCCATTGTCCCCTTACCTTTCCTCCTCCTCCTTTTTTTTTCTCTCTTTTTAATATTCTTATGTAGGGTCCTTAGTCTGAAACTGCAAATTATTCCAGCTCAAAATTTGAAATATACTTCACTGTGATTGAAGGTAAAAATATGTATTGAACATATATAAAACATACAGAATGATAGAATAGTTTAATATCAAGAATGTAATATTTTATAATGTAAAGAATTTCAAGGTAGCTTGATTATTGACAGCATAATACTACAGGTCATTTACAAAGAATTCTAATATAATCAGATTAGTAGTTTAAACATCATAATTGTACACTTTGAAAATTTGCTTAAATAAGACATTTCCTTTATATTTTCTATTGTTTTTCATTTATAATTATTTTGTTCCTATTTCTAATTAATATATTGAGCAAATAGGCATACTATATTCTTTAAAGAATAGAGTATTGTCTTAGTTCTGTTTGTAAAGAGTATTTCATTAAGACAGATAAAATTCAGTAAATAAATCAGTATTATTGGTGAACATTTATTTATTTCCCTATTGGATCATGTTATTTAAGTCATGGCATGTGAAAAATAATATTGCCCAAATGTTCACCAAGGCTTTGGTGGTATACACCCACTTGATGGTCAAAATGTTTGATGACATCTCGGCATAGTTTCTCCTCGATCTCACCAATATACCTTATTAACTCATACTTCAGCATTTGAATTGTTGTTAGTTTGTTGGCATAGACCTTACTTTTCAGATAATCCCAAAGGAAGAAATCTAAAGGTGTCAAGTCGTGTCATCATGGTGGCCAATTGACTTTACTGTTTCGAGAGATGATGCGACCTGGGAACTTCTCATTGCATTTCTGTTTGAAGATCCATTTTCGTAATCAGCTCTGATAACTTTAACACGTTGTTTGATTGTTAATCTTCCCATGGTTGAAATTGCCAAAGACTTAAGTCATTAAATCTGAAAGAAAAAGAAAAAAAACATTAGATGCTTAAACTTAATTAACATTTTAAAGTCATTGGAACACCCTTTATTATTTCTTTCTGATAATTCTTTAACTTCTGATAAACCATTCCAGCTAATTTTAATTTATAAGCATTCAGTAATTTTTAAGAAAAAGAATTTCATAAAAATCCCAGGGTTTAAAGAAGAAAACGGGTGATTGAATATGCAAACATGGACATAGAATATAATTATTGCTAAATGTATGAAATGTTTGTCAGAAATTTTTGTAGATTAATAGAAGGCTATTTCTTGTGGATTAGCTTTCAGTTGCTTTGATTTCAGAATTATAAACAAGTATTCAAAAGTTGTTCAAACTCGTGATCTCCTTTTTTTTTTATTTCATTTTCTTCTCCTTCAGGTATAAATCTTTACTCAAAATATAATTGTTTACTTTTGAAGTGAGTCATTATTAATTGTTTGAACTTTTGATATTCTTTTTGTTATTTCTAAAATGCTACAACTGATTCATTCTGTGACCTTCCTCAGGAGTACAGTTTGCAAGAAAGTAGAGCAATGGAGTTCATTATCATTTGAAAGAGTTGTTTGACCTAATGTTCTCATTCCTTTTGTTATTACCACAATGTTTCATCTGATTCATTCTTCTGTAGAATTAACATTTCACATCATTATTTAATCTTGGTCTGAAATTTTCATATTTTTGTATGAAAATGATGATTGATTTAAATCATTGTTATAATTTATGAAGAAGAATAATACATTTCAATTTTACTCAGTGATCTTGCTAATGTGACCTCCGTCTTCTGGCTTTTTCCTTCTATATTTTGGATAGGAGTCATTTCTTTGTTCAAATTTTAATTTAATTTAAATCAAAGAGAAAAAAAAATCAATGTTGGGGAGGTGCCCCTGGGGACCCCCTTTGATAAAAATGAAAAATACTTATCCATGTGACCTAGGAGTCATTCCCTTGTTCAAATTTTAATTGAATTTATATCAAAGGCAAAAAAAATTTTCAGTGTGTGTGTGTGAAAATTTACCCCCCACACACACTGGGGACTCCCTTTGATCAAAATGAAATATACTTTTCCAAGTACCCTAGGTAATGTAGTTTCAGAATATATATGGTTATGGCAGTCTAGCTCCAAAACTCTAGGAAGAGTTTGATGACAAACAGACTGACAGTGGCTACAACTTTATATATATATATGTATACATATATGCAAACAGTGTGTGTGTGTGTAATACATACATACATATATATATATATATATATATATATATATATATATATATATAGTAAAATATAACATTTGTCACTAAGGTGATTGGTATTACCTTCAGCATCTTGACTCTAGAGATGAAATCTCCAGCAATCACTCTGGTGACTCATCAGGGGATATCACCAATTGACTGTTTATTTTATATTTCTCATTTTTCTATTATATATATATATATTATATATATATATATAATGACAACTCATGTACCTTTCTCCCTACCTACCTATGTAAGTTCAAAAGTTTGTTCATGAAATTTATTGGTTATTGAGATATGTTTTGTCCTCACTGTATTTCTCCAAAATCTAATCATAAATTTATGTTTATTGATATGAAATATATGTAAGTTGCATGCTGTTTCTCGCTGTCCCTCTCGACTTTGATATGACATGTGAGTGTCAAATTCTACAAGCACTCTTTACTTATTGAATTTTCTAAACTTGCCATTTCTTAATACTTTTAAATGGTTTTACTAATTTTCTCCAAATGTGTGAAATTTGTAAAGTTTTCATCAAATTATTTCTTAAGATTTGAATGTCATATGTTGGAATCAAAATTTAGGATAAATTGTTCAAAGTGCATGTTTTGTTTTTGTTTAAGGACTTTTTAACCAATTCACTCATTATCTAGAACTAGGTGCTGTCACTGGGGTCATAAAAATTTGTTGACTACATCTTGGCATTATTTGGAATGCCACTATTCAAATTAATCCAAAGGAACATCATATGCAAAATGGTTACACAGTAAGACTATACTGGAAAAGAATGTATCTAATACGTTTATATATATATATATATATATATATATATATATATATATATATATATATATACCGAAACCCAACCAATTTGGTATCAGTGAGAGATTCTAACCCCTGGCAGAGAGAAAGTTGAAGTTTTGCATATTTATTTTTTAGAGTGTCGCAAAAGTAATGCTTTCTTTACTCATTAATTTTTATTGAACAAAAATAAATTGCAGTTGTTTGAGATGGCTTAAAATTAACTATGGTTTATATGTTCAAGATTGGTTAAATCTTAATTTCAACCTGAGCTGGATAGGATGATGTGGAGCAATTGAGTGCACATCACAATCACCATATTTGACACCACGAGAGTTTTCCTTGTGGAGTGTACTGAAAGATGTTGTTTATAGGCTCAAACTGAAAATAATTCCTGAATTAAAACAAGCAGTTTCTGATAAATTTTCTGAAATTAATGTAGAAATGTGTCAAATGATTTGTAGAAGTGTTGAAGCTATAGTGTTCAGTTTCATATTGAACATGAAGTGGTGTATTTCTAACATGTTAAATAGTTTGTTAACCATCACATATCATGTTGTTTTGATATGACAATATTTATGAATTTTTTAGACAACTTTAATTTATTTTTCTTCAATAAAAGTTAATAAATAAAAAAAGTGTATTATGTTTGCCGTACCCTGTATATACAAACCAATAAATTTCTTGAACAAGTTGTAGAACTTACATAGGTAAATAGGTATATACACACACACACACACATTATATATATATATATATATATATATAGATATACTTATGTAAGTTTTACAATTTGTTCAAGAATTTTATTGGTTTGTGAGAAATGTTTCATCTTTGCTGAGTTTTCTCCAAAATCTAATCAGAAAGTTTTCTTTATTGATATGAAATTTCAATTAATTGATAAAGGCAAAGTAAAAATTGTTGTCATTTTGAAAATAATTTTGTTTTTCTAATTTACCAACATATTTTGATAACATTAAATGGGGTTACTAATTGAGTTTCTCTAAATGTGAGTAATTTTGAAACAAGTTATCATCAAATTATTTCTTAACATTTGATCCAGATACATTCTCAGAGTTTTGGAATGCTCACATGTTTGTCAAATGCAAAACAAATAAACAAAAAACAAAAACAAATCTCAGATGCATTTTGTTCCTTAACAACTTGATTATAATTTTAAAAAATGACAACTTCAAAGCAAATTGAGTAAAGTATTTGTTTAAACTATCCTATAATCTTTTTACTTTATGTACCAATTCCTTCTGTCTCTGTTCTGTCATCTATTCACAGAAATTCATTAAGTAGTTTACTTGTTTTTTTTCCCTGCTCTTCAGTATTTTCATTGAGAGTTAACCTCTTTTTCCCCAGTCTGTGTTATAACTTACTCCTGCCAGTTCTAAATTATGTCTTGGTTAGGCTACTTGCTGTGATATCATTAAAATTATCCAACTACCACCAATGGACTTCCACTTTGAGTTCTTTATTTAAGGCATCTTGCCTAGTTCATTTGTGTTACTGGGGGTGTCTTATTTACTCCACAACTGTCTCTAACCCAGTGATATTTTTTGTCTCTTTCTGATTGGAAATAAATTTCCTTTTTGTCCCTGTTTTCCTTAAGAATCCCTTGTTGCTTACATGTTCTGTTCATGGTAGTCTAAGCATTCATTGGAAAAACTACATCTCTGTTGCATCAAGTCTCATCTTCATCTGTGAGGAAATTGTCAAATATTCTCTGGTATATTGGAGATTATATATTGTATAGCAGTTCAGCAAGTTTTGTGTTTCTAACAAAATTTTTCTATGTTTTAATACTTGGTTTCTGGAATGTAACATTAGCTTTTCCTATACACACACAGATTTCTGTGTTACACATGCAGGGTTCAATTGGGTAAATTGTCTGCATTTTATATTTTTAATTTTGTGCATGCATGTTGTTTGGTTTTGATTTTGTCAACTGCACAATATAATAGGGTCAGATGGGTACCATCTGTGAGAAAAAGTACACCGTGATGCAATTCACTCCACCAGAAATTTGGAAATGGCATGCTGTACTACTTGTCATTTGAATCAGAAGCTCCAATATGAACAGTTTGGGTTTCAATCTGAGGTCAGTGCAGAGGATTCAGAAAGAGGTGGATGAGTCTAATGGTGATTACAAAGGTATGGCAGCTCAGAAAACTCAATCTGATCATTCTGATAAGAAAAGAACTCCCAAATTTGTTGGTGAGAACCTCAGATTTAACATGGAGGACTATGTCAAGTGCCCTGAGGAGGTAATGCTGAGGGTGGCTGCTGGAAAACCCTATGTCTGGCAACAGGACTCTGCATCCTGCTGCACAAGCAGGAGTACCACGTCATGGCTGTCAGACAACTACATCATCCCTTACAACTGGTCACCTAACTGCCCAGACTGCAAGCCCATTGATTATTATGTGTGAGGTGCATTTGAGGAAGAGACCAACAAAACTCTTTGTAATACCAAAGATGAACTGAAGTCAAGGATTATGGCAGCATTCACCAACTTAAACAAGGAAACCATCCAGAAGAATTGTAGGATATTCCAAAGTTGTCAGGAGGCCATGGTGGAAGCCAATGCCAATTTTATTCAATAAATTTACTTTTAGTAAGTAAGTAGATATTTTTGTGTATTCTTGGTAAATATATTTGTTAAAATGTGATGTCAGTGTTATTTTCTCTGGGCAAAAGGTTTTGATGTGGAGATCTTTGAAATAAATATAAATTATTTTTTTTATAATTTACATGACAATTTATCCATCGCACCCTATATATGAAATATTAATACTGAGTTGTCTTTGGATTTCAGTATTATTTTTCTATCATATGTTACTACACTATGCAGAAAGTTAAATTCTGTAACTGATTGATTTTTATCCCCCACCTCAATATATGACACATACCTTGAACTGTCTCTTTTGATGACAATTATACATTCTATATTATTACAATTATCAGTTAGTCTTTTCTACTTGCTTTTTTTATTAACTTATATGGGAGTCATGGCAGTTTTTCTTCTGAGTCAGCCATCAACACAGTGTTATCCTTGTATCTTATGTTGTTAAGATTCAGTCAGCCAACAGTTAATCCTGGTAAATCTTGTTCTCTTAGAATCATTGAGCTGTACAGGTTGAGTAAATCTGGTGGGAGCAACTTTCTTAATTTTAATTTTGCTTTCAGTGTTCACCATCAGCAAACAGGTTTTGATGTGGAGTGTATCAGAAAGAGATCTAATATAAAACAGAGTAATATGAAGAAACATTTGGCATTCGTTAGCTGACACAGTCTTGGTTGAAATTTATAAAATCTTTCTCTTAAAACTATTTTTTTTAAGAAATTAAGTTTAAATGGTTAATATTACTATTACCATGTTATATTGATATATTGAATATATGCTGAAATCAAAAGATTAGAATTTTAATTGCTTAACAGAAAAACTGGAAATAAAATTTGTGATTGCTATCTAAAGCTCTATAATATTTTTAAAAAAATGACCACTTTTAAAAATATATTATAGATTGATGAAACGGTTAGAAAAGTTAGAAGCATTCTTGATATTTACTCTGCTCTTTATTGATTACCTATGTGTCATTCTTTTTAGGGCCATTTACAGAAATCTCACTTGTTTCATTCTTTAAAATATTCCTTGTCTAGCCAAAAGTCTCAGTAAGTTGAAGATATTGAAAAACGAAAAAAATCGAAAGTGGAATTGTACTTTTATAATAGAATTCACAGTTTGCACGAAAAGTTAAGTAAGGTGATAGAAATTCAGGAAAAATGCTTTCATGACGGATTAATAGTGCCATTCATTCACTGTCTGTTTTCTCAGGTCAAACATCTACATGAATGGCTCAGACTGCTAGGTATTTTTATTGAGACAACATCTCTTGATAGACTGCCAACCAAAACTGAAGAGCTTATATCTGCTCATTAGCACTCCAACCAGAATTCATAGTTATCCTTCTCCTAGACTGGCTACCATCCAAGATTAGAGAAACCCATCTGCCATGCTATTTAATCCATAGCTGGCTGGAAATATAAGATTCACATTTTTTTCTAAGGTTATTTCTAAGTTGAGACAGTGACTGTAATGTCCAGAAATTTGTAACTGGCTGTCAAATTTTTCAACATTTACGCTACCTGCAAATGTTGCATGTATGTTATAAGGAATACACAACTTACCTGAAAGGTAGCATAAGGCCATAGAAAGTCAGGGAAAAATGGTTTCATGACTGAATAATGAGACCATAAATTTACATGAATAAAAGAATTTATCAAAGAAAATGCTGGAAACCTTTGCCTAAAAAAATAAAATGTTGTGTGTGATCATCATCACAAAACCTTATCTGCTTGCTACTTTCAGTTATCAATTTATTGCAACCCACTTCAAAGTCACTGTAAAGTTGGGTTTTTTTCGTCAACTTCATAGCTAAAAATGGCAGGCAGATATTTTACATGATAACTTATTTATCTGAGAAAAACATCAGATTTTGAACCTCTACTTCAAGGTAATCAATAGTTGCTCCATAAACAAGAGCATGATTCTTTTTTTTTTAAAGATTGCATACAAAAAATGTTTTTTTATTATTTCTATTATTTTATGTATGTACAAGAGAACACATGTCCAGTATAAATATTTTTTCAAATACTTGGGATCTGTACGTTATACTCCTCTACTGGTCCTTATCAGAGGTCAAAAATATTAGGTTGGCCAGAAAGTCCTGATTCACTTAGGAAGTGGAAAGAAAACAACAAAATTTTATAGAGCAACACCAACATTTATTCTTTAAAATAAAGTCCATCATTCTCAATGATCTTCTGTCAGCAATCAACCTGCATCCAAATCTGTCCCAAATACCAGTCTGTTGGCTTTGCATCAAAAAACTGTAAACAAGCTTCCTTCATTTCATCAATAGTGTTGAATTGCTGGTCATGTGAGGAAGTGTGACATTGAGCAGAATAGGCCATAGTCACTCAGAGTAACATCAGGACTGAATGGTGGATGTGGAAGAATCTCAACAATGTCCATCTGTTTGAACTTCTTAGTCAAATTGGCAGTGTATGGCTTGCATTGTATTGCTGAAACAGAGCCCAACCTCAATTGACCAAAGCAGCATACTCTTTCTTTAGTTTGTGGTACATGCTGTCTAGCTGCTGGCAATACAGTTTAGCATTGATGGCATGACTGTGTGGAACAAGCTCGAAATAGAGTACTCATTGGAAATTCCATCAGACAGAGATCAAGATTTGTTGTTTTCTTTCTGCTTCATAAGTGAATCAGGACTTTCTGCCCAAGCTAATACATTAGTGTTTAAACTTGGTATTAATAATCCTAGCTCTAAAGGTCTGAACTTGTGCAATAAGAAATAGAGCTCATCTGAATTTTTTCCATGGAAATTGCAACAGTGTAGCAATGGGCTTGTCACAGACAAAGTGTTGCATGCCTATTGCTACTCTGTTGATATTTCTATTCAAATGCTCAAACTAGCTAAAATTCCTTAAGTTCTACCAGTTCAGACTTCTAAAGATCGGACATACCAAACTATGTACAGAGGCTTGAATCAGCCTCATTTTTAATCCATAAGTAAATAGAAACTTCTACTTAGACTGCTTCTCCTTGAAAACTGCTATTTTGTGGAACAGACACCTGAGGATGTTTCTCTGATCACTGCAGTCTTAACTTCTTCAAATATAAGGTCAACTATTATCCATCCTACATATCCTCATAATCTACACTTACCTCCTTGTATGTTCCTATAATAAACTCACTCAATAACCCTCTGCTTTGATTGTCTCTGGAGCCTTGTATTGAATGAACATCTCCACTTGCCAATAGTCTATCCCTGGATATTTGGTGTATTTTGCTATCTAATAAATGCCTTTATAACAAAAATAATCAGCAGAGAAAAAAAGGCAAATGGCTAATACAAAATTGCCTATATGAACATCCTTATTCTACTTACATGTAATGTGATGTAATTATTTTCAAGGACGAGATGCCAGAGCATCATACTGATTCAATGAGTTAACAAAGCACACACACACACACACACACACACATATATATAAAGTGAGGGAGCAAAACTTAAAAATTACTGCAATCTTCAAAATTCACTTATCATGCCGAAACAGGCATAGCAAAAAGATATTAGCAGAACCCATAGATAATATCAAAACGAATAATGTATTTAATATGGCTTCCATTATTTTTTATTTTCATTACTATCAACATGACCTTGAAAAGTTGCACAAATCATAATCACAAAATGTTGGCCTATTTTTCCTCAATGGTAGGCTTCATTTTTGGGATGGATGCCTGGTTTGTGGATTGCTACAAGTCCATTATACCATTTTCTTGGGGGTTTAGGTATGGGCTAGAAATCAGCCAAGTTAGATTTATAGAACAGCTGCATCTTGTTGAATGTCAAAACATAGCATCTTAAAACTATGAAGAAAGTACCAGCACTCACCTTATAAATCTATTGACAATGTTTGTGATCTTTGTGACACTGCAGACAAAATATTATCCTTTTGTACAAAGGATAATATTTTGGAGATGCTGACACTCTTTGCTGTTTGTTCTTTAGTAAGGCCATTTTTCCATAACATTCCTGAAAAAATAGGTGAATATTAATAGCTGACAGTATATTCTTTGTTTTTTATTTGATTTCACATCATCAACAGTCATGGTTTATGGGAAACTTTATTGCAAGTTTTGCTTTGACACACAGAAATATGGGACTTACAGCCATATCAAGCTGAACACCAGTTCCTGTATGATCAGTGAAGTTAAGTACTATTGAACCTGGTCACTACCTACATGGGTAACTGCTTGGGAATACCAGGTTCTGTAATCTTGGATGTGTGGGTGGTATAATGGATAATGGCTCAGAATTGTTAATTGGAGAGTCAAGTTCTAATTCTAGTTGGATTCATTATATTCACTTACATGCAAATGGCCCTGGGAAAAGTTATAAATCTGCATCTTCTCACAGCTATGACTTTTATCAGTAAATCATTATCTCCTCACCCCAAAATTCTTAGAATCTAAAAATATTTTCTGGTTTTAAATGACCTGCAAATGTTTGATAAACCATAGAAAAGGAATCAATCACACACACACACACACACACACACACACACACATATCTCTATCTATAAAAGGCAGGATGTGTGTGTGTATAACAAATGCACAGCCACAATTTTTGACAGATTTGCACCAAAATTTACATGCGCATGCTCCAAGTTAGCGGAAAGGCCAAGACTGACTTTGCATTTCCCAACTCCCATTAATAGTGAAGATAATCGATATTTTCATGCTTCTACGGCAGTTTTCATGTAGTTTGCAGCCATTTTCTACTGGCCATAGTGAGAGCCTATAGCTGGCTGCTACGAATAGGCAGGAAGATTCTATTGGTCAGCGTGAGAGCCAACAGCTGACTGACACAAATGTTAACTAGCATGCAAAAAAAATCAATAGCTGCATTCATCACAAGTGGGGAAAAATTTAAATCTGCATGGCACTTTACTCTAATTGGCTCATTCGCTTGCTTAAACTCAACGTTGATTCTGATTCCGCAGAACTGGGTTGGGTGTGAAAAAGTATTTGTTGTTAACATTTTTTTTTCATTCAGTTTTTCCAGTTACAAGTCCTTTTTTAAAGCTGATCATTTTGTGTTTATTTTGTTTAGTTCTTTTTTCGTAACAGATTTAATGTTTAGTATAGAGTTTAGAAAAAATTTGCAGTGTGAGATAGGCAAGAAGTAAGGCATGTAGCAACATCAGCACGTCAAAGGGCACTCCTTTAAAGGCAAGAAAGGGCAAGTGATAGGGATTGCTGTATGAGTCGTACGATTTTTTAATCAAGCACGGGCAACGCTGAGCCATGCTGCTAGTATATATATATATATATATATATATATATATATATATATATAATGGCCAACTACTTGTTCATTAGTATATGTTATAAAAACAAATAAGATAAGGATGTAAGTGAAAAGTATATCTTAATAAGAACATCTCATCTTAAAACCCGGGTAGATTTTTTTTATAAAATGTCTTGGGTGTCTAGCTAATTTCTGTTGCCATTCAGATGCTTAGGTACATTTGTGTTTCTCAGCACCTACAGAGCTAACATGTCATTTATACTGCAATTATGCTGAACAGAACTTAGAGTTTAATGGAATGTGTATAATCTGATTATTAACAATTTGAACTTTATGCTACCACAACTCTCAATGTCTTGAATTGTTCCATTTACCTTACTCACAAGTCTTGGGGTCAGCTTGTGATGTGTTTCAGGCACTTTCTAATGTTGCTGCATGCTAGTATTGTCTCCCAAAGCCTCCTTGACAAATTGGGTTTGTTGAGATTTAAACCCAGTTGTCAGAGCCAGATAGTTTTATAACCACTTGGACATATGCTTATGTCAGCATACAATGTATATTTGTGAAAATATAATTTTGAGTTACTTGCATCTTTCATGGAAACAGGTAACTAAAAATAAGCACATTAATTTGTTAAAACAAGTTTCTCAAAAACAAAGTTTATTTGAATTAAGCAGAATTTGGAATCCTGATTGTTTAAAGAATTTGAGATGAATATTTTTAATGGTAACACATTTTTATATATTTTGTTGCCATGTTTTTAGCCAATCATTTCTTAGGATTTTTAAAAATACCAAATAAGTAATTAGTTTTAAGCAAGAATTGATAAAGCTAAGGAATCTTTTTTTTTTTAACTGCCTTGTCTCTTTAGAAAATAGTGAAACATGGTACTTCATAGTTTTATTTCTTTAATATCTGTGAATTGCCATGACTTCTTGGGAAAGATAGCAGAGTGGTTTCCTGTTGACTTCTCCATGTTTTTGAATTAAGAGTCATCCTTCTCTTAGATTGGCTGTCACTCAAATCAGAGTTTAGTTTACACTGCTATTTAACCTAGAGGGATATGAGCTGGATTCATGCCTTTTCCAAAGTTATTAAAGTGAAAGTGAATGCAATAAACTAGACCAGAATTTGAACTCTGCTCACCAATTATACTTTCAACACTGATAACCATTATGCTACCTGCACATACTTTATGGAGTAAGTCACCTGAAATGTTGAAATAAAATCTGGTGAACTTGCTCAAGACTAAGAATAAAATATAATTGTTGAAATTCTAGATCCAGTGTTTCCAAATACATATCTGACTATTCAATACACAAGAAGTCATGTTATATTTGACAGCAGAAAATATCTACATCATCACTCTTTACATTTCATATTACTTGTATTATTGTGTTAGATATAGTACAAGTACTGGTAGTCTTAAGCAGCTGAGTAAACATCCCAGATAACTAACCTTTGCAGAAAAAACCTAGGAAATAGTTTTTAATCATTTCTTGGGGAAAATGTATGAGTGTTATATGCCATTGACATGGTATCCAATATGGAAATAAAGTTTTGTAGCATGGTATACCTATAACTCTGAAGAAAGATTGGTTCTGTCAAGTTATATGGCACCAGACACCCCACTCCTGCTATGGCAGCAGTACTTGTGCCTCTATGATCCTAATGAATCACCTGCAAAGTGTCATGACACCTATACAATTTCCTCTGTAATTTCCTTTTAACCCAGTCATGAAATCCAAGATGTTTGCAGATAAAATGCTTATTTTCAACTCTAACATTCTTTTTATTATGATTTAATCTTTTATCGAGGTAACTGAACAACTGTTGAAGTTGTGTGAATAAAATTCAGCAAATCCAAAATTTCAACTCTCTTTCTTTGCAAATATTATCCTAAAAAGAGAAAAAAAAATGAATTCTCTGCAGCCATAAAATATATTGTACTCTTTTGAGTATTAAAAATGTATAATAACTGTTGACATTACCAAAATGATCTTGTTGAATTTGAGATGAAAAAAATGAATACAGCTAATATTGATAGTTTTATTATAAAGCTTTTGGCTTGGACTAACTTCTAAGTGCTTCTGTCAACTATAGAAAAAAATCTGTAATAGCATTGCTCATTTGCTAAATCTAATGATAAATTAAGTGAAAAGAATTGGCCAGGTAAAAGTTTCAATGACAATTTGACAGTGATTTCACAATGTTTTTACTAAGTGTAACATTAGGAAAAAGCATACAGTTTACAAACTTGTTTAAATGATAGCCACCATGTCAGCTACTGAAACATTCAAATTATATTCAATTCTCTGAAAAATGGTGTGTACTTCTCTGAAGAATGGGAGTATTAATTGAAAAAAACTGTTTAACTTGAGATAATTTTTAATGATTTAAAGGAAATGAAAAAAACATATTTCTCAAAATTTAAACAGTCTTGGGTTTTAAGTTCATTCTTGTTTAATGCTTGTTCAGATAATAAAGACAGATGAAGACTTCAGTAATGGGAAAATAAATTTCAAGATTTTTTTTTATATTAATATTTATTTCATTTTAATTTTTCTAGCTTTTTATTTATGATATTGTTTTTTGTGATTGTTATTATACAGTGATGATCATGAGTCCCATAACTCAAAAGAGTCATTGGAACATCACATGTACAGCAGCCACAGTAGAAGTGATGTGTTTTGAGCAAGATAGCCTGACGATATTCAGTCACCCCCCCACGAGGGTGTCATGTGGCACAAGGCCTTTTTAACGTGGGCATTCCCGAGCCTGACAGATCCAAAACCTCTCCAGTCTTATTTGAATTCAGAGTTTTCCTTCTAGACTGGTTGCTACTCAGAGCTATAGAACCCAGTTTGTCCTGCTATTTATCCATAGCTGGGGGAAGAAGAGATGGATTCATAGCTTTCCCAAGGGTATTAGCATGTAAGTGGATGTAATGAACTCAACTGGAATTTGAACTCATCTCTCTGATTATTAGTAGCTAGCCATTACTCCACCATGCCTCCATAATTATACTTATTGTACAGTGCAATAAAGAATAAGCCTGCAGTAAGATTTGAACTCAAATATTTTTTACCATAGGTACTACTTTCAATAGTAGCTACTTTATTGATTATAGGCGTGTGGCTGATTGGTTAGAATGTTTGCTTTCTGACCTAGGTATAATGAAAACCCAGGTTCAAATCTCACCATGGTTGAATTGTAAGTTATTTGATGTTATCAGTCTGGAGGAGATGATCCCAGCATACAGCATAAGCAGGAAACAAGGGATAAAAGTCTACTCCTGTTCAAAATCTGGGGTGCAGAGTGAACCAGATGATATGCAAACATATCTACTTCTGTTGAGGAAAAAAAAGATAAATAAAATTTCAGAATTCAGGCAGTGATGTTAGAAGTATAGAGATGAAGTAGACTTTAGAAGGAACCAGAAAACCAATCCTAAACAGGAAACAAGGGATAAACCTACTACTCCTGTTCAAAAATACTAGGGAGCAGTGTGAACGAGATGATAAGTGAACCTATCTTCTCATGTTGAGGAAAATAAAGTAAAATAAAATACAAAAATAAAAAAATATGAAATAAATAGTAAATAAAATTACAGAGTTTAGGCTGAGACATTGCATATAAGAAAATAGAGATAAAAGATAGAAGGGAAAAGAAAATAAGATTCAGTGCTTCAGTGAAAACATGAGGATAAAAGTATCAGTAACAAGAATGCACATTTAATAATTTTTTGATTTCTGTCTATATTTCTGAGATAACTTATTGTAACTATTTACACTATTTGGACTACTGTCATCATCTTTATTGTCATATTGACAACATTTCAGCCATTGTATGCTCCAGTCTTCTTCAGGTGATATATATTGATATTTCAAACCAAAACCTTTATTTCATCCACTGAGGCATATTGTTCTTGTTCCATGTGCCATGCCTTTGTTTTTAGATATCTAAGTCTCAATAATTTCCCTTTAGTATCTCAATATCTAGTATTTGTTCACCTCTGGATAAAAGCAGTTGTTGATGTAATCCAATGACTTGACCCAAAGAGTTGTGAGTTCAATACCTTGGCTTTAGCAGAAGTGAACAAAAACTTAAAGAGTTGAGTCACTAAAGAGAAATAACTGAAAATGAGATTATCAAGAAAAAGGCATGTGATGTGGAACTAGAACAATCTACTCCAGTGGATTAAATAAAGGGTTCAGTTTGAAATTCCAATGTATATCAGCTGAAGAAGGCTGGAGTGTACAACAGCCAGAACATTGTGAATATGACAATAACGATGAGGACTGTAGTCCAAACAATATATAAATAATTTGGGGATTACTGAGAATGACTCATCTCAGATTTTCGGCATAAAGCCATTTGCAAAGAGCTTGTTTTTTTAGATTTAAAACTAAAACATTCCATGCTGTCCTCTGACAGGAAGCATCATGTCATCCTTTTCCTTTTTATTTTCCTCTACTTGCCGTTTTATGTACTTTTTTTTTCAATGCTGGGGAAAATATTTTGCTTTTGATATTTCTACAATTTTATTTTTTTGTATAATATTTCTTCAGTTATTTTTGTCATGTGTTCGTGGGATCTCACGCTTGTAAAAACTTCCCCTATTTTATCAATATCATGCCAATCTTTCAATTTTCAACAGTTTTTACAACCTTCCTGTTAGAAAGTCAGTCACAAAGTTATGTTGGTTCTAATTCCTTACATTTATTTACTTATTACTTAAAAGTCTCTTGAAGACCAAGAAAAATGTTTCTTGGGTATCCTTCTTATTTTCTACCCATTATTCTCTTTAAAAATGACTGCACCTCTGGACACATATAGAAATGAAAGAACTAACATAGAGTGTTTTATACAGTAAACATTTACAGGAGGTTAGTGAATGTTTATGGAAAGGCAGCAGTTGATGCAAGCACAGTAAGGGGATGGGTCAGTAGTTAATGGTAACCCTTGAGAGAAAAGAGAAACTGACCTTTATGACAGGGTCTTGTACTGACAGGCCAAGTGCTACAGTAAATGAAGATAAAGCTGAAACTCTTATTTAAGCTGACAGAAGGTTAGTATTTGCAGTTTAGCTGAGTCTCCTCTGTCTTCAAAGGTCAGTACAAAATGGGTTCCCAGAATTCCAGACAAGTGCCAATCTTCTTTATTTCCAATTCATTCCTCTAGTAAAATAATAAAAAATGCATTTATTATAGGCATATTAGTTTTAATCTGTTGATAATGTTTTCTTTGTTTACTGACCATTGATCATCCCTTTCTTCTGGATTTTCAATGCATTCCTATATTAGCAATACACTTACATTATACATATAAGGATCCTTTTTTTGTTTGTAATATTTTTCTTTACATTATTTACATTATTCGGACTATTGTCCTCATCTTTGTCGCCATATTTATCACAACGTTTTGGCCGTTGTACGCTCCGGCCTTCTTCAGGTGGTTGGAATGTCGAACTGAACCCTTTATTTTGCTCACCGGGGTAGACTGTTCTAGTTCCATGTTTAATGGATGTCAGTTATCAGTTATCTCCTGTTAATTTACCCTCTGAAAGTTCTCCACTGCCTTAACCGGGTATTGAACTCACACTCTTTGGGTTCTGTCACTGAATCTAACCATCACCTTTATCCACTGTGCCATGTGTCCTTGAGGACATATGTCACACCTGAAGAAGGCTGGAGCATACAACAGCCAAAATGTTGTAATAAATATGGTGACAAAGATGAGGACAATAGTCTGAATAATGTAAATAATGTACATAATACCTCATCTGAGAAATATAGACAGATATTTTTCTTTATTCCTCACCTCTGGTATGCATCTTTTTCTTTATTTTCAAGGCAAAATTGCTGAAAAAATTTAAGTCCCAAAATAGCCAAATTTTAATGGTTAATAATCAATATTTCTTATTTGCCAGCAAAAGAATTTAGATCATTAGTGCAGGACAAGTTTAAAGCAAAGTAGTAGATTGTTAGACTGGTGATAAAATCAATGGTCAGTGATAAGCAAAAATCAAAATATCTACATATACTGTGTTCAAATGCAGTTTATTGATGTAATGGTCAAAGGGCATCAATGCATTTTTTGGGAAATGAGAGAAACATATTAAAGATATAAATTAAAAATAATACCATTATAATATCTTTATCTGGTTCTAACTTCATGCAAAATCTTTGCATCAGGATATTGTCTACATCATTTGAAGTAGATTGGATTGTTCATTTAAAAAATGAATAAACAAAAAACTTGCAAAAAGGGCATATGTTAACTTAGCCACTTTTTAGAATCACACAAAGAAATGAATACTAAAATTATGACTTGCATTCACAAACAAAGATTTTGAAAGTCTTTTGCAAGATGGTTAGCAAAGCTAAGGAGCATAATTTATAACTTTGACAACAGGAAAAGTTTTGGCACTTGTTAAGAGTTGTTATCAAGATGCTTTTTCTTCTACTATTTTATGAGGGATAGGCTTGATTCTATAATAGAGGTTACTTGATCCTGCACCTGCAAGTTGCCACTGGGAAATTTGTGCAAATCTTCATTTGTTATCTTTGTGCTTCTCTTAAACCTTTTCATTTTTCTTTTTCCCATATAAAAAAATAGAATTAGAATAGAATAATTACTGATAAATATTTAAGAATGTGATATAAATCAAATAAGGATAATAAAGCATGAAACATATTACTAATTTTGTCCAAATGTAATAAAAAGATATGGAAAGTATTTTATTATTTTAATCTAAGTATCTGATTGTCTGCCATCTTTGTAAAATATTGATGTTTATTTTGCATTTATAATACTATTTTTTAAGTCTAGTAATGACACACAGCAAGATCAAATCTGTCTTGATATATTGATTGAATTTGAATTTAGTTTGTGTTTGTATTTCTTATTCCACTATCCTTTTCTCAATAAAGAACAGAATTTATCTTCAGGTAAATATATACTGCATAACAATATTTGTTTCTTTTGTTCTGTTATTCAGTGAGAAATTATTTCGTAATTGATTCATTTCGTATGCTTATTTGTCTTTTTCACAAATATTAATGAGCTTGGGGGCTTCTCAAGACATTTGTTTCAGAGGCATGTCTCTTTTTTTTATTATTCCTTGTCTTTAATTCTGTTTTTTTTTTCAATTTGTATCTTTGATACTCCAATAAATGTTTGAGTCATTTTTCAACAACAACAGAAGACAAAACTTATGAAGGTTGGGCATAAAGTTCTTGTTTTAACATTGTCTTAAATTGTTTTTGAGATCTTTCTTTATCCAGATTTGCTGGTTAGTGATATAACTATCTCTGTACATATGCAGCCTTAGATGCTATTTTTTTTTCAGTTTGAAAGTGTTGTTTATCTCACCAGCATTTAAGAGATAACATACATTGCTCTGAAGATTCCAACTAACTTTTTAGATGACAGAAAATGTAACACTCAATTCTGAAGGCACATTGTAATATTGAGAGATGCTTTCCATGAGCATCTGTATCACAAAGCATCTGATCACAGGAAGAAGCTGTATGAGTGGGACATCTTTTTTACCAATGGAATACAAAGGGAATATGATTGATTTGACTTTGTGTACATAGCATGATGTGTCCTGTGTGAAAATGTTTCAGCTAGTAGAGTGAAGGAATATATCTTACCTGAACATTTTCCATGCAAATAGTGAGAAAGTAGCAATAGACTTGCAATGTTTTCTCTGTGGGAAAGCAGATGTAGGTTTGAAAACAATTCATCACCCACAATATTGTATAAATATACTTGAACCCTGTCAAGGCTGAAAAGTGAGGATTGTGCAGCTGCAGCCCAGATATAGCAGTGCTATTTCATTTTTGGTCTTATCTGACTTTTGTCAAGATAGAGCATAGCAGCAATAGTCAGGTATTTTCTGGAGTTGCTCAAGGAACCACACATTTTAAAAATCATAAATTCTTCGATTTTCAGCATTAACCCAAGTGAGATCATTAAATTTTTATCACATTGCATAAAAAGAAAGAAAATTATTTTCCAGTTTTTCTTTTGTTTTTTTTTTGTCTTTGTTTTTTTTTTTTTGTGTGGGCTGCACTTTGGTATAAATTGTTATTCAGAAGAAAACCTTTTTCTTGTAATGTTTTCTTGTTTTTTTAAAAAAAAAAAGAATTTAAAAAACAAAAAAAAAATCTATCTTATCAAGATTTGTGAGAAAATGTTCCATGTTTAGCTGTGACTAGCACAAAGAAAATCTGCCTTTACCTCCCCTCGTCCTCCCTTATCACACAAACTCTGTTTCCTTTTAAGTACACATAAATGCATTTGAATGCACATTGTGAACTCATTTACTTTGTGTTGTTGGTCTTCAATATTGTAAAAGGTTTTTTTTTGCTTTCTGAAATTCCAAATTCCTTTTGCATCTAAAGAAAACTTTGAATCCTAAAAATGAATGCACTCATGTACTTACACACACATGAAAATATTTACATTCAAGATAAATATTAGAAATAAATTTCACTAGCTTGCTATACAGTAACACATCTACACATATGCATAAACGTTTGGAGATAGTTGTTTGACGTAATGTCTGAGTTTATGTACATGCATATATATATATATATATATATATATATATATATATATATGCCAGAAGGCACATTTTTTTCTTTATTCAGATATTTTTCCTTTCTTAAATACATGGACAAGTGGATTTAAATTTGCATTGTTTAAAATAATAGTAATATTTACTCAAACACATGCACCCACAAAATATAACATAGTGCAATAAGATATATATTTATTTGTTTTTATGCAAACACATATATACACATTATTTTTATACCTGCCATCTTGGCTTCAGTCACTAGCTTCCTTGTGCATATTCTATAAATACTTTCATGGTATTTGTTCTGGTGTGCTTTCCTATTTGATACCAAGATTCTATGAATTTAAACACAGTATTAGATTGGTGACAAGGTCTAATCATTTTATAGTTGAAATGCTTTGATATAATCATAACTTCTATGCTAAAAGTTTCTTTTCTCACTTATGGAATGCTCTTCTGGCTTCTTGCTTTCTAGTCAAGTTTGATCTTCAAACATTTAAATGCAATGTCAATGGTTAGGTTATGTCTTCTTAATTTCCTGTTCATTTACTGTTCTCTTTCATAATAATGTTTTATTTTTCTCATATTCTCTCATGCACAGAAACCCCTTGCGTGTTAGTGGCTTTATTGTCTTGTTTAGGGTGAAAAGATTAAATAAAGAAATACACAAATTGAGGCTTAGTAGCGGAAAGAGTTATATATCTCTTACAAGTGGTGCTCAAGTCTAGGCCAAAATAACAGAACTATGAATACTGATTTTCAAATCTCTTCCCAATTTGAATATCAGTAAAATACTGTCTTTTCAACTCTATAATCTTTAGCCTATTTCATGTGTGAGATGATGCTAATCTTTGTAATTATCTCTATAGTTCCTTTTTTTATATTTATGCATATTCATGTATTATCTTCAGATGCTTATACTTCCTTGAAAATACTTATATCTCTGTTGAAAATGTTTCTATCCAAACAACCTCCTTCAATTCTCCATAGTTTTACTTCCCTGGAGTCAATCCCAGAAATAAACAATTCATGTGTTTTATTAATAATGTTTCCAAAGGTCAAGAGTAATGCTTGCAGATATGCCAAAGAGAATCTGTAAAATACTTCCATTAAGTATAAAGATGAAGTTTTTTTCAGGAAAGGAAAAAAAAATACTCATTGAGAATTCTAATATTTCTAGTTATACATGGCCAATGCAGGCCTTCAAATTGCAAAACATTGGCAGTGGACTAACCTGCAGATGGATAAACTTCACTTGCCCAAAACATGCTAGGTATGAATTACTACCTGTCTGACCTTCAATTCAGATATTGGTATGCAACAAAGACATGTGGAAGAAGCTGGTCAAGTGTTCAGCTATGCATCAATCTTATGGTTACACCTCATCATGGGACTGATGATGATGGTCAGAAAAGTGCTTCTGTCATGATAAACCATGATACATATACACTACATACGGACAAGTCATCCCCACAAATAAACAATATATAGGTTAAATTAATAAGATTTTCAAAGTCCAGGACTAATGCTGCTAATTTAGACATGCCAAAGAGAAGCTGTAAAGATCTTCCTTGAGGTAAATAGTTGAAAGTTCTTGACTTAATAAGGATGGGAAATAAACAATTACTGAAGAAGCTAAGATTTCTGGTAAGAATAAACATTCTCTCTGTTGTGTGATAATTTTTAGTATATTGTTATAACTAGACTATTTTATTGTTAATTGTGGTTGTTACTCCTTTAAAAAATACATAGACAATGTTCTAGGTTGACAACAGTTGAGATTGTACAGGGTGCGATGGGTAAATTGTCGCTATTTTATATTTTCATTTCTCACATGCTTGTTGTTTGTTTTAGGTTTTTGTTGCCTGCACAGTATAGTAGGGTCAGTTGGGTACCATCTGTGAGAAAAAGAGTGCTATGATGCAATTCAATCTAGCAGATATTTGGAAACAGCATGCTTGGCATTCATGCCAGGAAGCTCCAATACAAACATTTCAGTGTGTTTGTGCAGACAGTGCAGTGGATCTAAAAAGAGTTGGATGAGGCTAATGGTAATTATGAAGTTATTTGGAGTGATCATTAATGGTGGTGACATTATGCCTCAATACATCTTCCCACAGGGCCTCAGTTTCAACATAGAGGCCTACATCAAGTGCCTTGATGAAGTAGTGCTTCCATTATGTGTGGGGTGCAGTTGAGCAAGAGACCAAAAAAATTCCTTGTAACACCAAAGATGAACTGAAGGCAAAGATGATGGCATCCAACTTAAACAAGGAGACTGTCAAGAAGAGATACATGATATTCCAAACTGGTCTGGAGGTTGTGGTTGACGCCAATGACGATTTTATTGAATAAATTTACTCAAGATATTTTAAGATATTTTTGGTGTTATTTTGGTAAATATATCTGTTAAAATGCGATGTCATTGTTATTTTCATTTTTGTGTAATTTAGATGACAATTTATGCATCGCAATCATTAATCTTGTTGATGGTTACAGTGTTGTCTTTCTTCTAGATTAATTGTCCAGTTGCTATTTATCCAATAGCTAGGGAGAGGTGGATTCACACCTTTTCCAAGGATATTTGCATGAAAGTTAATAAAACAGACTTGGCTGGAATTTGAACTTAACTCACTGATTGCCTTTACATCACCTCCTGTTAATTGCTTTTTTATTTAATTTATAAATCAAATTTTATCATGGGTATAATTGTATACTAGATTTCAGGCATCTTCTGAACATTTTTAATATATACCCTAAAGATGAGGGAGGTAGATATAAGAATATATACATTTAAAGATGAGGAAGGGACAACTGTATTGATTTTTTTTTCTTTAGATCATTAGAATCTGAGAAATTTTTCTTGCACCGACATGATCTGTCTTTTTTATTTTTTACATAAGTATAGATATATGCTTTTTCAAATAAGTATTGACCTATTATTTTGCCACAAGCTATCAGCTTTTTGATGTGTAAACACATTTTTCATAGCCGCAATATATGTTGTGCATTTGTGTGCATATTGATAGATAAATAAAGTGAGATCTATAAATATGTTTTATATGTGAGCATAGGTATACCTATTTTTTATTTTATTCTTTTTCCAAATATCTGATCATTTCAGCTGAGTTGAGGACATGACTTCTACACTGCATTATCATGAATCAATAAGCCGTCTTAGAACTTCAATGGACATTACAAGAACTTCACCATCACAATTTTTCGGAACAAATTATTTTCCTTACTGCTTTTATTCTTCTTTCATTTGCTTTAGTTTTTCACCACCATGAGGTGGCTTTCTTATGCCTCTTCTATAAATATTTTCATGGTAAAAATTCTAATGAGCCTTCCTCCTTGGTACAATGACATCATGAATTAAAGCATACTAGTAAATTTATGGGAGGCATGGCAGAGTAATGGATAGTAGCTCAGATTGAGGAATTGGAGAGCTGAGTTTGAATTCTAGTCAGATCCATTACATTCACTTACATGCTAATACCCTTGGAGAAAAGTATGAATCCTCTTCTTCTCCACCCAGCTATGGGTAAATAATAGGACAGACTAGGTTCTATAGCCTTGGGTGGCAACTGGTCTACCATAGAAAGAAATGGCAACCTATTATTGGAAAAAAAATCTGCCTCGTCATTCATGTATCAAAAGATACATGATCACCTAAGTGTGTATCATGCATGGTACATAACTGACTGAGTAGATTTACAACTATGTCACATCATTTTACTGTTGAAATAATTAAAGGTAACTGTAAGTTCTACAATAATAATTTCTTTTCTCATACTTCTCATCCATGGAAATTTCTTCTGGTTTCTTGTTCCACTGCCAAATACGATCTTTAAAGTTTTAAATGCAACACCGATTTCCATATTCTTTCTTCCTGAATCCAGATTTTCTTTCACCTTGCTAACTTTTCATTTTATTTCATTCTCAGTAACCCATTGCATTTTAGTGGCATTATTGCCTTGCTTGGGCTGAAATGATGAAAAAAAAACTTTCTAAATAGTATTTATCTGCATGTTTAACCACAAAACACATCAAGTTAAAAATTAAAATACCTTCATTTAAATACTGACTACAATGTCACTAATATAAATAAAAAGAATTATTGTCTTGATCTTGTCTATGATAGGCAAGCGAGCACACAGCCACTTATGTCACTCTTCTCCCAGTAAATAGATATTTATTACAAGTAGGTGTTGCAGCTTTTCTAAGTATATATTTTAAATGAGCTGTACTACTTAGTTCTACCAGTTCAAACCTTCACAGCTAGGACCATCCATGCTATGTACACAATGGGAAATCGTCCTTATTCCCTTCACACTGCTTTGGTAAAGAGGAATTTCTACCCTAACAGAACTGCCATTTTGTAGACTCCCAATAGGATACTTCCCCAACCACTACAGTCTTGAGCCCTTCAAGTCTAGGGTCAACAAATATCTATCTTACACATCCTCATAATATGCAGATCTTTCTCTGTCATTTTCCCTTTATGCCCTTACAACAATCTCATTTAATAACCCTATATCTTGATGGGAGGGTAGCACATGTTAGGGTCCCAGCTATGGGAAAATAATGCACCCTCAAACAAAAATCAATTGTACATTTATAGTAAAATGACAATCAATGCAACACTAAAAAATATAAAAATATATTGTTATAGCAAAATTACCAACAATACAGTTTATGATCTACAAACTATATATCTAAAAACATACCTTCACTCTGAAAATATAAAATTATGTATGAAATATTTTTAGTTGAAGACATAAAATTGTGTTTAAAATATTTAGATTTTGGCATTAAATAGCGCATAGAGGTTGATATGCCGTGAAACAAAATCAACTAACCAACCTCTACCTTCAGTGGCTCTTAGTTCTTGTATTGCACAAACAATAGCAAAAAAATAAAAATATATATCTATTGATCACTATGAGGGTAACAAGTTGTGCTAAGTCAAGTTTCCAAGTGGTATGATCTAGTTTGGCCCCCTAGCCTTGAAAATGAACCTTCAAAATCTTGGCTTTTACTAAGGCTTGAACATTGATTTCTGGTACTGGTGGAAAACATGCAACTATTTCAACCACAATGGATGGATGGTGAGAGGAAGAGTGGATTGTCTCTGTATTTTCTAATCATTTATAAGGAAACAGCTACTATTACCATTAACATTCCTTGTTTTTAATTTCCACCAAGAATTCATTACATGAACCAAATTAGAGTCAAGTATCTAACTGTAGAAGCCAGGGAAGATGGGAATTATGGTTTTACTAATAGCTGAGTATGAAAGTGGCATTGGTGTTTTAATTCTTTGCCAAATATTGTCTGAATTTTTGAGACAATGTGTTTTTATTATAGTTGATCCAATTGACCAGTTCCCTCATCTTTATAGTTTCTATTAATGTGTTTTTATTGTTGTGAAGCTGCTTAATTTCTTTCAGTCTCTGAAATCCCCCAAACATTTATTTGCTTTATCTTCATTCTTTTAGCTGTCAAAACTTGTGTTCCTTCTGTGGAATTTCAGAAACCACCAAATTATGATACTGTTCAAATGAACTGGTATAGATTTCTGCACTACCTCACCCAGCAATTGAATTCATTATTTTGAGGGGACAAAAACGGATTTGGTAGTACTTTTAATTATGAAGTCATGTCCCAATTCTGTTCTATAAGCTATACAAGAAAATTTCATTAGAAACAAAGAAAAGGGTACTGAACATTTATGCCTCTCAGTTTGTGTATATGGCAGTGAATTCTGTACAATCTCCTTACAAATAAAGAAAAGACTTGTAGCAATAGAAATTTGGTTTTACAGAAGGATGCTGAGAATGTTATTGACTGAACAACTGAGCAATGAGAATGTTTTAGATAAAATGGTAGCTAAAAGGAGACTTTTACTTAAAATCAAAGAATTTGATACTCACAGGACAGTGAAGGCAAGAGCGATAGAGGAAAATAGCGCATAACCTTTCTAATGAGCTTGTGTAAATCGTTGGTGGAATAGAGTTTATGAAGTGATTGTAAAAACATAAGATTTACTAAGAGCAACAAAAGACAGGAAATTGTAGAGAGGGGCATGAAACTTAGAAGAAAAAGAAGCTTTTAACAAACTCTTCTAATCTGTGTTTCTAATGCAATGATAAATATTATAGTTTAATATAAGAAATAAGCAAAATACCATATTTGATGGCATAAAAGATCCCTTTATTTCAGTAGGGAATATTAAGAAAACAATTGTTAGATCTTGTATTAAATATTATTGGAACTTCATCTATGTTTCCTATTTGGCCCAGCTCAAAACACATTATCTGCACTGATTTTCTCTTTGTTCTGTGTCCATTTAGGATGTGAGCATTCATGGCTCTCCACAACTTCCTATGTTTTGTAGTACTCAGAAATATTTGACCTCTTACTAACCCTTGCTGTTCATGTCCTGCTCTCCATTTACACAAGCTTGTTATGTTGTTCTCTGCTCCCCTCTGCAACTTTTGACTTCAGTACTTCCTGTGAGTATCAGATTTTCCAAGTCCTCTTTCCTCATTATGTCCCAGAAATTTCAACTCTCTTTTTCTGATGCTGAGTAAAAGTGTCTTTTTTGTTTTCATTTTCCTTAAATCTTCCTCATTACTCTATTCACAGTGCTCTCAGCATCCTTCTGTAGAACCACATTTCTGTTGCCTCATTTCTTCTTCATCTATGATGAATTATTTACATTATTTAAATGCAGACCACTTTCCTCATCTTTGACACAACTATCATAATATCTCAGCTGCTGTGTCCTCTGGAAAATTTATTAAGTTCTAATATTTGAGAAAAAAAAGGAATTCTTTGACATTAAATATGATAATTATCATTGTGTTTTGTGTCTTTTTTCTGTTTATGTCTTTTGCTTATGACAGAACAGCTGACTGCATAATGTTATGTGTTCTTAGTGAATTATCTTGCAACAGGTGGTCAGAATGGATAACTAAACTTGACTTACATAACTATCACAAGAGAACAAATGGAAGCTAATCGTATGGAGAAGCTGGCCACTGTGACAAATCATAGCCCAATATTTACTCAGTTACATGAAAGCAAATTCTTTTTAAGTTTACAATGGATCTGTGCACAGTATTATTTTGACTATTGTGATCAATCTTAGGTTTAAGAAGGAAGAAATGGCTTTCATCAAAACAAGGCCAGTAGCCAGTATCTTTAGATCATATTTCTGCTTGTACATGTGGTATATGTTTCATTGTAGCTATATAGATAAAAAAAAATCATGAGGTAGTAATTAAAATTCAGATGTTATAGAATAGGTTATAGGGTAAATAAAATAGATTGTTGAAATCCAGTATAAACAGTTAAATACAAGAGTAAAATTTCAATGTTTATGTCATGAGTAACCATGTTTATCATTTATTAATTTGTGAGTTGAATTTTATTCATCTTATTTCTGAGGATTATTATCACAACTGCCAAATCATCATTTTATGAAATATTAGTGCTTATTTAACAATTGCAGAATTTCAGTGTGGAAATCAGGAGAAAAAAACATAGAAATAGGATAAAAGAAAAGTAAGTAAAAAATGTTAAATAATACATAATACTTCATTTAAGAAATGCAAGTATGATTACAAATTCATCACCCACATAAATTAAAAGCAATTCTTTTCTTGTCTGTATAAATAATCATTGACCAAAAAATATTAGCGGTTTAATAAAAGTATTTTCCCTCTACTTTTCATTTAAAAGCATCTGAAAACTTCAAATCATAATTATGTGTCAAGTTGTGAACTTAATGATGATCTCTCTCTCCTATACATACACATATATATATATGTGTATGCATGGCATATTTAGGCAGTGAAAATTAATTTAAACAAGCTTTGTCCGTTAAATTTTTTATTCTATATTTCCAACCAAAAGGGACATATTTCAATATAAAACAAATATTAGTAAATTCTACCAAAATACTTTGTATTTATATTCAGAGTAAGGAAAGAATCAACATCTTTAATGCTTTATGATGTAAAGGAACAACCTGCATTCAATATAAAATATCTTTCACCAGAGGAGATGGTATTCTAAAATGTGCATAAAATATGCATATAAAATAATAAGTATAATTATTTATTATCTTCTCTTTCAGTGCATTGAGCTCCATGAAACCATTGTACACATGAGATTCTTTATATGATAGATGCATATTTAAATTAATTTGACATCTAGCATTAACCAAAATTGCCAGGAGGTTGGCAACAAAATCTTGTCTGTGGCATTGACAAAATCCAGTTCTTGGTAATGGTTACTATCAAAAGTACTTTAACAAAACAGAAAAAAACATTTAGGCAGTTTATCCACAACATAGAATTGGATGTACATCTTATTCAAAATTTGGTAAACTATAATAAAAAACATTAAACAGAGTATGTCATCTGAATTTAATGAATCTGTGTGTGTGTGGCTGAAAATAGATTTATATAGAGAAAAAAAATTTTTTTTGCATGCGTCTTGTTAAAATTAACATATTTTTCTGTGTTAAACAAGAAAAGTGTTTAAATGCTGACCAATATTCTTATGTGCATATTATGTAATGGTTATCAGTGTAGAAAGTGGAACTAGTTTGTTGGGTTCAAATTCTTTCAAAAACTATTCACTTTTGCATAAATACCCTTGTAAAGATCCATCCTGGGTATGACAATAAACTACATCTGCGTCCAGGGTAAGATGATAAACTACGTCCAACAGCAAGGCCTCTGATCAGGAGATTTTAAGGTGTTCTCAGGCCTACCCTGACTCAGGGTTGTAGCACCTGTTAGGGTCTCAGCTATGGGCAAATAGTTAACTCTGAAACTGAGGTAAAAAGCATTATAAAAGTCTAAAAATAGGTTTTAATACCAGAAATACTTTGTAAAAAATTATTACCAACAATATATTTTTGAAAAAAAATATTACCAGCATTACGTTTTTGAAAAAAAATATTTTACCAACAATATATTTTTGAAAATATTACCAGAAATAGATTTTTGACAAAAAATATTACCAGGAAAAAAAAAGTTGTTGATATTAAATAACCCATTGCAGTTAATATGCTGTAAAACAAAACAAACCAAGCCAAATCAAAAATATGAGTAATTGAAAAATGGTTCAAATATATGTATACATACACACCTTTTTTTACCAAACTCTCTCTATTAAACAAAACAACTAACCCTTGTAAAGATATCAATTTATTTTTTCAGCAAACCATCTAGGGCAGACTGGGCTCTCTAATCCAAAAGAGCATGGGTGTAGCAACTCCATCTCATAATGACCTACTTGAAGTAGAATGCATATATATAATCCATAACTAAAGATACTGGAAAAAATGGTCAGCTCCTTGTACTGCTCCAGAATGTACCTGACTCCTCCTGCTATGCTTTATCTTCACACAAGTCAGATCACAACAAAAAGGGACTATTGCTGCCACATATGTGTTGGAGCTGCCAAGTCCTCATTTTCCAGCCATGAGAGAATTCAAAATAGGTTTAAACTACCTTCTGGAAGATAAACTTATTTTCCACTGTACAACCACTTTTTCCATAGACACAACTGTCGTTACTTCCTGTGTAAATGTTCAGACAAATTGTTAGCTCAGATCTTTACAGTAAAGGCCCACATTGCTACGTCTATGTTTGAATCACCCTCATCCTCTATGTATTCTTTTGGTAAAAAGAGTGTTCCACTTCAAATTGCATCTTTGTGAAATGGACACCTGCATAGATACTTCCCCAATCACTACAATCTTAACCTCTTCAAGTCGATAATCAATCATTATCTATCCATCATAGCTTTTTAATCTTCACTTTCTCTTCTTATATTCATATCTCATACCACATTCAGTATCCCATTACCTGGAGTTACTCTTGGTCCTTTTATTGGGTCAATCATAATGGCAACACCAAGCATGAAGAGAATGATGATCTATACATCACAGGGCAGTCTCCAAGGTTAACAACAATCATTTTCTTAGTTTCCAAATTTTTCCTAGGTTTTGTAGATAATATACTGTAGAATTAACAAATTACATAATAAATGAACATCAGGAATACTTCTTAGATATTACTAATATCGTGCAAAAGATGACATTAAAAACTTCTTCATATTTTAATCATTTTGTCATTAAAGAGAACAGATTTGGATTCATTAATAATGTAAATCATTTATGGCTTATTCATCTACAAATTGCAAAATGCCACAAATGAGGTGGTAAAATAGTTTTCAAAAAGGTCGGGTCCTTTCAGCAGACATATCGAGAGATGGTAGCGCCTGTTAAGGTTCCAGCTATGGGTAGTTAACTCCCAAACTGGGGTCAGAACACTATAAACATGTAAAAATAAGTTTTAGTACCAGCTATACATTTTTGGAAAAAAATATTACCAGCAATACATTTTTGAAAAAAAAAAATTACCAGCAATAAAAATCTTTAAATAACCCATTGAGGTTGATATACCGTAAAACAAACCAAACCAAACCAAACCAGACATATTGACCATGACAATAAGAAATTCTGCAGTAGATATTATTGATGCTTTATGTGTGCATATTGTTAATGACTGAAATTTGTTGTTCATTCATTCTGAGCCATTATCAGTTATTTGCGTGACAGGGTATTTCTGTGGATTCTCTTAAGAGTGAATTTTTTTTTATATTCAAGTGGTTGGGAAAAGTCTTTTTTATATTTTACTGTTGGTTAACATGTAATTATACATGAAGATGATTCTGGACATAAGGTTGTCTAGCTTCACATTTGTGCACAAGTTTATCTCTGTGTATGTACTCACACATGTATTGATTTGTATATATTTACATACACAAATGAATTTTATGTATATATTTTACAAACACACACACACACACACACACACACATATATATATATAAAGAAAGAAGATGTGTTATATTTATGGGATAAAGTGCTCAATATCAGAGATAGAACATATATAAATATGAAAGTGAACATTGAAATCAGCACTCTGAGGTGACAGGATGTTTCACGCTAGAGGCAATCATCAGGCCTGACATTTGCGTCTAGCATGAAACATCCTATCGCCTCGGGGTGTTGACTTCAGTGTTCAGTTATATATGTATATATATATATATATATATATATATATATATATATATATGTATATATATATATATATATATATATATATATGTATATGTATATATATATATATATATGTATATATATATATATATATATATATATATATATATATATATATATATATATATATATATATATATATATATATATATATATATATATATATATATATATATATATATTTATATATATATATATATATATGTTTATATATATGTATATATATGTTATATATATATATATATATATGTTTGTATATATGTATATGTATATATATATGTTTATGTATATGTATATATATATATATATTTATGTATATATATATATATGTATATGTATATATATGTATATGTATATATATATGTTTATCTATATGTATATATATATATATATATATATATATGTTTATGTATATATATATATGTTTATGTATATATATATATATGTATATGTATCTATATATATGTGTGTATATCTATATGTATATATTTATGTGTGTGTGTGTATATATATATATATGTAAGCACAGATCATTATACATACATATGAAGGGTCATTGAAAATTCTTGGTCCAAACAAGAAGTGATTCAAAAATACTGAATACTGACCTTTGATCATTTGCTCAGATTTTAAGTAGTTAGGCCAATAATTCTTCATCATCCTCTCATACAAACACCTGGAGTTATATGTGTATGAGATACATGTACAGGTGTTGATGTGTGGATCTATCTGTCTCTGTCTCTCTTTTTCTCTCTCTCTCTCTCTCTCTCTCTATATATATATATATATATATATATATATATATATGTGTGTGTGTGTGTGTGTGTGTGTATGTACATATGCATATATATTATTTAAAATATACTATATATTTGAGGGAAGAGTTCTCAATATTAGAGATAGAAAGTTTATAGATATACACAATGTGGAAATACTAATCAAAACTGCAGGATGACTGTCAGTTTCAACATTAGCTAGATGAAGATGCCATTGTTACTTACCTAAGTTCACTAGAATAACACTGATCACAATTTAAAATGTGGGAGGTATTTCTGCTGCACTCAGTATATACACACAGAGATATTTATATAGGCAGTGAAAAAATTCTATTCTCTTCAAGTCAAAATCTCTTAAACTGTTTGAATTATTTCTTACTACTGACCACCTTCAGAGGACTATGTATGTTCCAATCACAATTTTCTGAATAAGTATTTCCTCCTATATTTGTTCCTTTTGTGATGACACTCTCTGCCAAGATGAAACCAAATGATAGCACAAATG
>CAHIKZ030001113.1:2800000-2840000 GCA_903632075.3 Acanthosepion pharaonis
AAGTCAAGGGCATAAATAATGCATTCTAACCTGTACTTTTATCTAATTTAAGTTCAAGCAAATACACTGTCAATTCTCAGTATTTCGCAAGAGACAGTTACTGACTGAACAAGAATCAGCGCAAACAGCTGGAAAAGAGGCTATATAACATGTTGATAGGCAGGCCTGACCAGGCATTTGTGGAAAGTGGATAGAAATTCTAATGGATGTGACCAATATTGGCCTCATGTTTCAAAGGTTAGTTGGAACGGAAGTGATGTTTGCTTTTAACACTCAACAGGTTTCTAGAAGTCAATCAACACCACACACACACACATATGCAAACAAGCAAAAAAAAATGTAAAAGCCTGCAGACTCTAAACAAACTTTGATAAAACTTAAAATTCTTGCTTTTCTGACTGTAGTTTATTCCATTACTTGGCTTCAATTTTGTCATACTGCCAGTAGATATTAAAGCTATTTGCTCTTCTTTCCTAGCTGGATTGTTAATGAATAGGATGTTCTTACATTGACACAACTTCTTTCTTCTCTGTCTACCAGCATGATATGTTAGCAATAAGAATAAGACATGATGATTTGAAAAAAAACAATTAAGTAGACTCAAACCTCCTGCAAAACATTAATTTTAAAAGTTATATGCACAATCAGAATTTGAAATCTGTTGATTTTATTGTGATTGAAATTTTTTTTACTAATGTTCACCCTATACAAGGACAAAGAACCACTCAAGGTAGAGGTTTGCTGAAGAAGTTTGTTGTGTGAGAAGTAAGAGGTAAGTGGTGCAGTTTATTGGGATAAGATAAAGGTTAACCCTAAACTTAAACAGGTTAAGATTGTAGTGATCTGGAAAGCATCTTTGGAGTCTGTTCCACAAAAAAAAGATTCATGGGAATATAAAGGGTGTTTCATTAAGACAGTTTATATATAAGGGTGTTTCATTAAGATGGATCAAAGTCAGAAGTAAATAAATTAGTGTTATTGGTGAAAATTTATTTATTGGATCATGTTATTTAAGTCATGGCAATTATGTGTGAAAAATAATATTGTTCAAATGTCCACCAAATCTGAAAGAAAAAGAAAGAAATCATTAGATGCTTAAATTTAATTCACATTAAAATCGATCCAAGTTATTGGAACACCCTTTACTAATATGAAGGGAATGAGGGTGGCTCACCTTAGTGTACACAATGTGACAGGTCTTAGCTGTCTTGGTTAGAGTTGGTTGAACAAAGCAATGTAGTTTGAATATTTTCCATGAATATTGTGAGAATTTTGCAACATTTCATCTCTGAGAAAGGGGTTGTAGGGTGGAAAACAATTCATCACCTCCAAGGCTGCATAGACACTTTTGGACACTATAAAGACTCGAAAGTGTAGACTGGGCAGCCCCAGCCCAGATATGGCTGTAGTACTCCATTTTGGGTCAGATCCGGCTCTTGTAAAGATAGAGCATATCAGGAGGAGTCAATAGTGGGACTGGGAACTGACCATCTTTTAGCATCTTCAGTAGTGGATCATATATATGAGTTTAACTTGAGTTCTGGAATGAGTTTAAATCCCAATAGACATTCAAGGTAAGCTGTCTTCTTGAGAGAAAACCCATTCATTGTGATAGATGAAAATTGAGAGTTTGCTTGATGATGGAATGTTACTAGTTTGGTTTTTGAGATACTGAATCTAACCAACCAGTTTTTCCCCCATCACTTTGTTTGAGCCAGGTCAAATGAGAGATCAGCTGCTAGACACTGGTCATCTAGAATTTTGGTAGTGTACGTATATACTGTTGTATTATCTGCATTGATATTCACAAAAAATTGGAGTATACTCTTAGGAAGAGCATTAATGCAAAGCAGAAACAGGGCTAAATTGGGGGATACCTCCATTGATCTCATAGGCTTTGCCATATTGGCCATTAACAGCTACCTTCATGGACCTACCTGTTAATAGCAGAATATTTAATTCTAAGAACATAACTGTAGTCTATTTTTTTTTTTTGCAAGTGTGAGCAATGATGAGGTCTTAGAGAGGTTGCAAAGAAGGAGAAGGCTTATACTTAACATCAGAAAGAGGCAGCTGAAGTTTCTGGGACACATAATGAGGAAGCTGGGCCTAGAGGGGCTTCAGCAGGTGAATGACAGAATGTGGTCTGGGGGAGGCAGCAAAGGGAAGGAAATTACTGAGAGCTGCAAGGGATAGAGGGAGATGGAGAACCATGATTGTCTATGTCTTGAAAGGGCATGGCACATAAAAAGAAAGAAGAATCTGTTTGCCATGCGATTAAAGGGACCTATATATTCATATAAGAAAATCAAAGCTATTATGTTTTATTAAATTATAATCATGAATTGTCATCGAGCTGAATTGAAAGGCTAAAACATTAGCCCCAGAGTCAGTAGTTTAATGATCTAACTATAATACTTTGAATATAACTTCAATATCTGTATAAAATTCTTTTTTTATTTTTTGTGGCTTAGCCGATGAAAAAAAAAACATGTTTTGGTACTGAGTTTGTTTTTTATGACTTACAGTGAAGTCTTGCCACAATTTCTTATCATATTTTAAAAAATATTTTCTAAAGGAATTAAATAGAACTGAAGCCTTTCTCATGAGACCAAAATTGAATGTTTTTGTACAACTAATCAAGAAAGGTGTGAAAAACTTTAAAAAAATCACTGAAAGAGAGAAAACTTTCAAATTGTCAACAGGTTTTGAAACAGAAAAGTAGAGAGAAAAATATTAGCATAGACCACTTAAATTCAACAAGGCAAAATTTAAAAATGTGATTTGAGAAAGATAGAGACATTTAAAGTTGGGCAAAAGCTACTTTGAGAACTAAGAGAGTTATAATGTCTCAATTTGTCCCCTGTTGTCTGTGTTCAAGAAAAAATTACTATCAGAGAATAGTATTTTTATTCTCCTTTTTCAGTCATTGTGCACATATTTATATTTTTTGTCCTTGATTGGCTCTGAAGAGTGAGGAGTAATAACTGGTTAGCCTTTCCTTGTAATTTCCTTTTTGTTACAGTTTTTAACCACCACTTCGTAGGGAGTAATTTTTTTATCGTTACTTTTCATCTCCCTTTGTTATTTATATTTTTATATATATTTATATATACTTTTAATATATCCATTTGTTAGGCATTAATAAAATAAAGTACTCGTGATAAATTATTGAAATAACAGTGTTCAATTGTTGTTTCTTCTCTGGTTAACATAAGCATTCCTTGCCCTGATATTGCCAAACTATTTGTCACCTAGTTCCTGGAGATCCATTTGTCAGGTAATACCTTCTCATTTCACTAAAAGGAATAGTGCCAGGTTATTCTTTGATGTCTACAACAATATTCTGATGAGATTAAATAATTTTCATACTTACCTATGAATAAATATGCATAGTGTTTCATGTTAAATAGGCCTCATGTCTTTTTGTGGAGATAAGTAAATATTATTTATCTAACTGCTGTTTAATTGTAATATAACTTCCAAACACTTCTTTTCAGGTAAGTGCCAAGTTGTAAAAAGTGTTAGTATTTGAATGACACAAAATGGGTTCAATTTGAGATAGGAAATCAGTTGAAGTTCTTTGTAACTGAAACATAGTAGAAAGTAGGTATTAAGGCTCAAGTAACCAAAGTTTTTGTTATAGTATCAGTCCAATACAAATACTGTATATTTCCACAAATATGATGATCTTTAAATCACAAAAGTCACCTTAAAAATTAGAGGTCATCCATACTACAATTCTGAATGATGTTTGTTGGTAGTCTAACCTTGACCTCGATGCGGTAACTAATAATGTACATGAAAAGATTCACATTATCAAATAAACTGATAATAGAAGTAATGAAACCACTTCTACCTTATAACTTTATAATAAATTGCCTATTCAAAGAATAATTTCAATGAAATCAACTTGTATCTATACAAGCTCAGTTGAGAAAATGTAAACATCGAGTTATGATTGTGAATAAACAAAATGTTGAAAGTAGAATGTACTCTTATTGTACATCATCCTACTGTTATTAGTGCTATTTTGTGATTGTTGATGAAGTATAAGTATTAGTATACCATTAGTATACCAGGCTGTTTATAAGTATTTAGATATAGGAAAAGAAGAAAAAGAATCAGTATTTGCAAGAGATCACATGGTGAAGCATAAACAAAACTATGGTTTCCCTTTTTGTGGATGTGTGTAGGAAAAACATGATGCAGAATAAGTTTTGTTATTTCATTTATTTTGAATTGCTAAGGATACAGTAAGTAACAAAATTTTCAATAACATCATCTTTATGTAATAAATAAGCAGTCGTCTTATACTACAGGTATAGGATAAATTCATTAAAATTTGCTCTAATTTTTTATCTCGTCTTATCTAAAGGTCGCTTTATGTGTGGAAATATATAGTATGTTCATTGAATACAGGTCATGTTTACTTCATACCAATAAACAGTTCATAACAATCTTCTTTACATATATAATGCTAAAATATTGATTTATAATCATTTTTTTTAGATAAATCCCTATATTTTTAGAGAGGTGAATGTGAAGACATGACAATGTCTTTGGTTATTTCTTCACTGGCTTAATAGAAAAGAACAAATTGTTTTTTGTTTTTTTGAAAGCACATTTTTCAGTCAATTTTGTCTATTCTGCTCTCGCTGGTTCATTATTGTTCAACATAACAAATATCTTCTTTATTTTTTTTATTAATATACAACTCTAGGGATGTTGTAATTAGTAAAAGTAGATGCTATTACCAAGGTAGAAGCTAGCAGAGAAGAAAAATGATTCCATGTGACCAAATTGTATCTAATAGATCAAACCTCCAAAAAAGAAAATAAATAATGATCATTTTACTTGCACCAATCTTAATAGAATCCATTTCATAACATAAGAATATTATAAGTTTAGTTTAGTAATTATGATGAAAGTATGACATCTGACAGCATAAACCAATGTAAATACATTCGTAAATTATTCAGATTTAACCATAAAATAGTTGATGGTTCTATTGAAACTAGATTCAAGTATTATTCTGAAAATAAGAAATAAAAAAAAATTGAAAAAAGACGTACTTTTTGACATCTTGGCCATTTTAGTGTTAAAGGTGGTGACAATTTTAATGATCATGAAACAACCTTTTGTTAACCTTTAAAAAAAAGATTTTCATAGGAAAATAATTATCCTGTAATTTGCTCCTTTGCAGCTTACACTACCTTCTGTGTATTATATTTTTCACCCAGATTTTTTTTTACTAATATGCAAATAAATTAGTGAATAAATTAACTATAGTACTTATTATGAAATGGACAAAGTTGGACAATTATTTTAAGAAATAAAAAGAATGTATAAACATAAAAAAATGTCTTAAAATAGTACTTATATATAATAGTATTTAATAGTTATCTCCCTTGAAAAATAGGTAGTTTTTTTTTTCAATTGAGTGTAAATACTGATACAATAATATTACCATTCATCTGCAAATCATCTCAATTGTTTTGCATACTTTAACTTTGTACATATTCAGGGTATCTGGATTCAGTACTTCTGGCTACAAGTGTGCAATAACTTATTTGGGATGATATCATCTTCTTATTTAAATCATTACATTAGGTAGTTTTAGCACAACACTTGCATTGATAGCTTTTACAGCCTCCATGTAAGACTTTTTAAAACTCTGTTCATGGGGTTCACTGTCACTCCACAGCTTTCACTCATCTTGTGCAAAATCCTGATATTCTTCTCTTTTCATCTTGAATGTTGTTCCATTAAAACTTGCCAGTTCCACTTTAGTACTATTCTATATGTCTATGTTTGAGGCAAGGCAGGTGGTTCAGCTTTCACTATGTCTGTATTGAACTCATTAATGCAAAGACTTGCCTTTAAAACAAATATGTCACAGTTTACATTTCTTCAGCATCGTTTAGTTTGTATTTGAACAAGTTTTCTGTTTATCCTTGCAGTCATAAATGATGTTTTTGTTGCTCAGTTTGTCTACCAGGTGGCTATCACAAAACTGTATCCATTGCTGTTAGTCTCATTTGGGCTGTCTGAGTTTACTTAGCAGTGAATCAAATATATCCAAATGGATGACCAGTCAACCTTTCAGTGTGGTCATTATTGTGTGTAAAGTCGTAACCAGTCAGTGGAAAGTCAATTCCTGCTTTGGCTATGGCCAAACTTGAGGCTGAAGTGTAATGGAGGTGGAGATTGCTCTGTGTCCTGAAAGAAGGAAGCATAATAACTTTTGTGGCAATAAAACTGAGTTACTCTGTTTGCTTTCTTGCTTACATAGTGCTAAGGCTTTTCTGTAAGTGTATATAAGATTTGATTAACTAGCATCATGAGATTAAAAGTAAGATAAACTTTGCAGCTCCTTCCTCCTGTTTGAAACTGTCATTAGGAAATATCAGTATTATTGCAATGAATAGATTCTCAGGAAGTCAACTATAATGTAATTGCAATCTAGACAGAAAAGTCATGTCTTAAGTCTTATGATGTTATATAATCTGAAAGTCAGCTTAAAAATGAATGATATTCTATCCCACTCTCCTGTAGTTGTTTAATTTTATTTTTCTTTGTAACCTTTGCTTTTGTTTGTGCATATCTTTTTTTAAATGCCATTACCTTTCATAATTTTGGCAGTCATGAATCTCCTTTTTTTGTTGTTATGTCTGAATTAAGATTTTGTTGCCGGTTTCTGGTAAGAATTAAGTTTCAAGTCTATATTGAAATTAATGGATTCAAGAACTTTCCTTGATCTTCAATCAAACAGGTATAAATGAAAAATTAAGTGCAGTACTAGATTGGCAACAAGGTTTCATCAATTTCCATTTGAGTTGGCTTGATGTGACTGTAAGTTCTATGCTAACAGTTTTCTCTCTTGCACTTCTTGCTTGTGAAACTTGTTTCTGGCTCCATGCTTTCCAGCCAAATTTGATTTTCAAAAGTTCAAATGAAATGTCAATTGTTATCTACTGTCTTCTTGATTCCTCTTCTGTTGTTCTTGTTCCTTAATAATGTTTCTCTTTTTTTTTATTCTTTCATAATCAGTACCTCTTTGTGTTTTAGTGGCTTTACTCTCTTGTATTGATTTAAATGATTAAGATAAAACACACACATATATATACATATATATAAATTTTTAAAGAATTAATAGATTTTATCTTTTAAGTTGACATATTTTTATTACCTTAGATACTCAAGTATAGTGTAAGTTTTTATAACCAGTTTTTTATGCAAATAACAGAGTTCTCACCATACACAGGTAACTTTTATTTTTTTGAAGAGGTTAAAAATCATGTATTTTTGGCGACTACTTGCACTATAGACAGGTAATATTTTTCTGTAGTGGTTAAAATTCATGCAAAAAAATTAAAGGATTACACTATACATGAAGTTGACTTATATATGAATCTGGTACTTCAAACATTATTTTTATTGGGTATCTATACTTGAGTAGATTCTCTTTTTTATTTCAAACAGTATTTATTTTGTCTACTATCCTGCACACTTGAAAAAACTTAGTAAAGAAAATCTGCCCTCTGGTAGGATTTGAACCTGCATCATCCTCTACAGGAGAAACCAGCATCTGATCCAGTGTGCTTAAAGGGGAAGAAAAGAGGGATGTGTGATTGAATTTGAAGGTTACATTTTCTTTAATAAGCTTTCTTGAGTGTGCAGGCCGGTAGACAAAATAAGTACTGTTTAAAATAATATAGAGTATCTACACAAATATGGATATCCATTAAACGTACCTTGGAAGTTCTATATATTGTGAGTGTGTATAACTGTATACAAGACCGAGCTCTACTAATGTTGGCTTATTGGTTTGTGTACTTTTCTCCATGAATATATCAAAATTGCAAAAATGTATTCGAGGCTTGTATGCTCACTGAGGTAGTTGCCCATATATAAATGTATATTTGGTTATCAAAGACATCATAGCAGCCACAAATTTAGAGTAAGCTCAAGCTGCACTGTTCTCAAGCTGAATAATGGAGACTTTGCTCACAATGTTTAGATCTACTAATTGAACCATGTAATAAATTGGCATTTTATCCATTTTAATTAACTTCACTCATCAACCACTTTGCCTGGCTTCACTGATAATGTACCTTTCTGTTAATTTAGTTAATATTAGTCTTCAAATTATTTCCACATTACCGAGTGGTCTGTTCAGTAATCTTTTCTGGGATAAATTGACAGGACTCTGATATATAGTTTAAAACTTCTTAACCTTTTATGAGGCATGTTTCTTAACTTTTCCTGGCTGTCATCTTTCAAACTGAGGTAGAAGGTTTTAATGCCAAAATGACTTAAGCTTGCAACTATGAAGTCTTTACAATGATTCTACGAGTAAAGCTATATTTAACAAAGACAATGCCTGAAATTAAAGCTCTGCCTGATGGCTGAGATGATTACATATTTCTCTCAAATGTTTTAACTTATGTAACAGAACTAGAACTTTAAATGCTCATTTCCAGACAAATAGGTTGAGTCTCCCAACCTGAAAATTCAGGTATCACAATTTACCTCATTTCAGCACATTTATTTTTATGGAATGATAAGCCAAACTTAAGAAATACCAAATTAGAGAGTAAATATAACTAATTATAAATATATTGAATTGATTAATCCTGAAGAGATTTCAATTATTACATTCTAGCCTTGGAGTCCTGACCAAGTTGTTGGAGAATCTTAATATGTTCAGTTAGTGCAATAAAACTGATATATCACAAAAACTCATGATTACTATTGAAGATAGACAAATTTGCCTATCTGGCCAATAGTAGGTAATTGAATCCTTGCACTCTCTTTCTTTCTCTCTCTCTCTCACTATATATAATATATATATTATAGTCAGAGAGAGAGAGAGAGAGAGAGATTCATAAAACCTTTATTAGTCTGAAGAAGTCCTTCTCTTGAGCAGTGATATGTATATGGGATTTTTTTCTATTTCAAAAGAGAAAATAATGACATAATCAAGATGTTGACCTTCCACACCACTTCAATTAGAAGGAACCCCCCTCAATACTGGAAAGAGCAGTAACAGCTACTGGACTTGAGAAACATCTTTTCTTAAAAAAAGTGTTTTAAGAGAAGGGTTTTATAAATTTCAACTGAAAGCAGTACTGGCTGCTCGGTCAATGAATGCAAAATGTTTCCTGGGAGGGAAATGGCTAATATTACTATTACCTTTGCCATTCACATGAACACCAGATAATAATTGTACAGCTCTTTTTATAATACATTTGCTAGCAGATCTGCTTTGGAGAACATTTAAAAAATGATCTTAAATAAAATTTTATTTGGTATTTTTTATTATATAAGAAAAAAGGTGTGATGATAAAAAATAGATTTTATTTTAATTATTTGATGCTATTTAACAAAGATTTTGTGGTTTCTATTTTGGATTTAAGAAAATTCATTTTGAAAAATGACTTGTAAGTAACTAATGAACACCTGAAGCATCATATTTCATATCTTTTTCTCTTCTGGATACAGTGTTGTTTAAAAAAGAAAAGAGAAATTTTCTTTAAGTGAAAAGTATACAGAAGTGCTACTTAAGTATTTCTATGCATGCAGCAGTAAAAAAAACTCTAATATGCACAGTCTGAAAAACAATGCATTTTTTTCTTCGGATTTGGAGTACTTCCTCATCAAACAAGAACGGCTCAGAATATATTCCAGTTATATATCGACAAGAGAATTTATTTCACAACTTCAAAGAGACAAAACTTCAATTCACCTTTCTTTCTTAAATTTGGCATTGATAAGTTCACTTTTACAATTTATATGAAAGAAAAGAAGAATAGGATCTTTTTGCAGATGACAGATTTACTTCATTTTATTTTTATTTTTATTTTTTGGGTTTGATTGTTTTTACTTCATGGAAATCCCATTTTTTTTTTACTTAATATCAACTGCAAATATTTTGCAAAATTTATTTTTATTCAGATGGATTCTCACTTAGAGTTGGCAATAATATTTCTGAAAAAAAAAATCAAAATATTATTATAGTTAGTAAAATAGTAGTATGACAACAATTATTTGATAAAACTTTTATTAATGCTTTCACTAGCATTGTTAGATGATTGTTATATGGCTGTGTCAGCCCATTTTGGGGAAAATAGAAAATAGTTGGTAATAATATTTCTGAAATAAAAAAAATGTTTGACACATAAGCAAGGAACGTTACAAAGGCAATTTTTCATTTGCTGTATATAAATATTAAAAAAGACATTGATTTCTTTCTTTTGCTTCAATACACTGTGTCCCTTCAGGATGTGGAAAATCATGGTTTGCCACAACTTCTTGTCCATTATAGCTCTTAGCAATGTTTGTATTTTTCCTGTCTCTCTTAAACCTTGTTCTGTAAATCATTTACACATGCATGTTAGGAAGATTATTTACTGCCGTCCTCTGTTTCTCTTGCCTCTCATGTTCCATAAGTTTTAAATTTTCTAATTCCTCATTCATCGTTATGTGTCCTAGAAATTTTAATTATTTGCAAAGTATGTGTCCTTTTTGTTCTTATTTTCCTTAAAACTTTGTCATTGCTCACATGTTCAGGCTGAGGTATTCTCAGCATCCTTTTGTGGAACCACATTTGTGTTATCTCAAATCTCTCCTTCGTCTCTGAGGATCAAAATGACATTATGGTCCAGTACACTTTTCTTTGTATCTAATAGAATTTTCCTGTTTCCTAATACTTTGCTTAACTTTTGGCAAGCATCTTTTGGCATTCCAATGTGTCTTTGGATTTTAATATCACATTTTTCCTCCTCTGTTAGAACACTTTCTAGATAGATATTTAAATTTTTACACTTGATTTTAGTTTCTCCAATTTGCAATTTGCATCTTAGGTTGTTTTTTTTTTCTTTTTTTGCTGACAACCATACATTCTGTTTCTTAGTATTGATGTTAAGTCCTTTCTTCTCACTTTACTTGTCATCTTCTGTAGGAGTTTCTGAAGTTTCCATTCTATGTCTGCTATCAACATTGTGTCATCTACATATCAAATGTTATGAAGAGTGTGGCTACCAATAATGAATTCTGGATCTTTTAATTCTCTCAGAATTGCCTCACCGTAAAGGTTCAATAAGTCTAGTGAGAAGACACATCTTACGTCCCTTTCTATTTTTGTATATTTACTGAATTCATTTTCTATTCATATGCAGATGGCTTGCTTCTAGTATAAGTTCCGGATTGTTCTAATACCACCCCACTCTAAATAAATCAAGCCTACCTAGTAGTTCAAATAGTTCTTTCTGATGTACTTTATCAAACAGTTATTCATAATCTATAAAACATAGATTACATTTGTATTGCTCTTTCTGATATTATTTTGTGCATAAATATCACATTGTTCCAGTGTCTTTAATGATACACTGTCCTTGTCTTATTTTCAGTCTAAATAGTAAGATTCACAAACAGAATGACTTATTCTAATAATTGTTTTGATAGATTCTTCTTTTCAAAGCCATATCTCTTTTGGTTATGAACAATCAAAGCTCTCCATAACCTTCTGTTCTTTTTGCTCTTAGTAACCTCTGAACACATACCATCGCTCTTTGAATTTGTTCTAGAATCCATCTGCAAAAACTCATTAAATAAGTTGCTCAATGTTTCTTCCTGCTTCTCTTGCATTCAATATGTCCTGTGAGTATTAGATTCTCCAGCCCCACTCTCCTTATTATGAATCCCCAAAAATTATCTTTCTGATTGTAAGTATAAATGACTTTTTATTTCTTATCTTACTTAAAATTTCTCATTGCTCACATGGTCTATTCATGATATTCTCTGTATTTGTCTGTAGAACCCTATTACACTTGCCTAAAGTGTCTTCTCCATCTGTGAAGATATTGTTTGAATTACTGAACTTATTAATTGTATTGCTTTTCATGTGAGTACAGACCTTCAGCAGATTTGTTCTACAACCTTCTCTATGTGTACAAAGAAAGAAGGGCATCTCTGTTTACATGAAAAGATTACTAAGAGAAAATAAATGATGAATTTTGTACCAACCAGTTCAGCTCATTCACAGCAATGTGTGACACAGAAAAATTTATAGATTCAACATTTGAATAAGGTTGTTGAACTTAATGGCCACAATATTGTGGTAACAACAAAAGAAAACAAAAGGAAAAGGAATTAAATAGTCTGAATAATCCTTTTAAAATTAGAGAAATAAAAATTATGGATTGTATTGCTTGGACACTAATAATTTAATGATTTATTAAATTAAGTTATTAGCTTAAAATATCTTTACACAGAATAATTTCTATGGAAATTTGTAATAAAAAACAACTTTTAACTGTTGCAGAAAAAAATCTAAGATCATTTATAATGCCTGTATAAAGTGGTAGGTTGCTGAAACATTTTTTTTTAATTTTGTATATTACTATGAGAAAGAACAATGGCATGTTGCTTGTAGATAAATGTTAAAAGGTAGTCAATTTGTTTAAGCAATTAAATGCCTCATGGGAATCTCAGCATGATAACAAACAAATCTTTTTGGTACACTTGGTCTATAATACTTGCTTGTGTTGTGAGCAAACTGGTTTGATTTTGCAGTAAAGGTGAATTAGTTTTCTTTCTGATATTTACTTAATAATGTTGAAGATTTTTTTTCTCTGTGAATAGGTCATTGGTTAACATTTGGTGAAAAAAATTTATTCAGATTGCCTGAAGCTGAAAATAATAAAAATTAAGGAAAAATGGTTGCTTTCTATAGAATATTTTGATAAAGATTAATAAGGATTTAGACTCTGAAATTAAAATTTTTCTTATTTATACTTTTAATAATTGGATTTTTGTTCCTTTTATGAACAGACAGATGAAAAATGACTATATTAGTAACAAACAAAGTATGAATAATAGATTTAAAAGTTTTTATTTGTATTCTGAACAAGGATTAAGATTCAACTTGGTGCATTTTTTATTTAAATTATATTATTTAATTTATATAATGCTAAAAACATGACTGATTAACTCAAACCAGTTTACTTGTTTTGATTTGGTCACAATATTTCAGTCACTTTTCTCACCCACTTAGTAACATTTCACTAAACTATCATCTATATTCAACCATTTTCACAGATCAATGATTAAAAATGGGTTCAAGCAAACAAATCCATTACATTTTAAAGAAGGTAGCTCAGATCTTATAGACTGGCACTACAGAATCACAAAGAACTTTATGAAAATTTGAAATTCCACACTACTTTAAATATATTGTTAAGACGAAAATTCCCATCAATATTATTAAGAGCAATATCAGTAGACTTGATATGCCTATTTTTCTGAAGAAAATATTTTAAGAAAAATAATTTATAAATTTTGACAAACAGTAATTGCTGTAACCTAGAAAAGGTTACTGAATAAGAATGACTAGAACAAAGGTTAGAAATGGAATGGTAATCTTTATAACATACAAGATTCACTAGCAGCATATACTAAGTAGCCCACTGCTAGTAGTGAATCCCCCCAGACAGTATATTCTACTGTATTTATGAAGATTGGGACATACCCGTTATAGTCCATAGGTATGGTATAACAGTAATACTAAATGTTCAGTCAATCAATGCATTTTTTTTTCTAGTATGGAAACGGTTGATATCATCATCACAAATGCCAATGTTGAAAAAATCTTTTATTTGATATGCATTTAACAGGCGTAAAGCAACTGTCAGAGAAAAAAAAAACAGGCTTTCCAGAAAAAAGATGTTCAAGTATCACAAAGAGTTAAATCTTTATGTCTGATCCATGCTTATTCATAACCATAAACTGTCTGAATAGTTGCTATGAAAAGCACCTTAAGATTGCAATATTCATAAAAAATGACTAGATGCTAACAGTGTTTCATGTCATAAAAAGATATTGTAACCAGCAAGTAAGTGTTATATGTTTATCAGAAAATAGAATCAGCATGTAAATTTCTAATTGCAGCCAAATCTGCTATGTTCCCTTTTGCACTAATACCCTTGGGAAAGGCATAAATCCATTTCTTCTCCTTTCAGCTATGAGTTCAGTAGCCAGGGCTTTGTAATCTAGGAGAAGGACAAATCTGAATTAAAAAGACAGAGAAGGCAGGCAGAAAACCAATTCATTGCCTTTCCTAAGAAGACTTTGCGTTGAGGAGAGATTCAACATATCTCATCTGTGATATACGTTGTGACCAAAGGATAAGTTTCCAATATTTGGTAACATCGCATGATTAAAGGATTAAAGATGTCATGAATCACATAACTAAGTACACACTGTGCAATCATGTGATTAAATACTTCCCATGTCAACACAGATTTTACTATCAAATATGCACTATAGTCCAAAAGTCTAGGGACACTCTCTGGATTTTGAAGAATCACATAAAAATTGAAGGTTACATGTCTTCTTTATATCTAATTTACTTGCACACTTTAGGCCAGAAAGATTTTCTCTTACTGAATGGTTTTATAATATATTCAATAATAATAATAATAATGAAATTCAGCCATTAATCTTTCAGGATTCCTTAAAATACATTGTTTTGCCTAATCGATCTTGCTAACTAATGGTAATTTAGAGCTGGCAGATTTAGAATTTTAGGTAACCTGTTCCTTAAAAAGTTGGATGCAATGCACTAATTGGTTAAATAATTTCCACATCTTTAGTCAGAGTTAATTAAACCAAAGATAGGAGACTTATTAATTATTAAATCCAGAAGGTGGCTTCAAACTTTTGGTCAATAGTGTATATTTAAATTGATTTCAAAGGATTCACTGAAGGCAAGAGTTTTTTGTGGTGCATCCACACTGAAATCATTTTTCTGTTCCTAATTGGACAATTTGAAATAAATAGACCTTGACCTTTTTTCAGATAATCCAAAATAGCTGTAAGTTATGTTGTTCTTTTTGCTTTTATTTTCTTTAAATGCCATGTCCCTTTAGGATATCAGTGAACATGGGTCTCTACTGATTTTTTTCTTCATTATCTGTGAATTGCCATGCATCGTTTGGAAATGTAATGGACTATTTTCCTGTTGCCTTCTCCACTATTTGCATTGTAATAGAATATCATTGGTTACAATCAAACCAGTTTGAATTATTCAAATATTTATTTCAAGGTTAATAATACTCATGTACACTCACATGACAAAAGGTATGGAATTAGTGCCTCATATCATGTAGGGCATGGGTTTTTAAAACTGTGGATCCTGACCCTTCAGTGGGTTATGAGATAAATAAGATAGGTTGTGACAAAAAAAGAAAGGAAAAATGTACAAGCAAGAGCAAAGAACAGAATATAAACAACTTCAAATCTTGTATAGCACTCATAAATCATCACTAGTTTTTCACTGAGGTAAAGTCATATTATATTTCATTTTTTTTAAATATAATTATATATATATATATATATAGATAGATAGATAGATAGATAGTCAGTTCTCATTGAGTTTATGTATCTTAATTGTCAAACTCATTGCAGAGTGAATAATGTCAGTTCTCTCTCACAAAGAGACCTCACACCAAAAATTAGCTATGAAGGTGTGCAGTGCATTCATCGTCATGGCTGGTGAAAGCTGTTAAGATTGTTGAATAATTCAGTTGCATCTGAGCTAAAAGCGAATTTCCTGATTCAATGTCAAAGTTGAATACCAGTACATTCTTTCTGTAGTAGTAAGATGATGTATTCATTTGAAGTCTCAGGATTTTCAGTGAGTTAGCTGTAGTTTTGGCAAAATTTAAGAACTGGCTAGTTTTTTTTTTTTAAAGTAATAATTTTATATTCATACAAATAGATAGATGCAATTCCAATATGTGTGAAGCATAAGAAATATGTGTATAAATTGTTGAATTTATATGCATATTGAATTTATGCTAAATAAATGAACCTAGTGAACAGTTTGTCTTTGATTTATTACACATAGGCATAATGGGTTGCAATGCAAAATGTGGTTCTTGCTATGGGTCACAGTAAAAAAAAAAAAAATTGAAAAACTCTGATCTCAAGCCTCTTTAGCCTGGAGAACTTAAGTAATGTAGTTTTGATTCCATAATTGGCCAGAAAATCTCTGGAGACATTTTGAGCCATGTTATCTTGATAGCTGCTCAAAGCTCCACACAGGATCTAGCATGTAAATATACCTCTCTACCATGTCTTATAAATGCTCAGTCATGCTCATATCAGACCAGTATGGTGGCTACACCATGTGTTGATGAAAGTCTTCAGAAATACTCCTCAAACCAATTTTTTGCAAATTATGCCAGATAACATAGTACATTTCTTGCCTGAATAACCCATTATTTTTGGCATACATGGACTCTATGAATAAATGCAAATGATCAAAAAGTAGTACTGGTCAGTAATATGTTCAAGTAGACCAGTGCAGCAAATCAGTGATACATAAATACATTCTACCTCAATATGGAAAAACCATCAGCTGAGATGGTATCTTGTTGACAACTTGGGTTCATGGCTTCATGGAAACTGTATAATACCTGAACTTTACCCTCAGTCTCAAAGAGCTGAAACTGTTGCTCATCAGATCATGCCACATTTTGCCAGTCCTCCATGTTCAGTTAGTGATATCACAAACTCAGGTGAGACAAATGAACTGACCTGCAGAATATTGATGTCATTTGAAACCAGTTTCATTTTTTTTGTTACTACAAAAGAAGACACCTCTGGTCATGATCATTAAGGATCTATGATCAGCCCCTGTGTAGTTGATAGTGGGTGGTAATGTCTTCAGTCAGGTACTTGCGGTACTCACATGTCACTGTAGATGAAGGGAGGTTAAATGTTCCCACAATTTCAGAAATAGAATTGTCCCATCTGCTAGACACCTACTAGTATGTCCTGATTCACCAAACACCAGCGGATAACCGACACAGATCTAAACATTTCCATGATTTCAAGGTATGATTGTGCCAGCTACCATTCCTTTTATATACTGCTTTCCCATGACTTTGGCTGAGAGATGTTTCTCATTTATGTCCAAAAGTCAGTGTTTGGACTTAAATAGGATTTCAAATGAATATTGTTTCTGTAGACAGAGACTCCTCAAATGGAAGATTGGTATAACATAATCTTATTTCTTTGCTCCATTTATCTTATTTTATACCTTCCTAAGCAAAGTTACCATTTCACATATTTTTTGTATACATTTTTTGTATAAATTCAATATAGATAAACTGGCTTACAGCTATATAATGTCGAAATTCTGTTTCTCATAGGATCACAGAAGTTAAACAATGCCAAGCCTGGTCAGTACCTAAATGGATAACTGCTTGTTAATACAAGATGCTGTAAGCTTGGATGTGTAGGTGATATAATGGAAATTGGAGATCTGAGTTACAATTCCAGTCAGCTTGTCTCTCTCCAGCTATGGGTTAAATAGTAGGACTTGTATCAGTGACTTATTGTCTTCCAAAAATTGTTCTTACAATTTAAAAATATTTTCTGTATTCAATCACCTGGAAAAGGTTGATAAACCATACAAAACAAATCGATGTAGATAAAAAGGAAATATTTTGTAATTTTGAGAGTTCTTATAAATTCACATTACTGATGTCATTCTTTTTGTTGTTAGTGCAACCTTCTTGGTTGTTCTATTCTAGCATACAGTCTGTGAGAAAGAAAGGAATCATTATCATTGTAAGATGATTTCAGACTATTGATCTCATTCTTTTTATTCTTCTCCCATAATTGGCTTAGCTAGAATTTTTTAATAAACAATATATAAATAAAATAAAATAAAAACCAATATGTTTAGTCTGAATTCATCTTACAATGATAATGACTATTTTCTCTTTCCTTGTTTATGGGACACAAGAAAAAAGTTGCAGAATGCATTGACTGAAATATAATAAAAATAAAAAAAGAGATCAGTAGTGCAACAAACAGTTTGAATATATAATATTTTCTTGTAATCATTTCACCCCTAAGCAAGACAATAAAACCACTAAGACACAAGAGAGTTATTGAGTGTGAAAGAATATAGGAAAAAGAAAAATATTATAAAGGAGAGAGAACAATAAAAGCAAAGAAGACAGGAGATAATGATTGATATTGTATTTAAATTTTTGAAGATCAAACTTGACTGGAAAGTAAGAGGCAAGAGGCACAAAGAGAATTTTACAAGCAAGAAGTGTGAGAGAACAAACTGTTAGCTTAAAACTTGCGATTACATCAAGCCATTTCAGCTGTAAAATTATGAGACCTTACCATCAATCTAGTACTGCATTTAAATTCATAAAATCTAGGTACCAAATTGGGAAGCATATAAGAACAATTACTATGAAAATATTTATAGAGAAGGCACAAGGAACCTGTTACAGTTGGGTGGTGGGGGGGTAAGTGATTGAAGCTGAGATGCTAGGACAAGACCAATAATATTGCAGATATTATTTGTATTTTATCAAGAATCTCTAATATATAGCAGAAGCACCAGACCAGATGTGGCAGTGATATTCAATGCATGAATGAATTGTATAAGATAGATTCTGATGAGAAAAATTCTGTCATATAATACAGGGGACCAACTTTGCTAGCAGCAAATTTATGAAATAATTTTAGAATCTTTTGTCATAAGGACTTTTTATTTGGATAATTAAATGCCTCTTTTTAATTAAAAAGTCTTCCTTATGTAGCAGTGTAGAAATTTATTTGAAAAACTAATTTGTTTCAAACATCCACTGTAATTTTATCAATCAATTTTAACTGAAGATAAAATCAAAAATCTTGTCTGTCAGGACAAAATGATATCACAATTCTAGTCATAATTGATTATTATGAATTAAAAATCTCTATTCAAATTTTAATTCTTTTTTCTTTTCTTCTGTTACAATTGAACTCATATGAGTGAGTGCTGAAATGTTTTGGGTCTGATTCACTTCACATTAATGACATCAAAAGTTTTTTTTTGGAATCCCTTGTTGGTTAGGCTGAGAACCTTTTAGCACCTTCTCATATGTTGAGGATTTCATGCTGTATTTAGCAGCTTGTTCCTGTCTGATAAATAAATTATGGTGCCTGTGGTGTATAATATGAGTCATTCAGGCATATAATCTCTTGGTTGTGTTCAGCTTCTTAGAAGGTAGATGTCTTGCTTGAGTTTTGTCAGCATTGAAGATACTACCCTCATGTTGGATAAAACCTTACTTATCTTCTTTGATCAATCCAACTCATCAATTGAATTTAAAGGGAAATACTTTCAGCAATAGAAGACATCTTTAAGGTAATAATAAAGAGAGAAAATTTTAAATCAATTTTTTTGATTTCTCATTGATAACTTATATAATTTATATGAGAGAAGAGAAGAAAAAAAATTTGTTGGTTCCAATCTAGTTGGAATGGCTACAAAAACATCTCTCTCCTCAAATCTATAAACAAAATATACTGAGGTATGCTGGGATTTTTTCCTAGCTACTTCTCAGGCTGATCTGTCTTAGTTCTGTTCTTTCATTGTCTTGAAGTCAGAATGCTGCAATCACTTGTCTGTATCCCCTTTTATGTGTCAATGCCATTCTTAGATTGTGAAATTTTTGCCTTATTACTGTTGCTTTGCCTTGCATATATTGTTTGCTTAATATTATTTTGGCCCTGTTCTTTTCTTTCTCTTGCTATTATTGTTTAATACAAACTCTGTAAATTCTGTTTATCTGAAATTCCTGCCAATTATATTTAACCATAACCAATTACTCTAGAATTATTTTTTAAAAATGGTGGATTTATCTCAAGCTATTTTTTGTTTTAATAACTTCATTGTAACTTTGTTGAAATCACATTTTTTTTATATAGTATCAACCCTAGATTATTTACCAAATTTATTTATCTTAGGAGGGGTTTCCTCTCTGAAAATTCACAAAAATATTTTTGAAAAATATATGTTATTATATCTATAGATAGTGTTATGGTAATTTACCCACACATGCATGGACACTCCCAGCTATAAATAGGAGCAGTTACTGCCTTTTGGAGAGGGAAGTTTCGAGCAGTCAGTTCTGAGAGGCAGACTGAACATTCTTGCTGTAACACTCTTGTTTGTATATGTTTGTATTACTGTTTCTGTTAATATATTTGTTTAACTCAGTTCCTTTTTTTGTGACTTTATTTCTGGCCCTAACAAGGCCGCAATACATAGTAAAATTTTCTGAAGATAATAATTATTCAACAAGGCTTTTATTAACATTTTCACTGTTGCATTGTTATAGCATTGTTGCTTGGCTCTTCTGGCTTATTTTGTAAAAAAATAGAAAATTTCCTTTTAACTATCCAAATAAAAAGTCCTTATGACAAAAGATTCTAAAATCATTTTTTTTATCTACTGCTCGGAAAGTTGGTCCCATGTATTATATGACAAAATCTTTCTCATCAGAATCTATCTTATACAATTCATCCATGCATTCAATATCTGGTCTGGTACTTCTGCTATGTATTAGAGATTCTTGATAAAATACAAATAATATCTGCAATATTATTGGTCTTGTCCTAGCATCTCAGCTTCAATCACTTACCCCACCCCACCCCACTGTAACATAGCTTCCTTGTACCTTTTCTATAAATATTTTCATAGTAATTGTTCCTATTTGGTACCCAGATTGCAGTACTATGTTGGTGTCAAGGTCTCATAATTTTACAGCTATGAAAATGCTGATGGTAATTTCTTATGGGCACTGACATGTTGCTTTCGTCATAAAAGTATTTTTAGAAAAGGCACAGGTAAGCAAATTTATGGCAGTGAGAAAGTGACTGAAGCTAAGATGCCAGATCATGACCAATAATATTGCTGATTCTTCTTTGGATTTTACCAAGAATCTATAAATATATAACAGGAGTAGCAAACCATATATGGCAGCAATATTCAAGGCATAGATGAATGGTAAACCAACTTTCTTAGCAGCAGATCTAGCAATGGATTCAATATAATGTTTATAAAAATATAACATGTAATGTGTTATAACATGTAAACACCTCCCTCAAGGGGTTTGTAACACATTATTTATCATCTCCCAGTTGTGTCTCTGTAATTGGGCAGAATGCACTCAGGGGCAACTCCATCAAAGGACAGAGTGGCAACTGAGAAAAATTATACTGGGAGGTGCCCAGCTCTGGGGAACAGCTGCCTGAGGCCGCACCCTTTCATTGCACCAGAGAGAGAGATCAGTGCTCACACTGAGGACAGTGCAAATGACTGTTGCAGGAGTAAGGCAATTTTTGTTCCTGGCCCGGGTGTATGTGCTTGGGTCCCCACCTTAAAAAAGAACTTGTGTCACAACTCGTCTTGGTGGGGAGACAGAGTAAATACTTAGGGTTTATAAAAATATATCACAAAACAGATTGTATTTTATGTTACTATATAGCTTAGCTGGTTTTAAAATAGCACTAATTTGTTTAGAATGCAAATGCTAGTCATTGACATTACACAGTATCTTGAAAACACACACACACACACACACACACACACATACATATATATATATATATATATATATATATATATATATATATATATATTGAAAGGAAGTAATGTTGGGTGATGAGAAACTTAAAAATGCTACATATATGATCCTTACAGAAAATTTAGATAAAATAGTGTAGATTTCTTGAATTTGTAAGAGAAGAATTTGAGAGAAATCTTGTCTGTGGAGTCAATTGTCATGGGATTCTGTAAAGTTTGGCATAATCAATTGGTAGATTTGCCACCGTATTTCCTCTCTATTGATGAATGTTAATTTAAAATAAAATTCTTCTCTTTCAATAGATTGTACATCTGGAAAATTTTAAAGAATTTTTCAACAGAAATATGTTCATGACAAAAAAGGGTAACAATGAGATTATTCATCCAAACAATATCTAAAAGAAAAATTGGTACCCTGTATATCTTTGACAACTGAATTATATCTGCAAAGGAATTTCAAAGGCATATTTTTTAAAAGTTGAAAATAATCACAATAATTGTCTTTAAATGAAAGTGCCTTGGCTCTTTGGTTGTAGCATTCAAACATAAAATAATTTCTAACTTATACTGTGATATGCTCTTTTTTTGGTAAAATCTTAATTCCAAATTGAACTCCCAAATTCATTGGCAAATAGTATAGACTTTAGGTTTTGAATATAAAAATCAGCAATAACTTGAAAGATACTGAGCATGATTTTTTATGTTAGGATTACACAGTCACTAATTATTGTACAAATTTTAAAGACAGGACATCATTATTATCACTTGATTCTCTCTAACCATGTTCCTTATTTTTGTTGTCATTCATGAATGCTGAAAAATCTCCTCAAAGATTGAGAAAAGAGTTAAAGCAACAGAATATGGTCTCACAGAATGATGCTTATACCATCGACTGAACATGTGAGCAATGACAAGGTTTTTGAGAAAATAAAAACAAAAGGGAAACTTACTCTTAATATTGGGAAGAGGCAGTTAAAATTTCATGAGGAAGGAGAGCTTGGAAAATATGATACTCACAGGAAAGATTGAGGGAAAGAGGGAAGCATTGTGTAACATACTTAATGGGCTTGAGTAAATGGATAGTAGAACAGTTGGGAGCAGTGAAAAAACACATTTTCTAAGTTACAAGCTGCACTTTTCAGGCATCATTTGTATGATTGTAACAAACACCTGTGAAAAATTTCAGGCCATTTCATGCCCACTTTCCCTGCAGTATTGTGATTGACTTTTTGTCAACTTTTACTGTACACCAAAACATAGGTGTCATTTATTGTTTGCCAGGATAATAATAAATTTTATAATGGTGACATCAGTTTAATTCCAATATTATTTAAGCAGTACATCATATTAAAATATTACAAGTTAATATTGAAATCTTTTTGTGCAGAACCTGGGCATCATTTGCTTAATATATTCATTTATATCCTGTCACTTCGGTGCAAGATTCAGTCATCATTTTTATCCCTCTTTTGACCACCTGAGTACAGTTTGACCACTTAATGGTGTTTGACCACTTAATGTCATTAACCTATTGATCCGATAGAGGAGCTCTGTAAGGAGGTTCAGTCTTGAGTTCATTCATCTAGTTAATCATGGAATGAGAGTTTTTTGCTTGCCATTTCAGTTTGAGAGTCACCAATTTTCTCATGTTGAATCCAGCAGGCACATCCTCATTCCCATCTCTATCTTCACTGTCCTCCTCATCATCAGTGTAGTTAAACAAATCCTCATCAACAGCAACAGAAGAATCTTCTTCCTCCTCATCAGATCTGTCAGTGCATTCTTCCATCTTCTGACCTCCTCTCTAATTTTTTTTATCATTGAGACAGCATTTTCTCTAATAGTCACATCCTCATCTGCACACTTATCAAGAAGTTGATCTCTGTGGCTGAAGTATAAATTTCTCTGGACAGTCTTCTTCACTATCGTCTTCTCCTTACTATTCAGGTTTTTGATATATAGAAAGGATTGGAATATGTTCCTTGAGCCGTGTGTTAGATAAGGGTGCATCTTGATGTAGAACCACATTGGAGCACTGAACTTTGTAATTGTAATGATGATTCTTTTCAGCTCATGGCTGGGTTTTGATGTTGCTATATACATCCTGAGGATTTTACTCCATAAAGTATTCCACCTTGACATGAAGGAAGGACCTGGCTCAATAGCAGCCAAGTCATCATGAACAACACCTGTAATAACTCCTTTACAAATCCTATACAAGTATTTCTGATCTCAGGACAGAATTTTCACCACTTCTTCATTCAGAACAGAGAAATCAGTGAAACTGACTGGCTGGAAGGCAACAACTTACAGTTCAGACAAAGTCTCCGTGATTTGTTTTCCAATGGGACCACACCAATGCGTGTGACCAAGTAACACTTCAAGATGGTGAATGATTTCATGTTTTGATCCTTCATTTACATTGGTTCCATTGTACATTACACTGCAGCACAACATAAGTAAATTTACACAACATGAGTAAATTTTTAAATTTTAGATGCAAATACCTCAGACTAACCCTTGACCCATCACCTTCAAATTTGGCATGGAATCTTAGATATGTATCAGGATAAATTTATGAAGAGTGCAGCTTTCAGCAAAATTTCTTTGCTACCTAGTAGAAAAAAGTTTGGGAGAAAGAGCAAAAAGACAAAATTTATTATGAGCTACAAGGAATAGGCAGATGTGGAGGACCATGATCCCTACAACCTGAAGGGACATAGCACATAAAAGAACTCCAGTTTTCTTTTGATTTAACTTTCAGAAATAAGGATTTTTTACTATTATACAGTGATTCATTTTCTTTGTTATCTTGACCCCAATATTTAGTTCTATGTATCTTTTATTTTGATTCTGTTATGGTATCTTACCCATAATAATAATAATGGACTATTCCATACTTAATAAATACTGCACCTCAGGAGTATGCAAGTAGTCAGTCAGTAGTTCAAGTCGAGTCAAGAGTCGTGTCAGAGGCAGTCCGAAACAGAGTCGCGTTCAGACAATTACTGTAAGACATTGGAATAGTGATACTGGTCGAGACTACATTGTTCTCTCTACTAAACCTGATTGTTCATACTAACACTTCTACTTCTTTGTATATATTCCTGTTTGTAATATATCTGTGTTATTCCATATACATGTTCGAGTTCTTCTTTATTGGTTCTACCTTGGACTATCACCGTGGTACAAGGAACCGGACCATAACAGATTCTATTTCTGAAATGTTTTATTTCTATTATACATTGCCTTAAAGTTTTTTGGTCCAACATTTCAGTTGCTGCCTCCTCTGGCACTCTATTTTTCTCTCTACATAAGGTGGTGTTAGTCTTAAATAGGGATTTATTTAGCCAAACTTTCAAAACTTTTTTGTCTTCATTACTGTACTTCATCCCCTTTATTGTTTGGTCTTATTATTTTCCATTGCATTTCTGAGATAAAGTCTATTATAATACTTTCAAGTTTTCAAACAACTTTGTCTTTCTATATTTGTTTCTAAAAATAGACCAGTTGAAATGTTCTTACAAAAAACAACCTACCCTGTACCTGTAACGGCATTCACCCGGGGTGGGTTGAGCCGGCTCCGATATTGGAGTTTCATGGGAACTTGGAATTCAAAAGCGGTCCCCAACCCGCATGTATAGCACATAAGATTTGATTATAGTGGTGAAGGTTTCGTGCAGGACCATCCACACTTTTTCAAGGGCAGATTACAGAGACCTGGTGCACTACGTGCCACAAGGTCCCCAAACGACCCTCCGCAGGTTTTGAATTCAGAGTTTTTCCTTCTCCTAGACCAGTTGCCATCCAAGGCTATAGAAGCCAGTCTGTCCTGCTATTTACCCATAGATGGAGGGAGAAGAAGAGGATTCACACCTTTCCCAAGGGTATTAGCACATAAGTGAATGTAATGGATTCGACTGGAATTCAAACTCGGCTCTCCGATTCCTCAATCCAAGCCACTATCCATTACTCCACCGTGCCTCCTCAAAACAACAAAGATAAAAAAATGATTTGACTGCATCATGTATTTTAGAAATATTAGTATCAGTGATGCATATATTGTTTGATCGGTATGATGATGCTTATGATAATAGCAGAATAATTGATGCTATTCATTGGCTCATCATAAATTAAGCAGGAATTATAGATTTGGAGGTGCATTTGACGATGAGGAACTGTTTTTAAAAAAGTTTTTAAGTAATATACTGTTTTTAGATTTCATATTAAATTGCCGTTTGATATTGCAATAAATTCCCAGTACCTGTTGATCATGTGAAGCATCTATAATGGACTGTTGCAGACCACCAACAATTTATTTGATCTCATTTAATACACTTGAATTTCTAACATGAAACTTAAAAAAAAAGATGACAGTGATTGAATTAAAATAGATATCTGAGATCAATTGAAGTTAGTAATTTTTGTATTGGAGATTTTATATCATGGTGAGCCACAGATTCAGGTTGAAAATTATGCTAGCTATAAGCGAGAAAAGCCAGTGGGTGGTGCTAGACACTGAGTTTGAAAGTTTTAACCACTTTGTGATCATAATGTACAGATTTATTTATGGTAAATCTCTACAATTGTTCAATCTGGTTTTACTGTAATTTTGCTAGAAAAGAGAGCCCCCACTCAGAAATGGAGATGAGAGATCATCCAGAAGAGACTTTTCACTCAGTGACCTTCAGAGAAGATATTTGCAGGTTTGAACTAAACTGGCCCTGACTCCAGCAGATGAACATGCCAGTCTAGCAAGCATGAAAAAGATCTGGATTATGGCTGTTATAGTGAGGAGATTATTAGAATCTCTCAGATGTTGCATTCCATAATATAAGATCCATGTTTTAGATGTGTGGCCTCTGAGCTGGACATATACATACAGTTTGACAGTAATGAACAAAGTAAAAAAGTTGTTATGTTAAATATGATAGATTAAGTTTTGTACTTTGATTTGAATGCCTAATACAAGGCTCAATATCCACTCAAGCTATATTGCAGATTATAAGGATATAGAGGATAGATAATGATTGACTTTAAGATTGTATTGAACAGGAAAACATGTCCCTGGGAGTTTATTCTTAAGTTAAACCTCCATTGCTTTACCAGGTGAAAAGAAAATGATAGCAGGATGCTTATACTTAAGATCAGAAAGAAACAATTAAAAATTACTAGGGCATATAATGAGGAAAGAGGGCTTGTAAAATTTGATATTCACAGGACATATTGAAGGCAAGAGTGACAGAGGAAACTAGTGTAGAACCTACCTAGCGAACTTGAGTAAGTGGATGGCAAAACAGAATTTAGCAGAGATAAGAAAAAAAAGTAAAGTTTATTAAGAGCTACAAAGGACAGGAAATTGTGAAGATCCATGATTTCCAATGTCTTGAAAGGGCGCAGCACATAACTTTTCTTGTGGTGATCAACAAAAGATTTAGGAATACAATGGTTCACTGTAAAACCTACCCAAGTGACAACTGAAGAAGCAACCATCACTGTTATATGTAAACTAAAAGTGAGACTATGAAATCTGAAAAAACCTAATGCAGCAGCCAAATTGCAATACAACAAACTCCTGAGAAATCCATACCTGAAGAGAAAATATATAAGTGTGAAAAGAAGATATGAGGTACAAAACAGAAATGGAAACTCAAAATAGAGCAGACTAGGAGAAGCTTTAGTGACATCAGCAAACAACATCAACCCAAAGGAGAATGGATGAAGATGAAAATTGAATGGACTACAGATGAGGTTCTCAACTTGATGCAAAGGAGACAGAAAATTTTGCCAAAATATGGAATGGAATATAGAAAACTACACAATGAAATAAGGACCAAATGCAGGCAGGCTAAAGAAGAGTGGATAAATGAAAAATGTGCATAAATGGAGACATTGAGTACCACAGGCAAAGGAGAGATTGAGTACCACAGGCAAAGGAGATATGCATCAATAAATAAGGAAACAAACAAGGACAAAAGACATGATTGTCAACAAGCTGCATAAAATTCAAGGATGCAATATTAGAGAAAGAAAAAAATTTCAGCACTGGAATAAATATATTGGAGAACACTTCCACTGACTGGGCTGAAATTCTAAAAACTGAATTATAAGCTGCATTGGTCAAACTGAACAGAAACAAGGTGGCAGGGCCAGATGGAATTGTAAAAGACATGCTGACAGCCTTAGATGATTTTGGTATAGACAAGATTACAGAAATAATAAATGAAAGCTACAGCTGTGAAAATAAATCTGCTTAGATCTTCTAGATATACTGGAAGATCTAAGCAGATTTATTTTCCCAGCACTGCCTAAGAAACCAGGTGCAAATGAATGTGAACTCCACTGAACAATCAGCCTAATGAACCACATAACAAAACTCATCATTCAAATTCTGATGAATAGATCATGCAACAGTGTCAGACCAGAGATAGGACAAGAACAGTGTGGGTTCATTAAAGACACTGGAACAAGGAATGTGATATTCATGTTCAGAATATTATCAGAAAGAGCAATACAAATGTAGAACATGCACCTGTGTTTTATAAACTATGCAAAGGAGTTCAACAAAGTATGCCACAAAGATTTGTTAGAGCTGCTCAGCAACCTTGACATATTCAGGAAAGACTTCAGAATAATCAAAAACCACTACTAGCAGCAAATTGCTTGCATAGATATAGAAAATGAGTTCAGCAGATATACAAAAATAGAAAAGGGCATAAGGCAATGATGTGTCTTCTCACCAAATTTATTCAATCTATACAGCAAGTCAATTCTGAGAGAACTGGAAATCTTACCAGGATTCATCATGCATGGACACAATTTTAACAACCTAAAATATGCAGATGGCGCAGTAATGATAGCAGACTTAGAAAGGAAACTATAAAACTTCCTACAGAAGCTAGCAATGGAGAGTGAGAAGAAGAGACTAAGCATAAAATAAAACAGAATGCATGGTCATCAGCAAAAAAATGAGCCCAAAATGCAATTTACAGGTTTACACTATAATCAAGCAGGTGTGAAAATTTAAATATCTGGGAAGTGTTTTGACAAAGGCCAGAAAGTGCAATGCAATCTGAAGACATATTAGGATAGCCAAAGATACATTCCAAAAGCTAGGCGGAGTATTATAAGACAGGGGAATTTCATTGGTCACAAAGAAAAGAGTACTGAACTGCTACATGATATCTGTCCTTTACGGTAGTGAATGTTGGATGGTCTCCTCAAAGATAAAGAAGAGGCTTGAGGCAACAGCGTTCTACAGAAGGATGCTAAGGATGAACATGTGAGCAACGATGAGGTATTGGAGAAAATGCAAACAAAGGGGAAACTTATATTTAACATCAGGAAGAGGCAGCTGAAATTTCTGGGACATGTAATGAGAAAGGAGGGCTTGGAAAATCTGCTTATTAGATAGAGCTGCAAGGGAAAGCAATGCATATTATTTAATCGTATTAAGCAAGTGGATAACAGAACAGGGTCTGGGAGAAATAACAAAAAGACAAAACTTATTGCAAGCTACAAGCGACAGGAGGAGGTGGAGAGCCATGATCACCTATGTCCTGAAAAGACATGGCACATAATAGAAGATGTTAGCTTTTGAATTTGCTTTGAAATATCATGAAAAATCAACATTGTTGGTAGATAATCAGAGGTGCCCTGTGGATGCAATGATTGGTAATGATAATCATAATCAATAGAATGAAAAAATGGAAGGATTTGCTTTGATTCCAAGCAAACAGAATGCATGATCATTTCTCTCTTGTCATTTCATTTTATTTCATATACTTGCTTTGATATTTGATATTTTCCTGTGTATTTCTAAAGCTTTGTCTAAATGTTCAGGTTTCTTTTCTCTGAAATAACACAATAATATATAATATAATATAATATAATATAATAAAATGAAGTGTCTTTCTGCCTGCAATACTCAAAAACTAATGGATGGATTTCAACCAGACTTTGACATAGGCTATGACACAGAGAGCAACAAAAACCATGAAATGTTGACCAAGGTCAACCTAGATCATGAAAGATTAAAAAAACATAAGCTCAAAGAAGCTATTTCAAATGTCAGTTAAATATTTATTCCTTCATAAAAATATAGTGGTTAAAGGAGGCACATCAACTTTTGGTCATAAGTTAATATATGGTTACTTTTCTTAGATATTTTAATAATATATAATTTATTTAGACAAAATTAGTTCCTGAGAAATGCTGGGTACTCCTGCTACTATATATATATATATATATATATATAAATATATAAAATAATAAATATATACATAATAAACTTAATTAAATGAAGATATGCTTATTTTTTTTTATTTTCATTGTGATTTGATGATTCACCAGTTGTTAAAACATTTGTTTTATTGTTGTCTTTTAGTCAATTTGCTTTTTTGTAATTTTGAGTTTATTCTTGTTATTTTACATACAATGTATGAATTCATCCAGTCTCCAATTCTCAAAACAAATTAATTAACAACTGCTTCTGAATATTTATAATTTGATTAATTAATTGTTTTGTTTTGCTGCAATTATGATTCTGCTTATAAAATATGTTTTGTTTTTTGTTTTCTTTAAGAAAAGCCAAACAAAATATAAAACAAAACATTCTTGCAGACATTGAATTTCCATTTTCCATTGTCATTTTTTCCATTTTCAAATGCAAATCTCAGAGATCAATGTCTTGTTTCATTCTCCATTTCTTAATTTTTTACTCCCATTTGTGATTTAAGAAATCATTAGAAAATAATATTTTCAATAAATAGGAGATGGGTAGAACTTGTTGCTAACCTACCTTTTTAAAGAATATTTTTTCTGGAAAGTTTTGGGGAGATTGTGAATTCTCCATTCAGATGGAAAACAAATATTCTTAGGAATTTCATAAAATGCAGGTTATTCCTTTCTGACACTTCATGGCACCAGTTTGAATTCAATCTTTTTCTAGACTGACTTGTATCCAATGCTAGAGAACCCAGCCTATCCTGCTATTTATCCCATGTGAGATAAATGGATTGATGCTTTTTTCCAAGAGCATTAGTGCAAAAATGAATATAACTGATTCAGTAGGGATTTGAACTTAGTTTTCAGTTCTAATTTCTAAGCAGATAACCATTACATTGCCCAAATATTCTTTTTGATTGCAAGAACAGTTTTTTAACATGGTCATTACATTTGGTTAATCATTTTCACTGATAATGAACTATATCCTGCTTGCCATGTTTGAAAAAAAATCACCTGCTCCAGTGGAAGAACCTAATGGTTGTATATATTGCTGTTACTTTGACTGTAATGCATTACCCATTGCATATCACTGTTTTGTCTATCTGGATATTCAACAAGTATAAATATCTGTCAAGAGGTGCATTTTTTTCCCACATGGCAGAATTTACTGCCTCACTTCTCCTTTGTATGAACTTTCATGCTACATGCCATTTTGCCAACCAACCATTGAGTGAAAAATGAGCTATTGGTATGAAGGTTCAGTCTCAATTGCCATTCCATGAACAAATGCTCTTTGATATCATGGGCTATCATAATAAAATATTAATTTTAAGGGAAACCTTATATTAGTTTTACTCCATCTTATTGTTGCGTCCCTGATGAATAAATTAAATTATTATTATTTCTAGTTTCATTCCATCTTATTTTATTACTTTTCATAAAACTTGTAGCTTTCCTGTACCTTTTTGTAAAAATACTTTCATTGTAATTGTTCTGTTGAACGTTCCTTTATGTTACCTAGACTTTAGGATTTTAAGTTCAGGAATAGATTGGTGGCAAAGTCTCATCAATTTACAATTGAAATGGTTATATATAAATATAAGTTTTATGCTAAAAATTTCTTTTCTCACACTTCTTGCTTGTGGAACTCTCTTCCGGCTTCTTTCTCCCCAGTCAACTTTGCCTTTCAAAAATTTAAATGTCATGTCAATCATTATCTTCGTATTCTTTTATTGTTCTCGCTCTTTAATAGTACTTTTTCTCATATTCTCTAACAATCAGTAACCTCTTGTATCCTAGTGGCTTTATTCCCTTGCTTGGGGTGAAATAATTAAACAACAAAAATGTTAAAATAGAAAAGCTCTGGCTCATTTACATCAGCCAATATATGGGGGGAAGTGACAAATTATCCACACTCTTGTCTAAATATATGTTATAGTGAAAATGTAGTTAAGTTTTGACTTACACTTGTATTTTTCTAACAAATTGCATTTTCATGATTGAAGTTAAATATTCAGTAAAGAATTTAACTGTATCTTTCAGTTTGGTTGAATCGATTAATAAGATGCTTCCTATTTACACTATTTATATTTGGACTATTGTACTAATCTTTGTTGTTATTATTTAGACAGATGCTTGCTATTAAAGAGCAGGCTATGAGCATGTAGGTTTTATTTATTGGTTTATCATGGTCTCTTTTTAATCAATACATTGGTTATAAATTTGATGCAATGTCTTCTGAGAAAAGGTATTATCACTTACATGGTAACCTGATACCTTAGTATCATGTTAACCTACAAAATACTTTTGATCTCATCATCTGATTGACAACGACGATCATGAGAGTAGCAATGGATCCACACAGAACTATATTTTCTTTATCTTCATCTCTTATGTCTGTCTACCTATCACTATGGATGTGTGAAACTGAGATGGTACTGTATTTTCCAAAGGTATCAGCTATCTGTGTTCAAAGCAAAATAAAATCCAGAATAGCAGAGCTGATTTCAAAGTAGGAAACTTCTTTGCTGTTAGAGTTGGTGCACAATACAAGTTTCTTAAACATCATTTTCTTTATAACTACACACACACACACACACACACACACACACATATATATAGAGAGAGAGAAAGAGAGAGAGTCTTACCATTATGTCGGAGGTATTTCTACTGCACCCTATATACAGTGGCTTAAGAAAAGTTTTTAGCCAGAAGAAATGAACTACATCCAATTTCTAAATTTAATTATGTAATCCCAGCTCAATATAAATAAATAGTATTTGGAACTAGTATAGAGTAGGTCCTTCATTTGCTAGTTTCAATGCTTGTATTCGATTTTTCATGGATTTGAGCAAGTTATCAACAATTGTCAGATTCATATTTTGACACTTCTTTAGCAATGTTTCTTTAAGGGTTGCCACTGACATGATTTTGGTTGCAAGCTCTCAAAGCTTTCAGTCAAGGTGCTCCCAAATGTGCTCTATTGGATTCATGTCAGGATTTTGGGCTACCTATGGCAATGACTTGATTCCTTGCAATTCCTTCCAGGCCTTTGCTACATTACTTGTATGACATGACGCTCCATCTTCTTGAAAAGTTAGACATTATTGGCAATCTGATTAGTTTCAAATAGTGGGAGTAGTTCTTTCTCTAATATTTTAAAGTATTTTGGACCATTTAACTGCTCATCAACAAGAATCAGATTTCTCTCCAAACCAGACAGGCCCCAACACCATTACTCCAATCACTCCATGTTTTATGATCACCTGCAGACATTCAGTGTTCCAAGTTTCATTCTGTTTTCTCCAAGCATAAACCTGTCTTGAATTTGAATATTGGCAGAATTTATTTTCATCTGACCAAATTACAGACTGCCAAAATTCATAATCTCTCAAATTCTCTTGACTGTTCCTGTTAATGTCTGAAATCGAGGGCTTCTTTCTTGCAACTCTTCTTATTAGCCTAACTCTTTCAGAGTCTTTCCTACCACATATGGTGACATTTCCATGCTGTTGGTGACATCTTTGATGATGGCTTCAGATGACTTCTCTCTTCAGCACTCAGACACGATGTGTGGTCTTCTTGAATGTTGTTCTACCATTAAATTTCTTGACAATATTAGTAACCGTTTGATGATTAACCGGGAAAAACCTAGCAATTTCTCAATTTGATTTGTCATATTTATGCAATCCTATTATTTGCCCTTGTTGAAATTCACCAATTTTCTTATTTCCGCAAACTTTCATTGCAAAATATAAGTCAACTATCGTTCATTGATGAGAGTAGCTTGATACTAACACAGTATTGTCTGAAAAAAAGAAGTGATGTTATTACACAAGCCAAAATTGCTAATCAAGGGTGGCTAAAAGACTCATGCTTACATGGGAACAGAGGCTAAAATTAGTTCAGTTTCCTTTGTTTTTTTAATATTGACTCATTCATTTTCTATGGATTATCAAGTCTTTGCTGGTTATTTAAAGCCAGAAAATATTTTTAGGTTGTATGTTTTCTTTTTTGTGGGTGGTGGGGGTGATAATAATGATTTATTAATTGAAGTTTTACTAATTAACCCATAGCTAAGGGTTGAAGATGTGCATTCATACCTTTCCCAAGAGTATTTGCATGTAAGTGAATATAACGAACCCAACTGGAATTAGAACTCAGCTCTCCAATTAAAAAATTCTTAGCCATTATCCATTACACCACCTACACATCCAAGCTTAGAGCAATTGGTATACCCAAACTGTCACCCATTTAGGTACTGAACAATCTTAAAGTTGCTTAACTTTGGTGGTTGTATGGGAACCAGTATTTCAACATGATATGTTTCCCTATTGTGTATGCTTTAGGTGCCAATGATTAAGTGTAGCCACCCTGCTTTAATAAAATGGTGAGGTATTGAGCATAATTTGAGGAGATATTCATTTCATTTATATAATCATCAGAAGAGGAGTCCATTCCTAGGGAAGTGAGGTAAGAAGGTTCCATAATACAGCATTATTCATAGAATGTTTAGTCTCCAAAATATTTTTTACTATGTAAAATAAAGTATAAATTATTTAAATGTTTAAAGTGACTACATTAAAATATGGAATTATTGGATTATCATTCTTAATATCCCAATTGTTGATTTGGTTTTGTTCATTCCTGTAATTCACTTTATATTAAAGGTGATACTCCACACTTAGTAAGGCAATCTACTAATTGTGTCTTCATTTCATGACGCTGAAACTGTCTAATTTGTCCATCGTTAATTAAATTATTAATTCTACTTATTTCAATCTGCAGTTGTTTCTTTGAGATTGCTCTGAATAATTTCACTGCATTCAGATGGGGTGATGTATTTCTGCAGCCAGAGTATTATGAACAAAATATCTTATTTTCTTGGAATTCTACAAAACTGGAGAAAACTTTCTAGATTCTCCAAATAGAAGGCTTTATGCAATCTCAAGAATATTATATAATTCACCATCTGGAAGATTTCCCAAAGCAGAATCATTAAATATCATGGAATGTAATTTACTCTCTATCCCTGATGTCGATAGATATGTCAGTGACAACTTGGATGATTTTCTTTAAGTCATAATTTTGTTAACAGTCAGAAAAACTTTTCACAGTCTCCTTCTGTGTGCTGTGTCCCTTCAGGACATGGGCAGTCATGGCTCTCCACAACTTCCTATCCTTTATAAATCTTAGTAAGGTTTGTTTTTTTCATTAGACATGAGATTAAGATTGTACTGATCAGAAGTATCATTACCATCAACCTCTTCTTCTTTAATGTCTCATGATTTTCAGAACATGGATGATCACATTTTTCTATCCTTTCTAGAGTTAATCAATGTTTGTTCCCTTGCTATTCCTCCTAGTCTTTGTTCTGCCATCCATTTACACAAGAAGGTCTTTAGGTAGGTTACTCACTTCTTTCCTCTGTCCATTCTGTCTTCAGTCTGTCATGTGAGTGTCAGATTCTCCAGACCCTCTTTATCTGTCCTAGTAAATTTCCACTGCCTCATTCTGATGCTAAGTAGAGGTGCTCTTTTTGTTTTAGTTTTTCTTAAAACATTCTTGTTAATCATAAGATTAGTCTATGATTTGGGTGTTACATTTTATATTCTCTGTGAAAAGACTTCCCAGATATTTTCATACTTGCTAGATGCAACTGTCACTTCAGCTTGAATAGCTTCTTTTCTCGCAATTTCCACTGTTGGAATTCCCTACTGATTTTTCAAAAATTTAAATGCAATGTCAATTGCTATCTTCTGTCATCTTGAACCCTGTTTTTTTTTTTACTTTTCTTTTTGACAAAATATATTGGCACAAAAATATGAAAATCTTTTAACACATTATGTTCTCGGACCTCATGAATCTAAGCGAACTACCAGGCTGGCATCTCGGTTCCACCCTTTCACTGTCAAAACAGTTAAATGTAACTGTTTCTTCTACTCAAACAGCTTCTTCTCCTACACTTCCCCTCTGTGGAACTCCCTTCCCCTTACTTGCTTCCTGGATGACTATAATCTTCAATTATTCAAGTGTAATGTCAGTTGATATTTGATACCCTGAGCTTGTTCCTCATCCTTCTCTGTATCCTTTTCCCAAACATGCCTCTTTACTCTTGTTCTCAAACCTTCTTTGTAACCCCCTTACATGCTAGTGGCACTTGCTCCTAGCTTGGGGTGAATATATATATATATATATATATATATATATATATATATTTATTTATTTAAAAATATGATTCCATCACTACATAAGAGTTCTCATGTTTCAATAATAACAAAAATACTAAAGAACTTTGGATTATTTACCTAACGAGTTCTTTCCTATTTTCTATATATTTTCACACATATATCAATTCACTCCAAGCAAAAGTATGATGATAATGTCACTAATGCTGATACTTATTTTCTTTTTTTTATTATAATTTTATCATTACCTGTTTCTTAATTGAATTAATTCACTTTTAACATTTGTTTAACAACATTCTTAGATGTCATTTTTTAAATTGAAATCAGAATTTCAATTTTTATTTTTCAATTTTACAAGTAAGTTTGAAACTCGATTTAAATTCAAATTTAGATTATAGTGCAATTAAATATTTAAGAACAGTAATAATTTGTCCAGCTGACACTATGAAACTGAGAAATATTAACCAGATTGTGATCAGTTCTTTTAGCACCTGATGATTCCATAGTGCATGAAACTCTGATATTTTTATTAATATATACAGTGCCATGCAAAAGTTTGCAACACATTACAAAAGATGTCTTTTAGGTATTTCTAATACAGATCAATTAAATTTTTACTGCTCATAGAACATATATTTAGGTATTCAGTAAAACATTTTTAAGTTTTAAAAAACTTCAAAAAAGTTTTCCACAAGGAAAAACAAATATTTAGTAACACAAAAGTTTACAACACCTTTTTTTTTTTATTTACAACACCTTTTTTTATAAAAGTATTCAAATTTTACTAGAATTAGGATGGAGTATATTTATTTGATTATATTCATTTAATTAATGATAATAATATATACATACATACATATATATATATATATATATATATATATATATATATATACACACACACACACACACAGAGTGTGATTGGTAAATTATCGCCATTTTATATTTTTTATTGCATGCATGTGCATTGTTCATTTTTGATTCTGTAGACTAAACAGTATAGTAGAGTCAGTTGGGCACTGTCTGTGAGAAAAATAGCACCTCTGCCAGAAATTTGGGAACAGCATATTGTACTGCTTGGCATTCATGCCTGAAGCTCCAAACATTTGAGAGTGTTTTGGTGTCAATCCGAGGAAAATGCAGAAGATTCAGAAAGAGTTCAATGATATATTCAGTCAGCATCATGGTGTTTGGAGGTGATCACTAGTAATGGTGATATTATACCTCAGACTCAATATAGAGGCTTACATCAAGTGCCTTGAAGAGGTAGTGCTGTCCTGGGTCAAGAGGGTGGCCGCTGGAAGACTCTATGTCGTCAACAGGACTCTGCACAATGCCACATCAGCAGGAGAACCCAGTCATGGCTGTCAGACAACTTCTGCAACCACATCACCCCTTACATCTGACCACTTAACTCCGCAAATGGCAACCCACTTGATTATTATGTGTGGGTGCAGTTGAGCAGGAGACCAAGAAAACTCCTTGTAACACGAAAGATGAACTGAAGGCAAGGATTATGGCAGCATTCACCAACTTAAACAAGGAGACTGCCCAGAAGAGTTTCAAGAGATTCTAAAGTTGTCTGGAGGATGTGGTTAAAGCCAATTGTGATTTTATGGAATAAATTTACTCTTTAGTATTTCAAGATATTCTTGTGTAATTTTGGTAAATATAGCTGTTAAAATGAGATGTCAGTGTTATTTTCATTTGTGTGTAATTTAGATGACAATTTATCCATCGTACCTTGTATAATCAAGTTAAGAAAAGATGTAACAACTTTTTTTTTGTTGGTTATTACTGTGAATTTGTTAATTATGGGAGAGTAAGTTGTTATAGCATTCACTAATTCACTCTTTTTTTTGTCAACTATTTTTGTCTCTTGCAGACAAGATATTTCTGAGTCAAATGTCTGATGATTGAGCAGAATGCAGGAATATAAATTCATATTTTCCCCAAAGGCATTTGTGTAAACAGTAAAGTGTATATAAGTAACTTCAACCAAAATTTAAAAACTGTTCATGGAAGTATAAATTGACAGGAAATATTTAGGAAAAAAGCTAATAATATTCTACTGATCATTCATCCATACTTAGATATAATTATTTGTATATTTTAACATATATTGATTTGTAATTATAATTTATAATCATATTTCTGTCTTATACAGCTTATTATTTATTACTGAAGAGTTCAATCTAAAATGGCTTCCTGAAAGAAAAAAGAATTGTGTGGAAATTAAATTCTTGATTTCAGGCGATGAGTGAAATGTTTGCTTTGACATTGGAAACACAGGCTAACTGAGCAGATTGATCAGTCTCTGTCTATATTTCTGAGGTGAGGTGTTGTAACTATTTACATTGTTTGAACTGTTGTCCTCATCTTTATTGTCACATTCACAATGTTTTGGTCATTGTACGCTCCAGCCTTCTTCAGGGGATATTTGTTGGAATTTCAAACCAAACACTTTATTTAATACATGGGGATAGATTGTTCTAATTACACATATTATGCCTTTGGATATCTCAGTTTTAGTTAATTCACCTTAATGCAGTTTTTGTTCTCTCCACCTTGATGTTTTGTTTTCTCTGCTGATACCAGGTATTGAACTCACAACTCATTCTGTCTTCTTGCAGTTGGTGTTTAATCCTTTCTTCACTACTTTTTGTAGGAGATTTTGTAGTTTTCTTTCTCTATCTGCTATCAACACTGTGTCATCTGCATATCTTATGTTGTTAAGATTGTGTCTGTCAGTAATGAATACTGGTAGGATTTCTACTTCTCTCAGAATTGCCACACTGTATAGGTTGAATAAGTCCGGTGAGAAGACATCTTTCTATTTTTCTATATCTGCTGAACTCATTTTCTATCTATATGCTGTCAGTATAGATACTTGATTATTCTAAAATTTTTCCCAAATATATCAATGTTGCTGAGCAGTTCCAGTAGATCTTTGTGTCATACGTTATTGAATACCTTTCTGTAATCTAGAAAACACAGGTACATGTCCTTCTGCATTTCTATTGCTCTTTCTGATAACATTCTGAGCCTAAATATTGAATTCCTTGTTTGTGTACCTTTGAGGAACCCACACTGTTTCTTTCCCATTTTTGGCATTATTCTACTGCATGCTCTATACATTCAGATAAGTTTTTTTTTATGTGGCTCATTCGGCTGATTTTCCAATGGAGTTCACATTTGTTTGCATATGGTTTCTTAAGCAATGTTATGAAAATAGATCTATTTAGGTCTTCAGGTATATCATCACTGTTGTAAATTTCATTTATTATTTCTGTAATCTTGTCTATGCTGAAATCATCTAAGGCTGTCAACATCTCTATTCGAACTTGTTCCTGTTCAATTTGGCTAGTGCAGATTCAACTTCAGATTTTAATATCTCTGGTCCATTGATATTTCTGTGTATTACCTATCTACTATACAGTGTTCCATCCTTGGATTTTATACGTCCTGCTGTTGAGCATATCTTTTGTCCTGTTTGCTCTCTTATACAACTTCAAACAATCATCTGTCTCCTTGAATCTTGTTTTTTTTTATTCTCCTTTATCCTCAGTAATGTTCTCTCAATTTCCTTCACTGTATTGTCTTTCATCCTTACTAGCCCATTGTGTCTTAATAATTATCACCTTGCTTAGGTGAAATGACTAATATATATATATATATATATATATATATATATATATATATATAAATTAAACAACCACTTTAAGGTTCCATGTAATAAAATTATTTTACCACAGCCCTTTTAAAGGACTGTGGATCATCAGAATTTTACTTTGAAATAAAATGAAAAGAAAAAGGTACATTTTCTCTTCATTTTTGTTTGAAAATAAAGTCTGATTGTCTGCAATCCTTTAAAAGGGCTGTGGGTGAAATAATTTATTACATGGAACCTTAAAAATCTTTTCTTAAAATTATAATACTCTAATTTACATTGAGCTCTGGATTTTATCCTCCTTAAGTTTTACCCATACAGATTACCTAGTTTTTCATAAACTATATATATATATATATATATATATATATATATATTATAATTATTTTTAAAAAAATATTATTCCATCATGATACAGAAATTACTGTTTTAAAACTTGACTCAAATCCTTAAGTTTAATTTCAATAT